>CM076571.1:620183305-620580805 GCA_034641835.2 Pinus albicaulis | reverse complement strand
TAATGGGGATTGAAACCAGAAAGGGCGACGCGGACATTCACTCATGTTGCCTGACGAGCATTGGTGTCAAAATGAAACCCGCATCTTTAATACTATCATCCATTTCTTCTCTAATTCTTATCACGCTGCTCTTCTCAGATCCTTTCTACTACAAATCTTCCATTCCTCTACTGGATTCGAACTCTAATTCTTCTTTCAATCGCGTGCAATGTTCGCCGAGCATTTTCCTGGGAATTATGACAGCGTTCAGGAGGTCGCAAAGCTCTGAACATGACTTTGAAATTAAGGTGGAGACAGAGGTTCCATGGCCAGTCTTTGACTATCCTTTAGAATATGGAGCGGAGAAATATTTGCAGAGGAAAGCTACAGCTCTAGCGAATCGATCTTGCAACCTATATTCGCAGTTTTCAGGTATACATACACCCTAATGTTTAAGATAATCAGAGATTTAAGCACTGCATTTTATGCAAAAATAATAAGGCAAAACTAAGTTTCTCTGTTAATGGCAGCCTCGGATGTTGTTCAGAAGATTCAGCAAGAGATGTTAATCCATAAATATTATTCTCTTAAATTCAAGAAAGGTCATGGAAAACCCAATTCAGAATCAGAGCCAGTGACCTTTGGAGGAAATCTGGATCTCAAAGAAAGGAAAAGGTATTTTAATTACTATGAAGGGATGGAATTACCCTGCGGTTTCGTCAATCACCCCAGCACTGGTTTCGTTTTATCTGAGGAAGATCGAAAGGCCATGGAACTGTGCAGGGGTTTGGTGGTTATTTCAGCTATATTTGGAACCTATGACAGGATTAGACAACCCATGAATGTTAGGAAAATCACAGCAGAAAATGTTTGTTTCTTCATGTTTATGGACAATGCAACTCTCACAGAGCTTGCTAGGTACCAGATCAGGCCGGATGAGTCTCGCAGAATAGGAATTTGGCGCATAGCTTTGGTCAGAGAGTTGCCATATAAGGAATCTGTAATGAATGGCCTCATACCCAAATATCTTCCCCACAGGCTTTTCCCAAACTCTGTTTACAGCATTTGGATGGATGCCAAGCTGCAGCTTGTTGTTGATCCCTTGTTAATTTTGAAATGTCTCCTTATACATCAGAACGCTGATATTTCTATGTCCAAGCATCCTTACAATACTCATACCATTGAGGAAGCCAGTTTTACAGTCAGATGGGGAAAATGGAGTAAAGAAGCTGTGAGATATCAAATGGACCATTACTGTGCAGATGGTTTGCAGCCTTGGAGCTCTGAAAAGCTTCCCTACAATAGTGGTATGACTCATGAGGGCTCACCTTTGTTACATTTTAGCCATGATTTTAGAAATTTTACCTAAATAGCATGATTCTTGATCACTGTAATCGATTTCCCACATGTTGTTGTTGATGTGACAGATGTGCCAGATACTGCACTCATATTGAGAAAGCACAACCTTCCAACAAACCTATTTTCCTGCCTTTTGTTCAATGAATTAGAGGTCTTCAATCCTCGGGATCAGTTAGCATTTGCTTATGTTAGAGATATGATGAGCCCAAAAGTGAGTATTCACTTGTTCGATGTAAATATTTTCAATACAGTCACAAATGAATATCGACACTCCCGCAAAATCAATGGGAGCATTTTCAGAAAGTCTGTTTTGAACCAGAAAATTTCCTTGGGACACGATATTGCAGCCTGCAAATCGTATTTGGACAGAATGTGGAATGAAAAATATTTTGTTCTATAGCAATTTGTTGGAAGTTGCATTGAAGCCTCTATACTGATAATGGTGGGTGACACTTACAGATTGCAAAAGCTATCTTAATTTCTTCTATAACTGGCTACTGAATTTGCAAAACTAAATCATCTACTAATATATAATATAACCAACCAATTTCATGACAATGAATCTTAATACTATGAAACTTATGTTAGAATGATGAAAGAGGTGACTGATTTACTCTCTAATCATTGAAATCATGTTTTGCTCTGAAATGAGAAATTACACCCATATGACTGTACTGTTTAATGAAAATTGTGGAGATTGAACTGATTTCCCATTATGTGAATTCAAGCTGTGATCTGTGTTACAGTGAATGAAACCATGATATCTAAGGAGTAAGAAAAGATATCAGGAATTACAATGAAATTCACTTTGAAAATCAGGTTATAATAATTCAGGGCGTGTCATAAATCGATTTTTGATGCAATTTCGAATACATTTGTTGCGTGTGGCACTACAGCATCCAGAGGCATAAATATTTAACATCCACAAGTAAAAATATGTAGTGTGTTAAAAATGAAAATTCAAATAGTTTGAGGTTTTTTTTTGACACTTGAAAAAACAACTAAAATCCTAATAGAAGAGTTTATGAAAGCTTTCTTCAATAAAAATTTTATTAAGAAATTGAATACTTATTAAGGAAACCCGGGCTGATTAAAACAATATAATTCTGAATACTTACTTATTCAGGAACAAAAATAGGGTTTTAAGTTATTTTTTCTCACCTTGACTTGAAATTTAACTGATAGGAATTCATATTTTTTAATTTTATTTGAAATCTTTAATAATTTTGTTATAAATATAAATTCGAACCGTTTCATCTCCATAATCCGAGTCTCTTGTAAACTTAACGTTCAAAAATACACTCGTAAAACAAAATTTTAAATAAAAAATCCAAAACTTCAACTATAAAGATTACAAATTGAAGCCAAATCGACGAATCTTAAGCTGCGCGGATTTTAGGACCTCTGCAGCTGCCACTTGGCCCTATAGTTTGAGAGCATTAACAAACTCTCGATCTCTCAGCAGTAAAATCTGCGGCCGCAGTTGCCATACGACAGTTGGCTATAGAAATTGAAATTCTGCCATAACGGTAAAATCTGCGCAGTTTTGGCGGTAATCGCCACATATATCTCTGGCGGCCGCGCGCAACGTACTGGTATCCGGGAAACATCTCTCAGCCTTCTTTTTAATATAGAGATTTTATTTTTATAATATTTTACACCGAGGGCCACCTTATTTGCTTATTTCCCAAATTTATAACTTTGACTTTGTTTATTCGGATTGATTTTCGAAATATTTTAAATCTGCACTTGATATATATTCTTCTCATCCAAATTGGTAATCATGATAATTTGAGATTTTATTTCACCAGATCAAATTTTGATTAAGTATTATTTTAACTAACATAACTAAAATATTAAAAATTATAATCCTAACTCTTATGTTAAAAAGTGCTAAAATTTATAATAAATTTCTTTATTTAAAATTATTTGGATTAAAATTGGAAGGAAAAGGGACTTTTTTTTTTTTTCTTCTTCTTCTTGTAACCATTTTTTTATGGTTACAAATTGATTTAATAATGGTGAGATTGCAAGTTTAGTTATTGATAAATAGTTTACCCATTTTATGATAAATGGTTAGGATGAAGTTAGTCAAAGGCCTTATGGGTAAGAAATGAATAAGCTTTATGTGTAAGAAATGAATAGTCGTAGATCATCATATATTATTATGTCATTTTTTTGCAATGGCATATATGATCGTTACAGTGGTATTAGTTTGTATTGTACCAAAAATTTATTAAAAAATTGTTAAGAAATTTGAACGACTCGAGACTTGAGATCATCATCTAAGACTATAGAGTTATTGTTGTGTCTTTCTGCATCAAACTTTTGTCTCCACATAAATGAAGCATCTATGATCATTATACGTAGATCACTAGCTTTGCCAATATTGCAATAGATGAAGATTATCCACCTTTGTTGCATGGTGATCATTGGGAATTGACTTGCCTATTGTGTGTGTGTAAGCCGGCATGACTGCATTTCATCATATCTAGTATATCACTGCGGTTGGGGTGGGAATTAACTTGGTGACTTCACATCAGGAGTGCCTTAACTTGGTATACCCAGTCGTTACTGTTCTAAGGTCTTAACTTTTGTTTGCTAAAAAATTTCCCGAATGTAATCGAGAATGTATGCCATGGTTATAATTAAGTGAACAATGATCCTCTCTCGAATCGATTGATCTCGAGTTTATGTTGACTTTTGTTCCTTGTGGATCAGTGAATATTAGTTTAATAATCGGCTAGATTATGCTTTATAACGTTCCATATTCGTCGAATTCATCCACAAATGAGAGGAAACCTTTTCTTGGTTGCAACGTTGGTAGCAACATTGTGTACGTCGATCTTGCAACATACAAATCTGAATATTTGAAAATGGTGGCACTGGTTCATGTGAAAACTATCCATTGTGAAAATGCATTGGTAAAGTCTTTTTAGAGTAGCGAGGAATCAAGGTGTAGTATTGTGCCCATGAGGATAAAAGAAGATTCACATAGCAAACACGAGGGCTTCCTTTGTCTACGAAATTATCAACCACAATGCACCCGACCCCACGTTTGACCATCTCAAGATATTTTCTAATCGAACGTTTTATTGAAAGACGGCATCACAAAATCATGCTTTTTTAAGCATTACGATGCGATATATTGTGGAAATAGGGCTAGAGTATGACTTTATATTCCGGAGTTCATGGAATAAGACGGCGTAAATGTTTGGAGATTAAAAATTTGGTTGCATGGAGTCAAAAAAATCACGGGATGATGGCGTCAATGCTATTGCCATTGGTGGGCATGGAATGTTTAACTTAGGTTGATGGAATAGCTAAGAGAGTGGAAACGGCGAAAATAAGTGAAAAGGGTCGATGTCATCATAAAATAGTCATAGAGACTCAACCAAGGTAAGGATGTTCATTAACGACAATTCTATAACAAGCTCGAGATGGATCTATTTTATACAATGGAACTGAATGTGATATCAAGTCTGGACAACGGGCGAGTGCTTAGAAATTATATCTTACAAAGGAACCCTAAATGGTCATGAATGTTCAATTTTTGCTTGATGAACATTGGGAAATTGCTATGTATTGGATCGCACAAAAACTTTATTAGGCTCTCGAAGGAAAGTTTGGTATCGATAAGAAAAACTCATCACTTATGCTTGGCCATTTTGGATGGTCACAACAATCTGGTGGAATGAATCACGGTTGGTAAAGCGCCGGATGATGTAATATTCCTCATTGTCACACCAAATTCACCGAGAATTTCTCATTGTTTTCTTCATATCCGAACGATAAAAGTTGCGATACCAATGTAGATGATGCTTATGAAGATGAAGAAGGGTTTGAGAGTGATTTTCAAAATTTACATTGTACGGTAGGAGCTTAGATGGTAGCCTAAGGATATGGTGGATAGATACTAAAGGTGCCTATGTGAAAACTCTAACGGTTGTCGATTTAAGAAAGTTTTGTAATCTCGGGAGTGTGAACCGCAATCATTCATGTGGTATGTGTTAATCCTTTGAATAGCTAATAATATATTCAGTCCTCGGTATATTTCATTACAATATAAGGATGAGGAATATCGTCTTTGTCGTAACATTTACTGAATAATAAGTGTCGAGGTGAAACAACGATATGAGTTTTCATTGATTTGGAATTCTATTCTAATTTGAGGTTTTAGATTCACCTTTAGGCAATCTTTCATGTAAAAGCTGGGATGATCATGAAACTTTCATAAGGCAGATTTTTATCAAATAAAATTTCTCCATATTCATCAGAGTGAAATTACACTATAATCAAGGTATTTGTCTAATAATATTAACATGATAATTTAAAATTTATAAAAAAACTTCTTGTCCTTTTTTTTTTTTTGCTCAACAGTCAAAAATTAATGATGGATTTGTTTTATGGACACACTTTGATAGAAGAAATATATCATCGAAATTTGAAGTCACATGTCGAAAAAGTTAGTCTTTATTGTTTCCACTTGGAATTCAACTCATCTATACGACCCATAGACACATGTAAAGATAATGTATACAAAAATAATAACACATTCAACGAACTTACTTACCTCTTATGGTGTTATGCAACGAGATCACAAAAAATATAGATCTGCTTAATTCAAAATTATCCTCTTCGAGGGGAAACCTCCTTTACCTCACATAAATGAACAATTCTTGGATCGTACAAATGATAAGACGTCCTTGGTATATGTTAGACTCCACGTATTTCATAGTATCACAAGGTGATTAGATTTTTTATCTTTTAGAAAATAATAATATTCTATAGCTATGTTTATTTTCAGAGCATCAAATAGATCTATTTGCCTTTTAATTAGTTCGAAAGAGGAGAGTGTTGTTGATTAAGTGTGATGGTGAGCAAATATCACCCCTCATTCATTCCATCCTTTCTTACCTTTCATTTCTATGAGTCGACACTCCCATGCTGCGAATCTCATTCCCAACCCCCAAAACCAACTTATATAAAATACTGATATTTTAAATTTTATGAGCTCCACCAACGAGCAGTAGTTGCAATACATACATATATCATATAAGCTTCATAACATTTGTGGAATTTCCGGAAGGTCTCTCTTCCTTTGAAAGTTTAGGTGTTAACCCTATATAACTAAAAAGCTAAAAGGTTGTGATATTACTGCTCTCTGGAAGTTACTTCTTCCTGCCCGTCATTTTACCTCCTCCCACGCATCTCACTTGAGTTTTGAAGATTTAACCTCGCGCTTATAACAAAACTTTAAGGTTGCGATTTAGGATGCGGTTGGTCCCGTGTACCACGTCATCCCGCATCTAACCACCCTCCACCTTTTACGCACTCCCTCCATTCCTCTTCCCTACGGTCGACGCCCCTTATCCCGATTTCGGCCTCCCGCGGCATCGAACTTTAACAAAAGGGGGGGGGGTTCAAAATAGGTGGCATTCCATCACACTTTGTCCGGGGCTACGTGTGAGTACCCGAATTACTCCACCCCCTTTGTCCATCTTGCCCACCCACTCTCACCCCCTCCTAAAGTTGTTTCCATCATTCATCCTCGTCCTCCAACCTCCACATCCTTCGAGTCAAGCATATAAAGTTTGAAAATCCATTGCTGAAGAAAAGAAGGGTTAAACACGGCTAAAAGGGCTCGAGCGACAAAGACACCCGGGGTCGAGTCAAGCATTTATGCGGAGATATAACGACGGGGGGGGGGGGGTAGCGAGAAAACACATCAACATAGTCACTAATCGTGAAAATAGCGAGCGATGCACCAAACTTAATTGCACCCAACGCGGTTTATGAAGAGCGAGCGGATGTCGAGGATAGCACATTGGTCGCCTCTTAGGTGTCACTCAAACTATTTTCCAACCACTCTTTAATTAATAACGGATCTCCAAAATTCATTTGTTGCGAGCCAAGTGGTCTTATCCGCCGTCTGCGCATGTTTCCACTTGTCTAGTTTTTCTTGAATGTAATGTTGCAATAAAATGAACTGGGCGACTTAATTATTCTATAAATAATGTATGCATTAGCCGGTGTAAAAGGAGGCTGGGAAGGAAAACCATTGTAATAGATTACGGTGATTGTAAGCACTCTCTTTTTGGATGAATGAATGAGTATGTTGTTTTTCGGTATCTTGTGTTATGATCTATGGCGAAGTGCTTCTCCCATGTAATTTGTGATTCTTGTTTACATAATGTTTTTCTTTCTTTACGCCGGATATAAATTTTTGTGTAGGATTTACCATAAGTGCCTTCTCAGTTTTGAAACGATTGCATTATGTTTTCCTACAAGACTTGGATGCGGTCGAACGGCTTGCTCATCCATGTTGAGACTAGAATGTAAATTCGGGAGATGGTCTACTCTACATTCATTTTAACCTTAATCTCCTCCTCTTTTCCATTTCACAAGCTATAAAGATCCATTGACATGGCTAGCTTTCTGGTTGCCTGACCTCGGTTATTCATCTATTTGAGTTTTTTTTTTTACACCTTTGACTCCGCAGCCCGATGGCCTCCTTCCTGGCGCTCAACCAAATCTTCAAACACACATATGCACTAATAGATAGCCTAAAATGCTCACAGCAAGCAAAGTTGCCATCTGAAAGGCCCTCCTGCGAGGTCCGGAAAGGCTAGGTCCTCGATTCCAAAGTTGGTTTGATGTTTCCTCACGTAGTTGCTGTCTTCAACCTTTAAATTACGATCGACATAATGGTGACCATCTTAGGGACGTAATTTGTCTTCCTCTGAAATCTTTGATAGAGTTAACACAGTTCACTTCCTTCCTCTTTGGGGATGAGAAGAGGTTCATCTATGAGCCATGTCACCAACTTGTTCAAGATACATGGTAAGGATTGTGTTTATGTGCATCACGATTCATAATATGTGCTTGTATCTCTTTGCCATCCATTTACGAGGTTATTGCTCCAAGATGGGGTATCCTTTCTCATAGACCACATGATCCATTTGGGGATATAGCGATGGTGATGGCCACTCCCTAGGAGATGTTGGGGAGATGATATATTTTTCGAGTGTGCTCGATATTGCACCTCACATCGTACACCTTATCCAATCATGTGAGAGGATTGAGGCAACGAAAAGTGGTTGGGAAACCACTCATCATATCTGTATGAGGCATTTTTGGAGTAATGCTACGCTAGTTGCACTTTAGGGATCATTATCCTTCTCTAGTTTTATTTATGGCGACCAATATAACTCTAATTATGATCCCATATGTTGATGATTACATTATATTGTGTGGGCAATAGTTGGAGAGATGACACATGGATTGGATGCTCCTACTGTGCGAGATGATATTCTCCACATTACTTATGTTTCATGTTTGAGAAGGTGAACCATCATGATTTCTACCTTGGATCTCTTGTATCCTTATGGGATGAGCCATTTGGGTAACTTGAGCACTTTTTGAAGGGTGCCTCTCATGAGCATATGGGAGGAGTTTTTCTATGAATTACCATTGGAGGTGATTCATTTTGTATGGATGATAGCTTGGAGATTGTAGCTCCATATGGGAATGAAGGTTTCCCAGACTTTTCATTTTGTCCTTACGAGATGCTTGGGACAAGCAACACTTAAGGAGGGGAGGATTATGTCTTCTAAGAATTAGCACACAACTAATAGGAACATTAATTTTTTATTTTCTTCTTGGGTTGAAGAATAAGGGGGAGTATAGGAGACCCATAAATCTCGGCCTTGGTAGGAATAAAAACACTCCTAATTTGAAAGGAGGTAATACTAAAGTTGGATTGAAGACCCTTATGTGAAAAGGGGATGGAACATGTAGGCGGGTCAACCTTGACCAAATCCAAACGAGCGTATGGAAAGGTGGCATTCATTGAGGGACAATGCGGTTTTGGAGGAGACTCCATGCATGGAAGTAGTGGCATTAATGAGTGGTGCCTAAGATAGGAATCTGCTAAGAATATAGTAATGAAGGGGATGGCGACCATTGTTGGCGGGTTGTATATTATTATTTTGATATGGTGTTAAGACTTGTTTTCTCTCTTGAGTTGTTTAGCTAAGACTATAGTGTTGTTTAGAATGGTGTTCTGAGCGAGAATCACTTTCATCCTCTGGGGACTTTGATTACTGCTCGGAGAAGTGATTCCACTACATTTCAAATTCGGCATCCCATTCCAAGCTCCATCTTTCATCTACGGCGGAACACCATGAGAGGTTGTCTTTGCGTTGTTGATTGTAACGATGAAGAATACATCTGTTTTGAGTGATTTATGATCTTTGTTTTCAATGGAGGAAGGCTTCCTTCCCGCGGGAGAGCTAGTAAGGAAGGCCCTTGAGCCTTATTAGAACGTTTGGCATCGAGCCTGCTTATCATTTTCCCCTACAACGCGAGTTTCGATCCCGGTCTGGCGGGGGTGGTTTCGATGCCTGTTGGGGGAGGAGGTTTCTAATGATGGGATCGGCCTTTCATCTAGAGAGTCTATTGGACAAGGCTATATTCTTTGCCATATCAGATCAACCACATATTTTAGCTATATTTTTAGAGTGAATCTTCATCCCTAGGGCTTTGGTTCATTTCTTGTATATTAGTGTATTTCTAAAAACCCTCTTGGGTTTCTGGTTGGAAGGGATTGTATAGAGCCTTGATATTCATGTACATTATATTTTGAGGCATATATCATGCATTTCATCTTTTTTATGTTCATTTGTTGTAGCAATTCTCCTAGTATGTTGTAGCGGTCTTCCACTTGTTGATATAGTAGCAACACCTCTTTCTTGAGGGGATTTATCTATTGGAGGCTTGTTGATTCATGTTGTATGTTTTGTGGCCCCATTATTTTGTACATTTTTCAACTCTTATGAAGTTAATGAAGACGCATATTGGTCTCCATATCTTGATGTGATGTTTACAACTGCTATTTCAAGCATTTTGTTATATTCTGCTTTTCCCATTTGGGAATGTACAAATTTCATTGAAAAATGAATTGAATACCTTGTGATCAAATAAATTATTTTTGTTGGTGGATCCAAGTCAATTAAAATGTATTGTCTCCCTGCGAATTCATGTCGGCCCTAAAATGACAATGGTGGCTTCAGTATTTTATTTCATATTCAAATTGATGAGGTTGGCTCCCTCCAAAGGCCGGGTACGTCCTCCATCCTAAAGGCACCTTGACCTCTATATATACAACACATTCTTGTCCTCAAAATACATTACTTATTATATGATATAAACTATTCTTCTACAATTATCTCGGAAAGAAATGTGGCCCTATTTCACCCGAATTACTATGGAAATGACACTTCCTTTTGGTCAAAGAAACTACTTGGAACCACAAGAAACTCACCTATATCGAGGTATATTCTTGTGTTTTTTTTTTGGACTTAAGGGATTCATTCTAGGATACCCATTATTGGGTTCATTTTTCTTTATTTTTGTTTAAGGGTATGTTTTTGTTTTGTTTTCGGATTTCGAGCCGTTTTCTCGTATAAACTTCATGATATTTGTTATAAAATTTGCAATCCTTTATGGTGTAAATGAGTGAAACCTTGTTTTCTTCCCTCGAGGAACTAATGCTATTTTCAAGTTTTGTGTCAATTCAACCCTCGAGGGTACTAATCTATATGGTGCAAATTAAGGCTAATATATTTTTCCAAATATTTCCCTTAATCCTCCTATTCGGAGCACTATTTTGTGGTGCGAGTTAAGGAAAAATTGTGCCCTGGTTTCCATGCATAAATTTAAGAGAAGATTATTCATCACTCTTTTAAAAGGAAGATCTATTCACATAATTATACCCTCCCCCTAAAGGTAATTCAAGACCATTTCAATAGGAGAGGTGTTCAAGGACACAAATCCATGACATAATTTTGACAAATGCCTCGAGTTATTTAATTCATTGAAGTATTATAAGCATAAATGAAACTTCTTGACCTTCTTCAAGGGTTAATTTGAAGCAATTTTATCATCACACATTTTCTATGTGTAGGGTTAATCTCAATATTCCCATGATCAAATCATGGACTAGGAAGAGAATCCCTTTGACCAATTTAATGTTGACCTATGGTATGATCCTCGGCAATTTCGTGGCAATCCCTGAGTTGAAGACGCTATGAGTTTGAAGGTATTTTCCGGTATGAGGTACATCGGTATTAAAGTATGGACTAGGGGTTGTAGTACTTATTAAAATTATAAATTATTTAGAGGTAAAATTATCTTATAAAAGGTACATTGATGGTGGAAAGGTGCATAGACATTTGAAAAAAAGTAAGTACTATAGCATAGTATCATCACTTAATCATGATGAACAATAGTTACTACTTCAAGGACATATCCCCTTTAAGCAAGGTATGTTGATAGATGACTAAAGTAGCATTGATTTTAAGGGTATAGTATTGAAATTGAAAGTTTTGAAGGAGGCTTTATCTTAGCTCTTTAAGAGATATAATCATTAAGTACAAAATTGACGATAGTATTATGAATAGTGTATATGACTTAAGTGAAGATGTTGTGGCTTGATGAGACGAAGTGAATCCAGAAGTCTTTAGTGATGTAGGGAAAATTTAGGGTTTGACGGAGTTATTGTTGTTGAAGCAAAAGTTGTATTTTATGGATGAACTTGTGATTGAATATTGATGAAATTAGGGTTAAACAATAGAATGTGTTGAACGATTGAATCAAACTTTCCTTCTTCAGGGCACCGATTGGTATGGCATCCTAAATCCTAATTTCCTTCGAAAAAGTTGAGGCAATTATGAGTTGGGCATGGAGTCGGACGGGTGGCATATGGGGTGTGCTTGTGAGCACAAGTAGAGAGTGGAATTTATTGTAATAGTGATATAAACGGAGAACGAGAGATAGTACAACGGTGATGAGAATATTATTGTGGCTATGAGTTTGATATAGTACTATTAGGGTTTCTAAACATATATATGTAATAGTATTAGAATCCTTTGTTGAAGCTAGGGTTTGACCTTTTAAGTAGAGAATAGTTGGTATTGACATTGTATTATAGATTTGACATTGTTTGGAGGCTACATTAGACAATGCTAGGGTTTCACAAGTATTACGGTAGAGAACATATTGGTTATGAATATGAGTAGATTTGTATTATGAATAGATTTATTGTTATTATTGAGAACTTTTATTGGGCTATGTGAGTATAGTTTATGTGTCAAGGCTTACGATGTTATATTTTTTATGACAAGATGATGTAACTTGAGAAAAATTGAGCCCGACTTTGATGAATCTTGGTTTTGATATTTTGTGTAGAATCAAATTTGATTGTATTTCAACATAGGTGTATCCGATATGAAAATATATGAAACGTGGTTCGCTTGCTAATTGGGGTGCCGAAATTGGTGCAAGGAAGGAGAGTGGAGTCTTCTTCAAGTCAAATCTTGAGAACACTTAAGGGTGTCTGGGTGTGGTGTTGAAATTTGGAGGAGAGTGAGTCTCCTTCAAATTTGAGCCTAATAATATTCAAGGAGGTAGGGTCGTGCTAGGGAAAGTTGGAGGGAGGTAGGTCTCCTTTTAGTTGGAGCTACGAACACTTTAGTGAAGAAATGCGATTAACGGTGGGTTAGAGCACGGCAGGATGTGGAGCATCTTTCAATTAGATCTTATAAAACCGAGGAGTTGGAGTGTCCTTCTGGTTGGAGTTGGTAAACCACGTATTTGGAGCATCCTTCCGGTTGGAGCTAGTAAATTAGGGCGTTGGAGCATCCTTTTGGGTTGGATATTCTAAACAGTGGTTGGAGCCCCCTTCGGTTGTCTTTAACGACCTTGGATGTTGGATCTTCCTAATTGATATAGTTTTTAAATACACATATTAAGAAATGTTTGGTGGATTTCCTCTCGAAAGGGTTTCCACCTTAAAATATCTTATGTATTGTCTTGATATCATGAATTGTTCAATAGTATTTTTACTATTCCTTAACGATGTGATATTGATTTATGTTTGATATCATGATAATGTGAATTTAATGCACTAAATATTAAATATTAAATAGTTGAAGAAATATTGATTCAACCCCTGTAGTATTTTCAACACACCTTTCCACTTGTGTATTGGGAGAACTGACAATCAAACCTCTAACCATTGTTGTTTTATCATTGGACCTCCTACGTGGTCACATCAAAAAGAAATCAAACATGTTCAAGACTCAAAGTAAGGCTAAGGAATACATTTAGAAGGAAAAATCCACAATTGATAAGGGTATTAGAGCTAAAAAGGGACCTCACTAGAGCATAAATGAAGATCTTATGATTAAACTAAAGAGAGTTTTAGGGTACTCCCAAAAGTAGTCCTGAAAACATCGATAAAAATAAACTAGACATAATCATGATTTGGGAAACAACGATCAATGGTGAAAAAGGTAAAAGCACCATGGCTATGTAGCTAGTATTTCATGTACATTGATTCTCAAGGTTTATCTAGAGGTTTGATCATGGCATGGAATTATTCTTTAACATATGCACACTTCATCTCTTTCTTTGTAATACACATCATTTGATATTAAAACTCTTGAGAGAAATGAATGTTAATTTTAGGGTACGTGAGAATGCATATGGCTTTAATTGAGGCTGTAGACATTTGGGATAGTCTATCAACCATGGAATTCTCGATGCATATCCCATTATCCTTGGTGGTCACATGAATATTACAACTTTGTTTTGGAAGTGTGGGGTGTGTGGCTAGAAAAAAGGCACATTTGGAAAGATTTATTTGCCCATTTTTATCAAATCTTGAAAACTCATAGATATGGAACCCATTACACTCACTCCTACCTAGAGAAATTCTCAAACAAATGAAGATGTTATATCTAAAATATTAGATTATTTCTTATCTAAAAATTTTTCCTCATTCCTCCTCTTAAATTGAGATCCTAGACTGATATTTGGTGGTATATTGGACCATTTCTAATTCTTCTTGAAACGGCCAAAGATGAATCAAAACATCCTATTCCTTTTACAATTTAACCATGTTTGGATTAAAGAAGATGATCATTTAAAATGACTTAATATTCTTGGATTCTCTTCATCCTTTTTATAACATTATGTTTTAATTAAAAAATTAAAAACTTTTAAGAAAAATCTAGATTATAGGCTAAGGAGTATAAAGCGAAGGTTGAGGTGGAGCTAAATTATTTATAGAGTTGGATTCATGAAATTTACTCCTTGAATGTTGTAGATCTTTTCAACACAAGTGACATAAAATATTTACATAAAATAAATGCGGGGAAAAGGGAACTCCTCACGAGGAAGAAGAAACATGGAGACAGAAGTAGGGAAATATGGATTAAGGATGGTTACAATAATGCTAAATTTCCCATGAATTACACCAACATTCGAGAAAAATATGAATACAATATAGGAAATTAAGGACTAGAATGGTTCATCCTTCCCATCCTTCCAGGATATCGCTAAATCTAGTTATTAGCATTTCAAGTCCCTTTTGTGACCTACTAGATGTCCCATTCATGAAATTTTGGATACTTTTCTCTTTTCCCCATATCTATAAAATATATGATATGGATGAATATTATTTTAAAACATTGCAGAAGGGGGGGGGTGGAAGAGGAAATTTAAGCTACCATCTCGATGTGAAAAGGGAGGTGTCGCGCCCTGAATGGATTGATAGTGGAATTCTTTTAAGTTTTATGACCTTATTTTAAATATGCCCTCCTAAGGGTTGTTAGGGAATATCCCGAATGAGATAGAGTTTTGGGGTCCACTAATTTAACTTTTAATACGCATAGCAAAAGTTAAAAAGCATATTCTTTCAAAAAAATTGTCCATATCTTGTTGCAATTTGATCTACAATTTAATCTTGAAATTCATTGCAACTAAATTTAAACCTATCATTTGTAAGATTATCCTCAAAATAAAAATTCAACTTCCATGAAAATAAAAATTCATGATGTTGTTTCCTTGGCTCAGAGACTCTATATTTGTTATGAAATATTAAACTTGATTGCATTAGCCAGTAATGTTGACCTCTTAAATGCATACGATAGGGTAAATTGGAATTTTATAAGACTAGTTTTAATCGATTCGAAAGGATCTTAGGATGTAGTAGAGATTTGATTATGGGGGTGTATCCGGTCGACAAGTTTTGCATTGTTGATTAATATGTATACTTTTTCAATGCATCT
The DNA here is from genome assembly GCA_034641835.2 of Pinus albicaulis. Lineage (NCBI taxonomy): Eukaryota > Viridiplantae > Streptophyta > Pinopsida > Pinales > Pinaceae > Pinus > Pinus albicaulis. Next base: position 620,565,332 of record CM076571.1, on the reverse strand, counting down.
TGTACGATCCACTAAAAGATGCCCATTATCTCCCCTTATCTTTTTCTCATCGTTGAACCCTCAATAATTTAATCGATGAAACCATTAACAATTCAAGATAAAATGGAAGTAAACTTATATATCGATCGGTTCCATTACATCTTCTCTTTGTAGACGAGTCTTCTTATGTTTTATCTGGCATCAATATCATTTATTTTCAAGCACATATTCTTGACAAATTTACTTTGGTTACCTACATGGCTATAAACATCTATAAATCATGTCGAGATTTTGCACGATCAAAATATTGCTCCCACTTCATTCAAAATCTCTTCCGATTCCAGATTAAAAACTATTGATGAAGGGGTGAAATACTTATGCTTCATGCTTAAATCAAGTGACTACAAATTTTGATGAGTGGATATGGCTATACAAAAAGGTGGAAAATGCATCTGGGTTTGGACCAATAGACTTCTCTCGAGGGATGTTGTTTGGTGCTAGTTAAATTAGTGTTAGAAAGTATACTGATATATTAAAATCCATAGCATTGTTCAAAAGGAATCCTTGATAAAATCAAGAATCTTAGTTTTCGAGTTTCTATGCACTAAAAAAGCGAAATTAGTAAGATTTCCACTTATTTGTTAGTCCACTTGCTTCGTACCTAAATCGATGGGAGGATGAGGTTAAGAATGTAGTTTCTATAAAACTTTAGTTGCTCGAAAGTCTTTAGAGATTCACTAACAATTCTTCCTTATGGGTTCTATCTCTTTAGTTGAAATATTTAGGACAAAAATGTGTGTTGGATTGGTAAGAGATGCGAAAAAATCTAGTAAAAATTCTTCAATAGTGTGGAAGTCTCACAAAATGGGTTTATTGGAAGATTAGAAATGGTCATTCAATCCATATTGGCATCTATCCTTGGTTAAGTGAGGGAAGAGGGTATAACTTCTTTGAGAATTTCATTCATTGATTAGATGTTGCGGGGATATATGTCCTTCTCGATGCAAAATTTCCTTTACATATTCTCATCGGTAGCCATGCTTGAAATCGATATTCGATATTGACCTCCCTCTTGATCTCCAAAAAGCGAGGAGGCTTCAGAATGGAATTATTATATAAAAATGTTGATCTCATCACTTGTTCGCCTTGAGAAGATTACCCAAACCACCAATTTTGTTCAAAGAACCCTTCCTTGGGAGAATGCCTTGCCAAATCTAGACTACACTAATTATATCTTGAAAATAGTCCTACTTGGCCATAGAAGTGGTGGTGGCATTTCATATGGAAACATGTTTGTCCCACTTAAAAGGTAAATTAACTCTTTGGTTGGCCTTAAGTAATAAAATACTCACTTAGGGAAATCTTATTAAACATGGATGGTCAAGACTTGATCATTGTGCATTATGTCGATGAGATTTTGAAGCAATCCTATATTTTTATCATATCCATCTCTGAGAAAATACTTGGAGTATCATCATCAAGGTTCTAGCTCCTTCATCGGTGTGTTGAAACAAACCTACTCTAGAATAATGAACTAAGGAATGGAATGATGATCGATCGGTCTGAAAGTTTCCCGAAGGCCCTCCCTCCACATATTTGTGCACAATATCTGGTGGGAGCACAATAAGGAAATATTTCATAACAAATATATGCTTCCTAAAGATTCTGATCATCATTATTGATCAAAGAATTTTGGGCCAACTTCTAAAAGGAAGAAAGGTTTGGATTCTAGCTAGCCAAATCTAGATAAAGAAGATCCCAAGGGGATTCTTTGATAGCACTAGTCGAGGATCATCGAAGATGTGGTGTTGGTGGAGCTTATATTTATTTAAATCGAATCATCATTACCTTCTTTTATTTATGTTCTTGTTCATTGTTGTAATAAAAAAGTTGAATTTATAGAGCGCGAGTTTTTGTACACCACTAGACACTTTGGTTTAAATAAGCTACAAGTCATGGAGGATTTGAAACTAGTGATTAAGCTGAGTGAATAATATTAGAAAGTAAATGTTCCAAGCCTTAATCATATTCTGGGAAATCTTCGAAAATGTGATGAATGAACCTCTTATACACATTTACGAGGAAGGAATTGAATAAAATAAATGGCTGTTTGTACAATGAGGCATTACAACTAATAATTAAATCTTTTTAGACCATATCAATTATAAATTATAGGATGATTAAAAAAATTAATAATGATAGAATTCATTGTAAAACTTAATGAAAAAATTTTATAAATAACCACTAAGACATCAATTTTTGTAAATACTTTGAATCGATACATCAACTTTTAAAAATAGTCCTTTTAAACTAAACCATGTGTATTTCGTTTATAATATTTGTTTTAGGGGGGGGGGAAGGCACTAAACTTACAAATTCTATAAAATAAACATTATGACAACTTCTGAAAATAAAAATTATGTTATATGATGGAATACCATAAATTCATCAGTGGAATCAAAACGAATTCAATAATAGTGGTGGAGTCATAGCATGTGATGGGATTTGTCATATGCATAAAAGATAAGTACACTTTAATTTTTGAAAACAGATATTAACGAAGCATATGTCGTTCATGTCGTATGCATTGAACTTTTCAATTTTAAATTTATATTTTGTTACGCAATGAATTTAATAGCGCAATGATGTGTGGCGCAAATGGAATAGGATAGTTAATAATATTGGACTCGAGGCATGTGATCAAATACTGTAATCCCGGCATTTATAAGGAGATAGGAAAATTTATGAATTACAGATTGGAGTTGCTTTTTAGTAAAAAATTTTGAAGTTTTTTTATTGGTTTTTAATTTAATTTCTCTAAAATCCGGCAATTTGTTGAAATCTCAAGTTTAATAGGTAACCTACGCGATTGAAGTAGCAAGAATTTTTTAGGATGTTCAATGTTGAAGATAACGGAGAAACAATTAAGAAAATCAGTTCTACCAAAACCTTAGATTAAGGATTTTGTTCCTATTTCTTAGGTATTAGTTCTAACTTCCCTATATGCATGTAAGCTATATATTGTTTGATTCGTAATGAGAATATAGAGCGACTGTGGATGCGATCTTTCTTGGTGTAGTCTCTCAAAGTAGAGCTAACTGTTATTGCTTTAATAAATTGATCATGTTTCTTTTTATCATTGTATCGAGGCTCTGAAGTGAATCAAAGCCGAAGTGCTGATACGTAGTGTCCAAGAGGTAGAAGAGAAGCCTAGTGGCTTGGTGGTGGTGAGGTTGTTTTTATTTTACGGAAGGAAACGTCGATCAATGCGTTCATGGGAGGCACATAAGCATCGATAGTGAACCGTGCCAAAGAACGGTGTTGATCACTAAAATTAGTGCGAAACCACATGGAAAACCAACATCGATCTCTCTTTCCCTTACGAAATTTTTCCCCGATACGACGAACACGACATCCGAGATATTGAGCCTTGTTGACTTCGTTGTGAAGGTGAAGAAAAACGAGCTCATGTTGGAGGAGCCGAGCTCGTCTTGTGGAGCGTCATGGAGCCGAGCTCGTGTTGCGGAGCGTCGTGGGCCGAGCTTGTGGTGGAGAACGAGCTCGTGTTGTGGAGCGTGCGTGGAGCCGGGAAGGCTCGTGTTGTGGAGCGGTGTGGAGCCCGAGCTCGTGATGTGGAGTGTCGATTGAACGACTTGTGCTGTTGAGCAAAGAGCTCATACGAAGATCCGGTGAGATCATCTTTAGAGGACCGGTGGCCGTGGCGATGAAATGTGCTTGGGATAGTGGTAAATTGTGAGGATCACTATAAGGCGTGATCGACTGTGAGAAGAGCCGTGAGTTCGCGACGAGAAGAGGTTGTGGTGGAGGAGCAGTAGACCCATGGTGCGGTGTGCGAGTAGCTGCCAAAGTGGTTGAAGATCGAGTAGATATGTTTCTTAACAATGTTTGTTGTGGGTCGAGGTAGATCCATTTTGTAGATCCATTTTTTTTTTTCAATTGTTGGGAGTCAATTTTTTTTTAAGTGTCGAGATGAATAATACGATGGAGATATACTTGAACAAGAGAAACAAGCTCGACGGTTCCAATTATTCTAATTGGAAATTCAAGTCGCGGAGACTGTGCTAGAAGGGCATAGTGCATCGAGGGAAGAAATTTGAAGGATGGATATATATATTTGAAAGTTTAGAAACCCTGGTGAATCTTAGTAATCTATAATAGAAAAATTATAAAATGTTTGATGATATTTTTGTAAAAATATCTAAATTATGATTATATTATATTACTATATATAATATCTTGGCGATTTTAAAGGTAAAATAATTTCATACTATAGAAATTGGGCGGGTATTTTAAGAAAAAATGGAAGTGGTGAATATTTTTTTGGAAAAAGTATAGAAAATTAAACCCTGTAGATATGAACCCCTAAAATTTTCCATGTAGTGCATGGGGAATTGTGAATGGTGATAGAAGTAAAACCTATAGTTGCGGGAGGTGCTATAGTTTTGACGGAGTACAAGATTGTGAGAAGAGGAGAGCAAGGAAAAAATGATGTTGAAAATGACGTTAATGCATTATCCCCCCTCACATCGGGAAGTTGCAAATGCGGCAAACGAGATTTGGACAAATCTCAAGGATACCGTATGAAATCGAAATACCGTCACCTATTGTTCTGGCAAGATTCTCTCCATTAAAATGGAGGACAATGAAATAGTAGATGTGTTCATCTCTCACATCAAGGACCTCAAGAGCAAACTTGGCGGCGACATGGGAAGCTGATGCTGATAATATTGATGCGGTAACAATTACTATGAATGGTATGATGACGGTACATGGATGTTTATCACGAGCTTGAATGCGAGAGAAAAAAACTCAAATTTGAATCGTGTGAGGATGCCAATGCAAGAGGAGGAAAGGCGAATGACCACAGAAACCTAGAATTCGGATCTTGCTTTAATGGAGAAGAAGAAGCCCTTGAGAGGAGATAAAATGGAGGACAAGGGTGGAGGTACACCACAAAAAAGGTTAGATCATCTCGGGGTAGCACACCAAGCTAGGAATGATTCACCATAAAAATGTTGAGATTCAACGAAGATGATGAGAGCTTGGTGAAAGAGTATTCACTAGAAGTGGGTATGGGAACTATTTTTGGCGCAAGTCTATTTTTAGACATGATGATCATATTTTTAGAAATTGCGAGGATGTTATTTGTGGATGGTTGATCAGAGGATTTAGAAAAATAGATGAAATTCTATTTTAAGAATATTGGGCGAAGTCTGTTTATAGATGGGTTAGTCTAAAAATAGATGTGTGCGATTATTATTAGCTCTTAATATTACGGACACTCGCCTTTTAACATTCTCTTGGGGCACTTTGTTTCGGTGCAGTGTACATATCATTAGATTTGGGGGGGTATCTACAATTCCAGGTTTTCTTTGGAGCTAATGCATGGAGGGCTCGGTTAGAATTCAACTAGCATAGTTATGACATGGTTGGAAGAAGTAGTTATGGAGTTGTATTGGTTAACCGAATTTAGACTTGATTGAGCTAGCGTTGTATCTAGTCTAAACATGGATAATTACTAGTGAGTGGAGTGAATTAATTATTTAATTAATTCACAAATAATAACTCATTAATCAATGAACAATACAAAAAGTTAACTATAGTGCATGGCGAGTTTCAATGGGGGGGTCGGTGGAGAGATAGGTGAAAGGCAGAATAGACTATATGTTGTGACTATAGTGATGCATTGATTGCATCACACACAATTAAAGGTTGCCAATGAGAATTGGCAGTCAGGCAAAGTTAATTTGAATTCATTCGAGCTATTTTTCGGTAGGGATTGCGCGGTGGAGGTAGGCTAGCGAGGAGGCAAAAGATTGGTGCATGGATTTGCAAGATTGTTCTTTGATTAGTGTATGACGGTTATCTTTATGCGAGGCTGTGATAAGATTTGTATGTTTTGTATGAGATTGTCATATGATCTCCATGTTACATAATATATAGTTGGGGTTTTCGGCTTAGGGCTTTCTAGGTTAAAAATTGTGTTATGTGCGATTATTTTGTTTATGCTTCACATGTGTATTAACGATTAATTTTCATAAGATTAACAAGTGGAATTGATTCGGTATTTTGCATAAAAATTAAATAGTGTGAGGTCAGGTGAATAAAGGACATATGCATGCTTAGTGCACATAATTTCTACATAGTATTAAGAGCATTGTTGATTGAAGATTGCAATTGTGAAGTGAGTTTGTCTTTGGTGGACAATTGGAATTTGCTACGAGAAGATTCTTGGTGCGAAATCGAGTAGCCATTAAAGTTTCTTTCAACGGGTTGAGATTGGAGTATGCCCTTGATGGGAGCTCGAATTACCTGTGGAAGAGGACAAGATGGAGGATAATGGAGTTGAATGAGTTCATCGATAGCGATGTTCTAAGCGGGATCTAGCGATGTTGCATTACTTGATGCATGGCAAGACGGTAAAGACGAGAAGGATTATGTTGGAAGGTGTGAAGGACCATATTGTGTCCGACCTTCACGGTAAATCCACTCCATTCTTAATGTGGATGGCTTTGGCAGGGCTTGTTCCCAAGCGAAGTATTGGTTGGCGCTTAAAGACAAGCTCGAGAAAAAATAGAAATGGAGAAAGGTGACGATGTTCCAAAATACCTCATGGTGTCCCGCTGAGGATGGATGAGCGGGAAGTGTGGGGAGTTCTTGTTGATGAAGAAGACTTGGTGAGCTTGGCTCTCCTTGGGATTCAAAGAGTTGGCATAGCTATAGAGACTGTCGTGGACGGGAGAAACTATCGGGATGGGACGACTTTGGTCGTCTTGTGCGGGGAGATAAGGCGTGAGTACCGAGGGGATGGATCTTCATGAAGAATGAAGATGAATAAATTCACTTTGTTGCCAAGCAAGGAAAGGAAGAGGAAGAAAAATCTTTCAAAATCGGTCTTAAGGCAAAAGCGAGGTTGTCAAAGTGAAGTGTTTTCAACATCACGAACATGGACATTGCATCACCAGCGTCCTGAGAAGAGACGAAAAGAAGGTTCTTGGATGCAAAACTGGAGGAAATATAGCTTACTTAATTTGAACTTGATTTATCCTTGATCGCTTGCTTGGTTTCAAGCTACATAGGATGGTGTGGTATCTTGATAGTGGTGCATCTTTCCCATAGCAATGCAGGAGGGCAAAGGAGTTGTTTAGTGACTTGGAGGAGAAGGACCTTCGGATGCATATGAAGATGGGCGACAATGGTTGGTACAATGCAAGCGGCATTGGTACCATTACCTTTGAGAGGGTTCGGTAATCCATTCTTGTTGAAGAATGTGCATATTCAGGGTGCGAAGAAGAACTTGAATACTGTTATGATCTTTGGAAAAGAAAAGGGTTATGATGTTGTTTTCGGTGAGAAAAAGTCTTCTTAGGCATAAAACAATGAATTCCAGCTTCAAGAAAATAGGGGTGAATTAAGAATCTCTAGTGGAGGTAGATGGTTGCGTTGCCAGTGGTGGGAAGCAGAAGAAGTGGCGGCGAGGATGAGGGTGAATTATGGCACGAGAGATTGGGCCATCTTCACCATGGTGCTTTAATTTTGCCGACAAATTTCGACTGGACTTCCCAAGGTACTCTTGCATAGTCGAGATCGGTGCAAGGGATGTACTATGGGTAAGTTTGCTTTGAAGACCACCTTTCATGAGAAGGAGAACGATGCTTCGGTGATCTGGAGAAAATTCCACAGAGGCGTGTGTGGACATTTCTTGGTTGCTTCAACGACTGAGAAACACAAGTATTATGTGATATTTTTGATGAATATTCTCTTAGATGCGTATCTTCTTCATGTGAAAAGTGACGTTCTCAAAGTTGTGAGTTCAAAATTGGTGGAGAAAGGAGTTAGGGAAGCAAGTGAAAGCTTTACGGAGCGATAATGGTAGAGAGTGAATACATCTCGAGGAGGAATTCAAAGACACGCGGCAGAAGGAATTAGAAGAGAACTCATTGCGCTTCGTAACCCATAAAATAATTGGGTCGCGGAGAGAAAACGAATGAGTTGTGAGTCTTTGCCTGACGTGTTGCATGTTGGGGCCCTGCGTGCACTTGTGGGCGAACGTACGGCCTTGCGGTTTATGTCTCGCCGTTGTCCTCATAGAGTACTTGGCATGAGTACCGCGAATATTTTCTTGTTAAGAAACTGATAATTTCTCATTTGAAGATTTTTGAGCTCATTTGCATTCATGTGAAAAAGGACGCCGGGAAGAAGGTGGTAGTGAGAAGTTGGGATATTTGTGGGGTACACAAGAAACACTTACATAACTATCGTGTGTGTTGCACCAAAGTATGGGATGAGCATTTGTGCGATGGGATATAAAATTAAATTAGGTGAAAGCCATGAAGTTGTCACTTGAGGGAGCTACACTTGCATGCGGAGGAGGAGCTTCTTGTTCCCAAAGATAGACCTCTGGATGGATCAGCACGAGAGGAGATTCATAGAGTTAGAAAGAGAGTCCACTCATGTAGGGCAAACATCGGACAAGGCAAAAGCGTACCTGGTGAGGCGGAAACGGTGGCACGGAAATGTGAGTCCTACATCACGGCACGAACGAACGGTCCGGCCAATATGTGGATGCTACATTGCTCTTATGAAGGTGTATAGTGACGAGCCATATTTTTCGAAGAAACGGTGTAGGGCTCCCATGATGAATGCTGTATGCAGGTGAAGTATGACTCCATTGTCGGCCGGTGCTTGGAGATTGTTCCAAGGCGGTGGGAAAATTAGTTGTAGGATCAAGATGGATCTACAATGTAAAGCAAGCTGTTGATGGGAGGTGTCGAGAAGTATAAGGCAAGATTTGTTGCCTAGGGCTTCTCATAGATTGAGATTGACTATGAATAAACCGCGCACACTCGCACGATGTTTTCCATACGAACCATCCTTGTCTCTCGGCGCGGATGGGTTGGCACATTTCATCGGATGGATTTAATCTTCGTTCCTTAATGGGATCATTGAGGAAGGAGTGTACAGTGGCTGATTTGACATCTTCAACGGCGAGTCGCATGTGTGCGAGCTCAAAATAGCGTTGTATGGCTTAAACAAGCACCCGTGCTTGGTACCTCGAATTGTGACTATTTCAACGGACTTGGCTTTACGAGAGTGAAGCGGTCTGAAACCTATACCGGATTGTGGTGGAGGCTAAGTTTTAATCATTGTGCTATGTTGATGATTTAATACTAATAGGTGATGAAAATGAGTTGATACACTCATGCAAAGGTAGATCTTGCAAAGGAGTTTGAGATGAAGGATTTGGGCCTCATTATTTCCTTCAGATTGGAAATAGCGGCGGGAAGGTGTTGTGTACGAGGCAAGTATGCCGGGAGATGTTTGGAGAAGTTTCACATCACAGTGCAAGCCTATCGACACTCCTCTTCCATGAAATTGGAAGAAGGATGCTACATCGGCGAGAGGTAGTGGATGTCCTTGTTATCTACAATTGGTGGGTTCGCTCATGCTTGTTGAGTCGTACGGACGGTTATATGCTATGCGATGAACCATCTTTTCACGAGCGATGGTTAAGCCTACCAAGCTCTTTTGGAAGAGCGAGGGCAAGCATGTGCGAGATATCTCGGGGGCACATCGAGTATGGTTTATGGTACGGACGGACGGATGAGGTGAAGTTGCATGGCTTCACGGATGCAGTTGGGCGAGAGGAGCGACGGACGAAAGAGCACATCGAAGTTTTCGTGTCGGATCTACGACGAGTTTCTTGGTACGGCGGGGAAACGAATCCGTGGCACTCGGTCCCCGGCGGAGGCTGGACGCCAGCGACGAAGTCAAGGCATGCCGAGGGCTATGCGGATGAGGGAAGATTACGGTTGGTTTGTTCGGTTCACATTTAGATCCCCGTAGTGGTGTTGTGATAATCGAGTTGCATTAAACTCTTGTTTAATCTTGTGTTTCATGATAGATCTAAACATATTGATATACGGTACCATCATATGAAATATATGCGTGAATATCATGTTGTGATACATTCCTACGTAGGATCGGATACGGATATTCGAGCACTCTGAGAAAATTCGAATACCATGGGGAAACCAAGATCGAGTGCAGAGTTAAATCCTATCTTGTTGAGAGGGAGTGTTGAGGTCAACAAGATGGTGACTTAGTGAAAGAGTTGCCTTCATGGTGGGCATATGAGGCTATTTTTAGCGCAAATCCTTTTGAACTATCTATTTTGAACATGATGATCATATTCAAAGTTGGGGATATATTTGTTAATGGTTAAGTCAAGTTGGAAAAATAGATAAAAATTATATTTTTGAGTACTTATTTGAAATCTGTTATAGTTCGTTGATCTAAAAATAGATGCATGTCAATTAATATTAGCTCTTAATAATAATCGGACACTAAACGACAACTTATTCTCTTAGAGAACTTTGTTTCGGTGCACGGATGTGGCACATGGAGTGGATGAAGATTACAATTCCCCGAGTTTGCGGGAGTTAATGCATGGAGGACTCGGTTAAAACTCAAGTGGTAGAGTTGTGACATAGTTGGAAGAAGTAGTTATGGAGTTGTACTCGGTTTAACTCGGTTAGACTCGGTTGAGCTAGTTGTATATAGTCTAGCGAATGATACACTAGTGAGTGGAGTGAATTAATTATTTAATTAATTCACGATTAATAACTCATTAATCAGGCGAACAATATATGTGATTAACTACGGTGCATGGTAGTTTCGGCGGAACCCCGGTGGAGAGATAGGTGAGAAGAATGAGCTATACATTGTGACTATAGTGATGCATTGATTGCATCACACACACGATAGGTTTCCAATGAGTATTGTGCGGACAAGGCAAAAAGATGGTCGAATTCATTCGAGCTATTCTTAGGTAGGGATTGCGCGATGGAGCGAGCTAGCGAGGAGAAAATATCGGTGCATGGATTTGCAAGGTGTTCCTTATTAGTGTATAGCGATTGTACTATATTGAGGGCTTGTGATAAGCTTTGTATGCTTTGTATGAGATTTTTCATATGATCTCCATGTTACATAATATATAGTTGGGGTTTCGGCCAGGCTTTCTAGGTTAAAAAGCTGTGTTATGTGCAATTATTTTTTGTTTATGCTTCACATGTGTACGGTGGCATTTTTCATAAAAAAGATTAGCAAGTGGGTGATTCATTATTTTGCGTAAAGTTAAATAAGTGTCGAGATCGAGGTGAATCCCAAGGACATGTACATGCTTAGTGCATATAATTTCTACATAAAATGTTTCTATAGTGCTAAAATTGGCCATATCGCTAAACAATGTCAAAAGAAGAAGTTTGATGATGGTGGGCGAGGAATCAAGGTATTAAACGGGGTATTTTATGGTTGATTTTGATGAGAAGGATGAAGCCGGTGCTGTGGTATGGGGATTCGAGAGCGTCCCTCGCGGGGTATCGTGGATTAAATACTTCCAAAAACGAGCAATGGAGCAAAAATATACCTTGGCGATGACGAGAGGGTACCAAACGAATGACATGGTAATGTTCTTTGTAATTTTGCTTGATGGAAATATAGGCATTTCGCTTTGTTGATGTATGTACATAGAATTAATAAGAATATCATTTATGTTTCGTGATAACGAGAATAGAACCTTCACGTAGAATTTTTTTAAAAATCATACGTATTTGTTAAGGATTTTCGTTGTATGAAGGCAATTCTTTGTAGAAATTTGAATAGCGATATGTTATCCACGAGATTCTCTGATGCACTATTTTAGCTTCATGCATAATACGGAATCTCTTCTACCATTGATCATCACATGCGAGAAATAAAATCAATTGCATACACACATTAAAATAGCAAAAGTCTGCACATATGAACACGGTATTTCATGGGAAAGCTTAAAGGTGAAAAACCCAACTATCTTGTATATTATACATGTCATGGAGATCATGTAACAATCATAGTACAAAGCTCTTTCATGACTCTCATGCACTACCTCCCATGCTACACAACTATCGAAACTGTAGATACGCAAAACTCATGCTCCAGCACTTTAGCCACTTGGTAGCCAAGCACAGATGCATTTTCAAGCTATGGGATGGCCTCTTTATATAGATAAACCACCCAGCTTGAGCTGTGATCCTCATGGGTTACTCCACCCATCTGTGTGTTGCGAATAGCAATGGTATAGTCACAGAGTAGTTAACTTGCTCTTTCTGTTACGCAGCGGTCTCACTTGAAACTATCATGCCAGCGTTGCGTGTATTCTTTAGTTGATTTATGAGTTTTATAATTAGTGAATTAATTAATAATTAATTCACCACTCTCACTAATTGTATCTATTAGTTAACTTGGATACAAAAAGCTCAACTATGTTTAGATTAGTTAATGAATACAACTCCATAACTTCCTCAATCAACTCCACCAAACTCTCTCACATGAGTTCTAGCGGGAAGTCTTCCGCTGCAATAGCTTCACTTAAACCCTAGGAAAAGCATGTTCCTTGTCGGTACATGTGCCACATCCGGGCATCGGGCGAAGTGCTCAGTAAAGATAATGTTTATAGTCCAAATATTATTAAGAGCTAATAATATTTAATTTCACTATTTTTAGGAAAGCAGTCTAAAAATAGCCTTTGACCTCTTTGACCTAAAAATAAGTCCCATCTATTTTTACCAACATATTATACTCCAAGAATCTCATACATCTGAAATCCATGAACCATGCTCCATATGTCTAAAAATAGACATAGTCTAAAAATAGATTTTTTTCGAACAAAAATCACATGTGTAGTCCCCACTAGATTTAAAGGTGATCACTTTCCAACTAGGATCGGGAAAGATGTTTGAGAGGCCTCCTTCCCTTGTTTCTTGTTGCCATTTTCAGCAATTGCAACGGGGATTTGTGTGGCGGTCTTTACAAATTTGAATGTGAGAAGTTCACACATCGAAGCTTTGACATCATCAAGTATGTTTGTAGAGATTTATGGCATCATAGATTTGTACATCACCAATTTCAATGATATATTGTTACAACGGAAAAGGTATGGTCAATAGTCTCACGATTTAAAGTATATTCATGTTGACTATGAAGCATGTGCTCTTGGAAAGATGCATAGAGATGAGTTCATGTAAGTAAATAGAAAACATAGAGATATACTGGAATTTAGTCCACAGCGGTTATGTGGACCAATGCGATCGAATCATTGGAAGGTGCTTATTATTTCTTATTATTTTTTTATTATTGTACAAGATTCGTGTGGGTATATTTTCTCACCAAAAAGAGTCATAATTTTGAATGTTCCAAGCGGGTTCAAAAGCATGATTGAAAACGGACATGTAAATTCATCAAGATTCTCCACCAGGATCAGGGAAGTGCATAGGTTGGTTCAACAAATATTGCAAAGACCATGGAATACGCGACGGTTTGTAGTGCCCCCACACTCTCGGCGAACGGGGTTGCACGGAGGAAAAACAAAACCCTCATGGAGTGTGCTCATGACATGCTAAAGAGGAAAATTAAGAATATTTCTAATGTGATTTTGGGTTGAAGCGATAAATATGCAATGTGTTGAAAAACAAGAGTCCTATAGAGAGCCTTGAATTTAAAACTCCATTTGAAGCATTATTAGGATTTAAATTTGCAATTAAACATTTAATAATTTTGGATCCAAAACCTTTGCTCATATGCAAAAGGAGGATAGAAATAAAGCTGGTTAAAGGCCATCAAATGCACATTTTTTGGGTATTGTACTAAATTTAAAGCTTACAAATTTTTTGATCCTCTACTCATAATGTTTTTGCGTAGAATGTAGTTTTACGGCCGAGGTTCATGATAGAAACAATGAAAACATAAATGAAGAATGAGACATTCCTTTGTTGGTGGAAGAAGGGGTAATTAAATAGGAGACAACCATGAGCGACGAGAAAAAGGAAGAAGTAGATATTTACGAGATGCAATCGTCGAGCCAAGTTCATCGAGAGATAATCGAACGATTTGATGCCACTCAACACTCAAGAGATTATGTAGGCAAGCTCAATTTCCAACAAGATATAGGGAGAATTTTTTTATAACTACCATGTTAAGAAAGTAATTAACGAACCCTCTAGTTATAAAGCCGGTTAATATAATGAATGGAGGGAAGCCATGGACGAGGAACATGAATCGGTACTTAGAAACAAAACTTGGGAGTTAGTTGGAATTATCGGGCAAACAAACCATAGGTTGCAAATGGCTATACGAGCCCAAATTTAAAGTAGATGGGAGCATAGATAAATATAAAGCTAGGCTTGTTGCAAAGGGTATTCGTAGAAATAAGGTATACACTATAGAGAAACCTTCGCGACTATAGCTAAACTTAATACAATCATAATTTTAATTGCTTTAGCTACTTAATATCCTTTGGATGATGCACGAGCTAGATGTTAAATCTGCTTTCTTAAATGGGGAGTTGAAAGAGGAAGTGTATTTAGAGAAACACGAGGGATTTATTCAAGCGGGGGAAAAACATTTAGTCTTTAGATTAAAGAAAGCTTTATATGGACTAAAATGGGCTCCCGGATCATGATATGATAAAATTGATTCATTTTTCTTTTTTAATAGTTATAAAAGAAGAAAAAATGACTGATATCTATATTGTGTTTCGTGAAAATGGGTGAATTGTTTTGATTTATTTATATGTAGATGATCTTATCATTACGAAGTAAAATAAACTCATTGAATAAATCGAGAATATATTCTGCGTCTTTAGAAATGAAGAAACGTCGGTGTGCTTCCTCTTGTTTGGGTCTAGGAAATGCGGGAGAGATTCAAGGCGGGGGACTTTTCTATCACGGGGTAAGTATCTCGAAGTCTCTTAGAAAAGTTTAACATGGATCGATATGCAAAGCCGTAGTAGTGTCATTACATCGGAATACCAAACTTCGAGTGATGATGGTTCAAGGCTGAGATGCAGCATTGTATAGACATTTGGTTGGGATTTTAATCTCTTGACCAAATTTGGCTTATGCGATTCTTGTATTGAGCCAATTTGTGTCCAAGGCACTTGAGAGCCATTGGATTGTATGAGAGTCTTAAGGTATCTTTGGGGAACCTTAGAATATGGCATTATATAATAACGGATTCTTGTGATGCTAAATTGACGAGTTGTTTTAGACTTCGATTGAGGTGCAGAAATGTAGATGACGGAGATCCATAACGAGGCTATGCATTTAACTTGAGTTCGAGTCATTGCATGGAGCGATGAAATCGAACCTGACATCCTTATCTTCGTCGGAGGTTGGAGTATCAAGCGATATGTGCGGCGATGTGTGAAGCTTGATTTAATTTGATAGAACTTCTCTAGGGATGTCGAGGAAAAATAAAAATATGCAACGGTTATCATATGTGATAACTAAGCTCATCAAACTTACAAGCAATCCCAGTGTTTCATAAAAACTGCTCTTTGCATTGATACACGGTTTCACTTAGATTTAGGAGAAATTTCGGTCAAAGAAATTCATGTTGAATATTGTAATACTTGTGATAATCTTGTCAACATTTTTACTAAGCCTCTTTGTAGAATTAAATTTTAAATGTTTAGGGAAATGTTAGGAATATTTGTGAACCCTTTCTCCCGTGGGGAGTGTTAAAGATAATGGAGAAACTTAGTTAGAAAGTTGGTTCACTAGAACCTTAGATTAGGTTGTTCTATTTCTTAGGTATTGGTTCTAACTTCCCTATATGCATGTAAATTATATATTGTATTATACGGCAATGAGAATGTAGAGCGCGGAAATGATGTCTCTGACTATATTCTCCAAAAAGCAGTTAAATATATAGTCAAGATTTTACTTAAAATCTTCTCGGGTCCGAGTCCAAAATCTCACTAAAAAAACAACTCTTTTTAAAATAAATATATAATATTAATATTATTTACCTTTTATATATTTAAAAATTTATTATTTTTATGTTTTCATAATTATTATTAAAACGTGAATTTTATTAAATTACTTAAAATAGAGTTATATAACAATTTAATGACATTTTTTAAATAAATATTTGATAATAAATTAGAAATTAGAGAAAACCATAAATAAAATTGTTGGTAAATTTTAATTTTATTTATTTAAATAATACTTTCCATATATATATAAATGAATTTAATATTTTAAAAAGTCTTTCAGTTTTAAAATTAAATCACTTCAATTTTTAATTATATATATATTTCTGGACTATTTGCATTTCTACAATATATATCAGCTTATCTGATAGAGCACATTTATAAGCACTGATGATCAACCACACTTAGTCATTCAAAAAGCATTAATTCACAAATTTGAGATATAATTGACAGAAAAAAATTCACTCTTAATCACATTTAATAATCAACTATTAAAAATGATATATAAAATGTGATTTACTAGAAATTTTCACTCTTAATCATTTTAATAATCAATCATTAAAATGGTATATAAAAAAAGTGTCTATAATAATGAAGTCTAGTCTGGGCCAAAAATAATTTGAAATTAATAATAAAAGAAGCAATGGACTTCATGGTGTTTGTTTATTTTAGTGGGTCAAGTTATCCCTGTGAAATGATCCAGTGGGTTACAACATTTCTGGCCACTTGCTCAATTTGTTGTCCCAATCGCATTGGAACTGCAGATTCTTGTTTTTCTTTGCCACTCAAATGGATTCCATGGACGCCGATGCACATGGATTCACTTACAACGGTACCCATTGACCTAAAAATTTACTGGAACAAATGCCCAGACATACATCACCCTGCCAAACTCCATCTGTGGGAATTGAAACCAGAAAAGGAGCTACGCCCAAGTATCACTCATGAGGCCCTGAGCAGCAGTGGTGTCAAATGAAATCCAGATCGTTAATACTATCATCAATTTCTTCTCTAATTCTTATCACACTTTCTTTCTCCGATTCTTTCTACTAAATATTTCCATTCCCTCTACTAGTTCTAACTCTAATTCATCTCAATCTCGTGAAATGTTCACAAAACAGTTTCCTGGGGAACATCACAGCGTTCAGGAGGCCTGTAAAGCTCTGATCATGATGTTAATTACGGTGGAGACAGAGTTCCATAGCCAGTCTTTGACTATGTACTTTACAATATGGAGCGGAGAAATATTTGCAGAGGAAAAACTACAGCCCTAACGAATCAGTCTTTTTAACCTATATTCATAGTTTTCAGGTATACATACCCTAATATTTAAGATAATCATAGATTTAAGCACTGCATTTTATACCAAAAATAAGAAGCCAAACTAAGTTTTCTCTGTTAATGGCAGCCTCGGATGTTGTTCAGAAGATTCAACAAGAGATGTTAATTCATAAATATTATTCTCTTAAATTCCAAGAAAGATGCATGGAGAAAACCCAATTCAGAATCAGAGCCAGTGACCTTTGGAGAAATCTGGATCTCAAAGAAAGGAAAAGGTATTTTAGTGTTATGAAGGGATGGAATTACCTGTGGTTGTTAATCACCCCCATACTGGTTTCGTTTTATCTGAGAAGACCGAAGAGCCATGGAACTCTGGGGGTTTGGTGGTTATTTCAGCTATATTTGGAACCACAAACAGGATTAGAACAGCACTGGAATGTAGGGAAAATCACAGCAGAAAATGTTTATTTCTTCATGTTTATGGACAATGCAACTCTCACAGAGCTTGCTAGGTACCAGATCAGGCCGGATGAGTCTCGCAGAATAGGGTGGCGCATAACTTTGGTGAAGGGGGTTGCTGCTTATGAGATCTGTAATGAATGGCCTCATACCCAAATATCTTCCAGGCTTCCACAACTCTGTTTTAGCATTTGGATGGATACCAAAGCACAGCTAATTTGTTGATCCTGCTAATTTTGAAGATCTCCTTATACATGAGAACGCTGATATTTCTGTATCCCAAGCATCCTTACAATACTCATACCATTGAGAGCCAGTTTTACAGTCAGATGGGGAAAAATGGAGTAAAAGCTGAGATATCAGGCTGGACCATTACTACAGCCAGATGGTTTGCAGCCTTGGAGCTCAAGCTTCCTGTGAAGTGGTATGACTCATGAGAAATACCTTTGTTACATTTTAGCCATGATTTAGAAATTTTACCTAAATAGCATGATTCTTGATGCTGCAATTGATTTCCCAAATGTTGTTGTTGATGTGACAGATGTGCCAGATACTGCACTCATATTGAAAAGCACAACCTTCTAACCAAACCTATTTTCCTGCCACTTGTTCAATAAGATAGAGATCTTCAATCCTCGGGATCAGTTGCGTGCTTATGTTAGAATATGATGAGCCCAAAAGTGAGTATTCACTTGTTCGTGTAAATATTTTCAATACAGTCACAAATGAATATCGACACTCCGCAAAATCAACGAACATTTTCAAAGCCTGTTTTGAATAACCAGAAAATTTCCTTGGGACACACGATATTGCAGCTTGCAAATCGTATTTGGACAGAATGTGGAATGAAAAATATTTTGTTCTATAGCAATTTGTTGAAAGTTGCATTGAAGCCTCTATACTGATAATGGTGGGTGACACTTACAGATTGCAAAAGCTATCTTAATTTCTTCTATAACTGGCTACTGAATTTGCGAAAACTAAATCATCTACTAATATATAATATAACCAACCAATTTCATGACAATGAATCTTAATACTGTGAAACTTATGCTAGAATGATGAAAGAGGTGACTGATTTACTCTAATAATTGAAATCATGTTTCTCTGAAATAACAAATTACACCCATATGACTGTACTGTTTAATGAAAATTGTGGAGATTGAACTGCTTTCCCATTATATGAATTCAAGTTGTGATCTGTGTTACAGTGAATGAAACCATGATATCTAAGGAGTAAGAGGAGTATCAGGAATACAATGAAATTCACTTTGAAAATCAGGTTATAATAATTCAGGGCGTGTCATAAATGTTTTTTGATGCAATTTTGAACACATTTGTTGTGGCACTACAGCATCGAGAGGCACAGAAATATTTAGCATCCACAAGTAAAAAAAAAATGTAGTGTGTTGAAAATGAAAATTCAGAGTTTTTTTTTCTGGCAATTGAAAAAAAGAACTAAAATCCTAATAGAAGAGTTTATGAAAACTTTCTTCTATAAAGTTTTATTAAAAAATTGAATACTTATTAAGAAACCAGGCACAGTTAAAGAATATAATTCTGAATACTTATTGAGGAAAAAAAATAGGATTTTTAAGTTATTTTTGTTTACCTTGACCTGAAATTTAACTGGTAGGAATTCATATCTTTTAATTTTATTTGAAATCTTTAATAATTTCATTATAAATATAAATTCGAACCAGTTCATCTCCATAATCCGAAATTACTCTCGTAAACTTAACGTTCAAAAATACACTCATAAAAACAAAAATGTTAAATAAAAAATCCAAAACTTCAAGTATAAAAGATTACATTGGCGAAGCCAAATCGACAAATCTTAAGCTTGCGCGGATTTTAGGACCTCTGCAGCTGCCACTTGGCCCTATAGTTTGAGAACATTAACAAACTCTCGATCCCTCAGTAAAATCTGCGCAGCCTCCCAGCCGCAGTTGCCATACGACACTTGGCTATACAAATTGAAGAAATTCTGCCATAACGGTAAAATCTGCGCAGTTTTGGCGGTAATCGCCACAGATATCTCTGGCTGCCGCGCGCGAAGTACGGGAATCATGAACCCATATCTCAGCTTTCTTTTAATATAGAGATTTTGTTTTTATAATACGCTACACCGAGGGCCACCTTATGCTTTTGAGTTTCTAAAATTTATAACTTTGACTTTGTTTACTTATCAGTTTGATTTTCGAAATATTTTAAATCTGCACTTCCTATATATTCATCTCACCCAAAATTGGTATTCATGATAATTTAAGATTTTTTATTTCTGAAGAAAATTTGATTATGCCTAACTAACATAACTAAAATATTAAAAGTTATAATCTAACTCTTGAGTTAAAAAGTGAGAACATTTACTATGCAATTTCTTCATTTAAAAGGTATTTGGTTAAAATTTGAAGGAGAAGGAACTTACTCTTTTTTTATTTGTCTTGTTATAAATTCATTTGATGGCTGGTACAAATATTTTGGGATTGATTTCAACAATGAACTTAATTGGGAGGATTCTGAAAGAAGAGAATTTTAGGAGGGTGGAAAGCCTTATATGCTCTTAAACAGGATGTAGAAGCGATGTTATGGGATTGAAGCGATTGAAATTCTTTTTGGACTCTAATTGTCCGGAGTGATCTTTATATGGGTGTGAATTGTGGGCTAGCAACACCCCTTTGTCTCAACATGGAAGCAAATTTAGAAAATCCAAAAACGCTTGATCATGAGCAAGTTCAAAATAAAAAGTTTGGTACCTTATGAGATAATGTTGAGTGAAGCAGGGGCAACTCCCATCGAAGTAATTGCTATGGTGTGGCTCATAGATATCTAAAGAATTAAACAAATAGGAGTAGGTAGATGGCCTAATGTTATCTTCAAGGAAGGCATGAGTGAAAAAAGAAAACATGGATGAGACAAGCGCACATGCTGGATGTGAAAATGGAACATCTACCTCAATGCTTGTCCCACAAATAGCGAGTGCTAAAGAATTTTGTTATGGAGAAGTTTCGTAAACAAACATGGGGAAAAGAGTTGGGTAGAAAGAAGAAGTACTACATTGAAGAATTCAATCCTACATATGATCTCCAACAAAGAAGTACATTGGAGTTAACATTACATGGAGAGAAAATGTTCTTATTGCTAAATTAAAACCAACTTCATCATCTTCGGTGTGAAATAAGATGGTGGAAAAGGAAAAAGTAAAGAAACTTGGGAAGAACCGGTGTGTGCATTTTGCACATGCGGGGTAGTGGAATTGGAAAGAGGTTTCATTTTGGAATGTAATGCATTCAAATACATCATAGAAAGTTATGGGAATAGGTTAGCATCGATTTCTTGGCATTGTCTTTTACGTGATGAGATTGTTGGAAGGTTGGGCTAGCTCATCATCAATTTGAATAAAAGAAGGACTTAAGTAAGGAAAAAAATAGAGAACTATAGTCCACGGACTATTTTTAGTCTAGAGGACATTAAAATTTCATTTTATAATGGTGAGATTGCAAGTTTAATTATTAATCCTAAGACTATGAAGTTATTTTGCATCATACACCTTCGGGCACTTATTTACCACATAGAATGAAGCACCTATGATCATTATATGTATATCACAAGCACTACAACGATTCAATAGATAGAGATTGTCCACATTGTTGCATGGTAGTCATTGAGAGATCTCTCTCTTATTATTATTATTATTATTATTATTGTAAAGCTTGGAATGACTACATCTTCATCATTTCCAATATATCAATCGAGCGGGGAATTAATTCGAGTGACTTCACATCAAGGTGCCTTAACGAGCACACGATCACGGAATTTATTGGGAATAATTACGAGTCTTTTTTTGCCAAAAAATTTCCGGGGATAATAAAGAAATGTATATGGTTATATTTTGTAAATGATCCCATCTCAAAATCGGTCAAATCCTCAAATTTATGCTCGACTTTTGTTCCTTATGGATGTTGAATATTATTTTGCTTGTAGAATTACTAGATTGTGCTTCATAACATTCCATATTCTCGAATTCATCCACAAATGAAGCAGCACACCAGTTGTTTGCCCCACTCCATCACGGAGAGATACTGACAAATAATGATGCCATATTCTTAGTTTGCAACATTGGGGCGCAACATTGTGTGAAATCGGTACCATGAAAGGCAACATACAAATCTTGAATGCGAAAATTGTGGCATGGCTCACATGTGAAAAATATCCATTATTGAAAATGCATTGGTAAGTCTTTTAGGTAGCGAAACGAGGTGAAAATCTTGTGCCCACGAGGGATAAGAAGATTCACATATGAAGCACCATCGAAAGGATTCCTTTGTCTGCGAAATTATCGACCACATTTCCAACCATGATTGACCATCTCAGAATATTTTACGTCGAGAGCGGTTTATTGAAAAACGACATCACAAAATCCCATGCTTTAAGCATTCGATGCGATGTATTGCTTGAAATAGGAGCTAGATTATGACACATATTCGAGGTTCATGGAATAAGGCTAGTAAATGTTTGGAGATTAAAAGATTTAGTTTGCATGGAGTCAAAAAAATCACATGATGATGTAAATCCGATGCCATTGCCATTGGTGGGCATGGAATGTTTACAACTTCGGTTGATGGAATAGCTAAAGAGTGGGGAAACGAGCGACTATAGTGAAAGGATCGATGCCTTCATAAAATAGTCATAGAACTCCAACCAAGGTAAGGATGTTCCCTCCTCGCCGTCGATGTTATAACACTAAGCTCGGATGGATCTGTTTCACAATGGAACTTGAAGATATGATATCAAAATTCGGGACAACAAATGAGAATTCTTGAAAATTATATCTTACAAAGGAACCCTAAATGGTCATGAATGTTTAGTTTTGTGCTTGATGAACATTGGGAAATTACTATGTGTTGGATTCACACAAAAAAATTATTAGGATCTCGAAGGAGGTTTCGTCAACGAGAACAACTTATCACACATATGCTTGACCATTTTAGAGGTCACAACAACGTAGTGAAATGAGTGGCGATTGGTAAAGCGGAACGGATGATGTATTATTCCTCATTGTCACCAAATTCCTCGGAATTTCTCATCGTTTTTCTTCATATCAGAAGACAACAGGTTGTAGTGCCAATGTAGATGATGATTATGAAGATGAAGAAGGGTTTGAGAGTGATTTCCAACAATTTACATTGTATAGTGGGAGCTTAGATGGCAGGCTAACAATATGGTGGATAGATACTAAAGTGCCACCATGTGAAAGCTTTATGAGTTGTCAATTTAAGAAAGTTTTGTAATCTCAAGTGTGAATCTTACTCATCCCATGTGAGTATTGTGTTAATCCTTTTGAAAAAATAATATATTCAATCCTCAATATATTTCATTACAATATAAAGGATGAGGAATATCACCACAAGGAAAAAGACCCTCTGAAAGTTATAAAGGAGGTTTTTAGTGTTATAAAATTAGCCAAAATTGTCCAAAAAAACATTTGCTACAACATACGATTATGGTTATAGGAGAGTTTGTTGGGCACACGGAAATTCAACACAACTAAAAAAAATGGGTGGCCGGAGGTTATTACGGAGATGTTTTCATCGGGGCACTACTGCGGCACAACACACCGGTGCGTACATGTAGAAAGCGCCCGAGCGATTGAGGAAAATACATTGGAGCCATTAAGGTATAGAAAAACACGGGCATAGTGTTGGTGATACAACGCATGGGGCCGTTCTAGTGGTCTTAGGATTTGCTACGGTGCCCATAGGTTGTATCAATGCCGTTGTGTAGACGTATAAAAACGTACGGTGCACGATATCACAGGAAAGACACCAGATTTTATAATTGGTATCGGTAATGATGGTGCCCATAGGTTATTACAAATGCTGCCGGTGTATATGCACATAAACGCACGTGCGCGATGTCACACAAACGCAAAGAGATTTATAATTGGTATCGGTATTCGTGTAGTCCCCATACATCGTACAACGACGCGGGGTGCATATAGACACGTAAACGCATCGGTGCGTCATCTTTTCTAAATACTGAAGTATTTTTAATTGGTTTTTTGTGCTTTTTGGTGCCCATGGTTGTAGCCGCATCGGCGCGCTTCTTAATGACGCATCGGTGTACGATTGTGACTTTATGATAGTTTCATTTTTATTTTTAGAAACAACGACTGTGACAATGCAATTATTGTGATTGTTTTAAATTCATTATTCATCAAAAGTCGACACATCTTATAACAATATTCACATAATTAAATTTTTAAGTAATGCATTTGAATGTGATGTTTGGATTAATTTGTTATATCATATCATAGTTATTGTAGTTTTTTAAAATTCATTATTCATCAAAAGTCGACACATATATTTTTATAACAATATTCATATGAATTAAATTTTTATTAGTGCATTTGAGAAGCGAAAATGGGCTTATGATAAACGTGATAGGGAACCTGATAGAATAGATTAAAACATATTTTATGATATATAATATATATGAATAAATGGGTTTATCATACAAAATGGGAGGTTATTGGTATCCTTTGTCTTTCAATTGGGACACTATATCATTACATTAAACAAAATGTATGATTCCCACAAACATATTTCAAAAAATACAATGCCTTGCTTTGATATCCAAACATAGTGATCATCATTCTTTGCTTGAATTGTTGTCACTCCTGGAGCTACTTCCATGACTTGGGTTATTTTCAAGAATGTTTGTTCATAGGTGTTGATTGTTTTCTTCTTCTTCACCTTCCATCTACAAACATAAAAATAAGGCGAAATGAGTGTATATACATTGGTGAAATAATAAAATTTTTAAATATTAAATAATATACATCGATATCGTCGAAAAGAAAAAATGACGTACCATAACAGCAATCGACTCATAAACTATACACATTCTTTCAAAACCATGTACCATGCCATCTTTCAAAATTTCATCTGTTGAGCGCGGTTCCATACTTTGTTTCTATGAGTTTTATACACACATAACAAATCATATATTTAATATAATATATGTTTTTGTTACATTAATTATAGACGGAGCTAAGTAAAAGAAACAAGATTGATAGATTCTTACAAATTCCACAATTAATTTACGTATACGCTTTCTCCTTGTATTTAACCCAATTTCAGAATTCGTCTAATGGTTCTTCTTTGTATGTTAGCACACAATTGCAAAGACATTGATGATGATTTTTGTAAAACAACTTAAAAAATACAAAAATGAAATCTGAGTAATTCATTTTTATAAGGGAAGTAACAATTACTCACAAACTTAGATATCAACACTTTTCTTCCTTGTCATCCTATTTTATGTGCTAAATGGGTTCCATTCTCTTTTCTTTTCTACAAGAAAATTCTTGAAATTAATATTTAATGCTAAATCGTTTATTTATTGTACTTAATGATCAAAAAATTCAATGATTACATATTACATTTGAAGCACGTTGTTGTTGATGGCTCACTCCTATGATGCAATTTTGTTTATTTCTTTGACTACATCTCCTTGTACACCTTTTGGACATTCCTACTTACATATTTCGATATCGACTCTTTCATCTTTTGAGATTTTCATAATCTTCACGAAAAATGTAACATGACAATAAAATATTTAATTTTTATATTTGATATCGAAAAGTAAATATAACAAAAGTGATATTTATAAATAATTCTAGACAAACATTTAAAGGAATATTAATTTTTCATTCCTTCTTTTTTAAATTATGTTTTTTTTTTTCCGTAAAAGTACGACATGTCTCATTGACCAATTCCTTGAAACTATTCTATGGTTTTAGATAAAATTTAGTTCTTGGAATCATTAGTTGATTTTTGTATTGTAAGTGGAAAGAACGATACATACATTCGTTCCACTAGATCCCTCAAACTTTTGTAAAATTTTTTCCCTCCTTTCGTTAACTGACACCACTCCGGATGAGCTAAAGACGATTCATTTTCATTTGCATGTTCTATTTTTTTCTTTTCTTAGAACAACATTCCTTTCACGAGTTGTTGGTCCTGTAAGACATTCATGAGATGTGTGAATTAATAGTGACACATGTTATCTAAAATTTTAGTTTATTGTTAATGGTAATTAAAAAAACTCATATTGGATCAATAGTATTTCATTCACCGGATTCATCCTTTTTAGTTTTCATCAATCTTTTCGCTCTTCTAGTTCTACATAATAATCTTATTGAGTTTAAATCATTTTGTGGCTCTGCATGATACGATGTAAACAATACATATTAGTTAAACTTACATATAGTTCAAAAATAATATTTTTTATAAATAATTTATAAAGAACATGCCTTTTTTGCTTTTCTTGATGTGTTATCGGTATTTTTGTTACTTGATCTCTCTTTGTCGGTTATTTTCTTTATCAATCTGAAACTTGTCTATCATTCATTAATATATTTATAAATAAATTGTCAACTTTTCGGGTAAAAAATAAATTTCAGAAGACAGGTGTGTCTTTCTTGATGTACATATACTTCGCTAGTGCGTGGGGGTATTACCAACACATCGCAAAATAGTATAATAGATCGTATGATGCGTGAAGATGCCATAAAGCACACGTACAAACGATTATGTAATAGGCAGAGTACGGTGCTATCCTCGTAACATGGAACTTCGTGCCCTATTTCGGATATGGTATGCTGATTTAAAAAAAAATGTTTTTAAATTTTTTATTACACGGTACTTGCGCGGTGCTTTATAATACAACGCACCGATTACCTTTAGGTTATGCGGGCGCATAGGTAAAAAAATCCATTTTTTCCAAAAATTCACACAATGGCGAATGGTTGGGATCGACTATGCAAGGAAGTGATGCGTGGGTTGGATAAGTAAATCCAAGCCTAATTGAAGTCACGGAAACGAGGAAGAGGAAAAAAAAACAAAAAAATCAAGTTTAGGGTAAAAATGGATAAAAGCTGCAGAAAAAGTAAAAACCTAATCAAGTTAATCACGAGATGGTTTGAAATTCTATGATATAGGGTTTGAATCACCCGAGTTTGATTTCTAATTTTCTAAATACATCTATTCGAACGTATTTGTTGCTCCACAATGCCCTCGTGCTCTCTTGCTCCGGGTATGTCTCTGCCAAATATGGTTGAAAATTTTAGCAAAAATAGTGAAATAATGAAAAGTGTTTAGTATTAAAGAATTATTTTATGAAATTAGATTTTCAAAAATATTTTGCATACATTTCAATTTACCATTTTTTCCTTAAATAAAAATAGAGTTTCGCTTTTTTTATTTGTGTTTATTAAATCACGGTCGTCACTTAATAGCACGCATCGATGTGTATTTTTGTAACAGCACTAGTGCGGTTATATACGGTACTTTTAGGTTGCGGTTAAGGCAGAAATTACTTTTATGTGTGTACACCAAAAATTTAGTGAACTCCAACCATAGAAATTAAGAATTATAATTTTGTTTATTCTTGAGAATTAGAATTAAGAATTAAAGTCGAAATTGGAATTGGATAAATTCTTGATGGAAATAACTATTCTTCCAATGCATTTTGTTTATTACCAGAGGTCCCCATTGATTATGTCGAAGGTAATGTGGGGCATGTGAATATGCAATACTACGGGGCCCAAGTGAGCGATTGTGGCATGTGAACCTATTATAATTGTTTAAATATTTACATCCAATATGTTTTAGAATATAATACGAGATAGATGGATGGCACACTTAACAATTAGTACATATAAGCACGGAAAGGGTAGTATTCTTGGAGCAACGACAACGAGTCCTTCGTGCATTTGTTGCGGGAAAGAAGACGGAATTTTCGGCCAGAACGATGCGATTCGTTGTACAGTGGGAAGCCAAATGGTTTCCCATGAAAATGAGCATAAGTTGAGCAAAGGAAAAGACATTGCAAAAATAGTATACATTAGTTTTCAATGGGAAAGCGGTTGCGAGGTGGAAATATAGTGACTGCAGGAGAAGTATACATGCTTTTCTTCCCACGAAATGGTCATTGGATTTCCATTTATAATACAAGTAGACTTTTTCTTTAGTTTCATCCACGGGATACATAGTTAGGACAAGTTAGAGATGCCATTCGGTTCGATTAAAAGCTTAAAATCTGAGTTTATAAAAGCTCGGCTTTTTCTTAGATAAAAGTTTACGTAAATAAGTAGAAACTCGGACAATATCGGTACTTTTAAATACATTTAGAGAATCTTTCCCTTCATGGGACCTACCCATTAATCGACAACGTCGATTGATCTTTCTCTGTTGTCCTTAATGGAATGAGAATCCTTCGCCGTGGTGCCTCTTGGCTTTATCAACGGCCTCGATTGATCTTTCTACGCATCGACTCTGCTCTCTATTTCTCCATCATGGGACACTCTTAACCACCTATCGTCGGCCTCGATCGAATTCTCTCTGTGGTCTCGGCTTTGTGCTCACTTTGTACTCTATCGAGCTGCGCCGTCATCCACTGTGCGCTTCTTTGTCCATCTTTTTGTTTGAATCACTCATTTTCTACTATAAACTTCTCGGTAGAAATTTTTAACTCTGCGTATTTTCAAATCCTCATCTCCTCGAGAAAAATTATTTCTCGCGATTTGAACCGTAAGCTGCTCAATACGCACTGCAGAATAACCCTGCTCTAGTGCGCATTGTTTTATAGCTTAGTGATTTGTAAGATTGGGGATTTTGTTTTGGCGCGGTGTTTATGATGCGGCGGTGCCTACGAGTAATAGATACATCGGTGCATTGTTATATTATTAAGCGCAGGATTGTATAATGTTATTTTTTTTTGTATGTAAGATCACTAATAAAATAATGATAACTCTAAAATACATGAATTTATTTGCATTATTTTATAAACTTTATTATGTTACAAAAATTCATATTATTCTAGATTTATTATTTGGCAAATTATTTACAAATTTAAATATTTTTAGCCAGAAATCATTTCACATTGTCTGATTAAAATTTTCACATTAATACGGTTAAAATTTTACAAATATTTTACATACAATTAAAATTAAAATTACAATTGTTACAATTTCACATACAATTATGATTAAATTAGAATTACAATTTTAATTTTACGTACAATTACAATCATTTCACGGTAATACAATTAAAATTTTACAAATATTTACATACAATTATAATTATAATTATAATTACATTTACAATTCCCAATTACAATTTAATTTTACAATTTTTTTTTCTTTAAATACGGTCTATATTGAATGTGCAGATAGTATATAAAAACATAAACTATTTACACCATAGATCATCAACCAAAAGGTCATAAAAAGAGCACATCGAAAGGGGACAAAATATGTCTGTTCCAACCGGGTACATAATGCTTGCTAGCGGGAATAAGGCTGAAATATCCCGGCACCCATGAAAATCTATGAAAATGCCGGCTTAAAAGCACATAAAAAAAGGACCTTAATAGCAGAAAAGGTCACTAGCCCTAATGACCGACATAGATACCACCAAAACATAAAGCAACATAGTCACGACCTGAGGCTCCCCGTCGAAAAAATTTAATAGAACCCTTAGTACGTAGCCATACGACCTGATCGGAAAATAGAACATTGTCTTGACTCCCTTCAAGCCTTTCTTCGAGGCCGGTCCAACGGTAGTGTTCATTTCCTAAACATGTACGAAAGTGATATCTGAAAAGGTTCTTGAGGGCATTTAATCTTTCAACCGATTGAGTGATCGAACCCACGGTTAATGGTGACCTTGTGGTTCATGTGATCGATGCTTTGGAATCCCCAATAATCCAAATCTTGTCAAGTAAGGCGGTTGCAAACCAAAGAGCCCCAAAGGTACGGACTTCAACCTTCATGTTCTATCGTTCCCATTCTAGGGAAGATTTGTGGTGGCCAATCGAGGAGATGTCTTCAGCCGGACCCCACGATACAATTAGGTCTTTGTGAAGCCGTTCAGGAAATATCCCGACGGAAAGTGATCCTCATAAGGATGCATTCCTTACGGACATGTCTGAGCGGCTTGTGATTTGTCTTCAAGAGCTCCCAATTGCTTGATAATCTTGTGAACGTTGAGTATGGGGCAAGGTATCACCGAAATAAGTTTCTTATTCTGCGCAAATGTACCCGATGGAGAGGATTGGAATAACCACGAACGAGACTCACCTCTTATTAATATGCCATTTTTAAGCAATCTTCCACGAAGTAATATGTCGGTGTATCTAAATGTAGCTTCCCACAAACAATGCGTAATGTTTCAATAGCAAACGGGCGGATATAGAATAGGTGGATGTTATCCTCCTCATCATCACCCTGAAAACACCTTAAAAGGGACCATGCCACCCTTTTTAACGAGATTCTTCGAGTTAAATTTTTATCCTTCCTAACCAACCATAAGAATAATATCATTTTTAATTGTGCTATGGTTTTCACAATTTTGAACCAATCACCTTTGGAGAGCATCGACCTAGTTTGCTTTTGATCAAACTAGCATAGACCTCGCGGCACTATTGTCCTTGATGGCTTCCTTTCCTCGATACACAAGTCTACGGTGGTCTGCTGAAGGACCAACAAGTAGTAATTTGTAAGTATAATATTTATGAAATTATGTTCAATTATAATCCGAGGCCCGGATCAACATGGTTCTTCCAATAAGGAGCATCCCAGGTCCACTCTTTTAATGACCTAATTTAAAAAAAGAAAATCCCCCTTTGATTAAGAAAGTGAATAATGTGATTAAATGAAGGTAGAAGGTCCTCCATCCCCACCATCACCCTGCAGACCCATTGAGGATTTGTTACCATTACCCCCAAAGTGCCACTTCAAATGCTCACTAAGCATTTTCAATCTTCCCCAAAAACCCTTTGAATGAAAATCGCTTCCTGCCATCCTTCCAACCCAGACTACCATATCTTCCCACGGTAACACCCTTAATATACTTCGATAAATAGTATCATGCCATTTACCTTTCACAGGAGACATCTTCATAATGATTTTATGATAAGAGAGATTTCAGAAAATGTCCATATCTATAATTCTCCATCCCCCATTTTTCAATGGGAATCGCTAGAAATCCCACTTAGCAAGGTGGATAGTTTTCTCGACCTCCTCCCCATATGAAATTTGCCATTAATATCCTTATATCATTGGAAGTATCTTCTTTGGCAATATGAGCAGATGTGCCAATAAATAGCTAGTTGTTGTAGTACTTCCTTCACTAATACTTCTTTCACTTTCTACACTTTGCTTTAGACAACCAACTGTGTTGTCAGGTATATTAAACTTATTCTATATTTAAGATTAACAACTTGATGCAGGTCATCAAATAATAATTTTGGGCCTTCAACACAGATCAAGATATGTTGTATTCTGCATGAAGATGAGCCTTTAATGAAAAGAAGCTGCAAGGCTGGAAATCCGGTATTGTTCATCAACACCCTCGACACAGTAAATACACGATTTTCTTCACTGTGATCATCCTACAACAGCATCTGAGAATAATTTAATGATGTCATTTAATATCGACCAACAATTCCTTATCATGATACCAAAAAATTGAGTCATCAAGAAGGATGGTGATACTGAAAATATTTTACACACAATTGCAGAACAAATTACAATAACAAATACAATTTTAGGAGAATTTTACATACAATTAAATTTTCGCTACAATTTTACAGTTTGTCATATATCACAGATTACAGTTAAAGTACAATTTACAATCATTTTTTGATAAATTAACTAGCAATTGCACCATCTGGAAGGTTGCAAAAGGAAAGCGTAAGTAAAGATTTAAAGAGATCAATGGTTGCTAAGCAAGATATACGTAGTGATTTTGGTCAATTTTAAACTCCATATTACAAGTTCTCCTTGACCTTCGATAATGTGCGAGAACCTTTTTCTTTGAGAAATAATGCTTTAAAAAGCTTACAACAATTGGGAAGTGGTTCTCACTATGAAGAAACTGGCGGTTATAAAAAACCAAAAAATTTGTACTCAAACAAGTGCATCTATTGTATCTGCCACCGCAGTTATTGAGCCTCACCTTTAGTTCATTGATGATCATCAAAAAAAAAGCACCTTTCTTTGATGCAAAATATCATACTCTTTCATTAGGACTTCCATTGAATGCCTAAAATCAACCATTTCAGAATAATATGCGCAATTGGGATCTACATAGGCTAACCCTTTCTTCAAATAATTTTCGGGATGACGAGGGTAATTGATATTATAGGCTTCTCGAGCATGGCACCTTACACTTAAAACACCGCGTGGAATGACCTTTGAAAGCACCACTCTCTATCATCAAATCTGGTTTTAACCACCTTCCAATATTGAACCGGAGGCAAAAGGCATGATCAAAACCCATACCAAGACATATTATTTTTTACATAGGTCTTGTTTGATAAATAGGCACAAATTCTTTCGGGGAATGAAGAAGGTCATCCTTTTTCCAATTCACGGTAGATGAAGTGTCTTGACACCTTGCTTTAGACAAAGATAGAAATGGGCATAAGATTTATATCCAATAAATGAAGAAAAATACCCAGAGGCTTTAAGAACGCAAGAAAGCCATATACACCAAGATGAAGAGCGTTTAAGTTCTTATAGAAGACGATAGTCACATAAATGCCTGGAAATGTCAAACGATCAACAACTCTAACAAATGAGAATGCGAATGCATATATAACAAAGCACTAGATCGAGGAGATCAAAAGATCTTAAAACATGTAAATATTCCAATAATTTGGTTACGATCGATCGAGAGGTTCGGATGATCATGTTGGTGTGTGGTATAGTGGTTGAGATCGGTGTCACCAAAATAGTGAGGTTCAACCCATTATGAGAATAGGCAAGATCCTGTGTGTGAGAATTGGGAGAAAGTTTGACGAGCCCCATGTTAAGCGGGCACTACGTATGATACGGTTGGAGTTCATGGCTCTACCCGGTATGTGGAATTGGGGTTCATAGCTCCCTCTAAAAGGCGAGGCAAATATTCGGTAAGCATTCTTACGCACCGATTACGAATCGTATGTGCAACTTCCACGACTGCAACTTACAACGAAAATTTAAAAAAAAAATACTCTCGATTGATAATAAATACGTATATGTTAGAAGGGTGCAGTTTAATTAGTATTTTTTTTGCTATATTATGTAAACAAAAAGTGCGGTTTAATTTGTAAACAAAAAGAAATCCAAAAAAATATTATGTAAAAAAAGGTTAGATTCAAAAATACCTAAATAACTTAACTTGACAAACGACGACAAACAAGACATGGATAAAGGCAGTCAGAATGAGAACAAAGACATGGATAAAGATGATACATGGTAGAATAATTTATGAGGTCCTAACCCAACAAACGGCTGAGTGAAGACATGGATAAAGAACCACATAGTAGAATAATTTGCACCTAGGGTCCCTTGTGACCAAGTGGAGTGTAGACTATGGGAAGTAACTCTTCCACATTATCACAGAGACTTTATAAAACAACCTTTCATTAAAAGCTCCTGCCCGAAATTGTCACCAGGTAAACTATCCTCTCAAAAAACAAATTATACGATTTTCTTCCGTGATGTTACCTTCAAAGTTTGTTTTATATATAAACGTTGAGCTCGAAAAGAAACTTTAAAGAGTAAATGAAAAAATTACGAAATGCTTTCTCCTATAGTTTTTTCCTCTGTGGAAAACCACTGCAACTCAAAACCTCCAATTTCATGGCTTCTCTGTCAACTACTATATTAGTATAGATATCATTCATGTTAAATTCCATATGGAATACAGGATATCAATATCCAAGATGGCAATTGCTCCACCTATTATGTAAATACGGTAAAGCTTAGCTAGTTAGATGCCATGGGTCAAATATGATGTATCACTCATAATACCCCATTCGATTTGCGAGTTTGTATCTTTATTTGAAAAAACCTGTGTGTTCTTGATTCTAGTGCTTCTCATGGTTTAAGGATTATCTCAAATGAGAATATAAATTGCTTCTCTCTATTTAATCACCTCGGTAGTTGATTCTATTATGAAATTCCGGTGCAAATAAAGCGATTGTGACTTAGAAAATGATAATATTAATGTGAAACAAAATGCCAACGAGAGGATATACTACGTAGTAAGATAATTTGCATGGTCAAATGAATGTAATCACAAGCCAAGGATGACCCAGAGGATTGCAACCAATACTACGAGTCGACCTATAGCGATATTAGAGGAAAATAGAAAAATGCGAGTCTCGACCATACTCTGGTTTTTAAGAAAGGTTTGAATATTTCAATAGAAGCCTCCCGAGGTCCATCGATTGCCATGTATTTAACGAGAGTTTCGATATTGGCGAATGTTATTCATAATCTTTTACGTAGAAATGTAACAATAGGTTCGTATTGTCATTCGTTCAACATTAAAGAAGATAAATCCTGCATCTACTACATAGTAACGAAAAGAATAAGGAAAAAAAAATTGTTTTTTACTTCTAATAATACTTTGGAAAGAATTAACCTATAAATCACAATAAACTTCTTTGCTACTTTCAAGCGCAAAAAGCTACTTGAAACTAAAGAACATTCCATACAAATATCCAAATGTATGCGGATCGGAGAGGAAATTACTTGAAGTTCTTGACGGAAATATAAGTAGGCGGTAAAAGACCTCGTAGGTAGTGAGT
This sequence comes from Pinus albicaulis, assembly GCA_034641835.2. NCBI lineage: Eukaryota > Viridiplantae > Streptophyta > Pinopsida > Pinales > Pinaceae > Pinus > Pinus albicaulis. The sequence goes on along the minus strand of CM076571.1, from coordinate 620,531,134 downwards.
GTCTCTCCTTCTCGGTGAATGCTAATCACTTTGTTAAAGCGAGGATCTCGCAATAAGGTGGATCCAGCATTCCCATATCTGGCTGATGAGAACAGAGAGGGCGGTAGACATTTTAAAGGACTATTTGTATCAAATTAGGACCATCAAATTCAATCAAGGAAGACTAAGCCAAGTGTCTAACAATCAAGAACACATTTCAAGCTGAACCAAAGAAAATTCTTCATTTCATAATTAATAGTATAGAATGAATCAATATTTGAAAGCAATAATATGGGGGACATAATCTAGTTTTGAGATCATTACGGAACCAAAAGAAAGAAACTCTTCATTCGATCATTAAACGCATTGACCATGTGTTCTAAGCTTCATAAAAGATGAGAAATAATCAAGTTTTAGATCGTTCTCGTACAATAAAGGTGCTTCTCTAAAGTGTCGAATCACCACCTCTCAAAGGTGAGATGTCACGTTGAATGGCTAATGCCATGTCCGGCCATGTCAACCGAGTTAGCTGCTACAACAAAACATACAACACTCACGAAATTGAACCACCGATGAGGGTGTGAGAATATTACCACCCCCTCAAGTCTTTGTTCGTATGGTATATTCATTACGATCAAATACATTAAGCTTTTGGTATAGTATATATAAAACGTTGAGCTCGAAAAACTTTAAGAGTAAATGAAAAATTAAATGCTTTCCTCTATAGTTTTTTCCTCTGTGGAAAACCATGCGACTCAAAACCTCAATTTCATGGCTTCTCTGTCAACTCTTATATTAAACTATAGATATCATTCATGTTAAATTCCATATGGAATACCACCGCGAGATATCAATATCCCGAATTCTTTGATGCTCCACCTAATATGTAAATGCGGTGAAGCTTAGCTAGTTAGATGCCATGGATCGAATATATGATGTATCACTCATAATACCCCATTAGGTTGCGGTTTATCTTTATTTGAAAAAATTTCTATGTTCTTGGGTTTCTAATTGCTTCTCATGGTTTAAGGATTATCTCGAATGAGAATATGGTGCTTCTCTCTATTTAATCACCTCGGTAGTTGATTCTATTATGAAATTTCCACAATAACGAAATAAGCGATTGTGACCAGAAAATGATAATATTAATGTGAAACAAAATGCCAACGGAGGGATATACTCTGTAGTAAGATAATTGCATAGTCAAATAGATAACAATCACAAGTAAGAGGATGACCAGAAGGGATTTAACGACCAATACTATTTTGAGTCGACCTACAACGATATTAGAGGGAAAATAATGAAAAATCTTGGTCTCGACCCATGCTACGGTTTAAGAAAAGTTTCGGAATATTATTTGATAGAAATACCTCGAGTCCATCGGTCTGCATGTATTTACGCAACGAGAAGTTTGATATTGGCGAATGTTATTCATAATCTTTTTTCTGTAGAAAAGGAAATGTGATAGGTTGACTAATGTTGTTCGTTCAACATTAAAGATAATCTCATCTACATAGTAACAAAAGAATAAGGAAAAAAAAAGGGTGTTTTACACTTCCTATACTTTAGAAGAAATTAACCCATCTAAATCACGATAAAATTCTTTTGCTACTTTCAAGCAAAGGCTATATGAAGCAAGAACATTCCATACAAATATCCAAATGTATGCGAATCGGAAGGAAATTACTTGGGAAGTTCTTGTGAAATATTGCAACCAATACTAACGAGTACGACCTCTAGCGATATTAGAGAGAAAATAGAAAAAGAAAATACGATCTCGACCATACTCGATTTTAAGAAAGTTTGAATATTTGATAGAAATACCTCCGAGTCCATCAAATTCATGTCTTCTGCAACGAAGTTGATAAACTGGCGAATGTTGAAGCTATTCATAATCTTTTTTTCTGTAGAAATGTATTGGGTTGACTAAATACATTCGTTCAACATTAAAAGAATAAATCTCATCTACATAGTAACAAAGAATAAGGAAAAAAAAGAGGTGTTTTTGCACTTCCTATACTTTGGAAAGAGAATTAACCCATCTAAATCACAATAAACTTCTTTTGCTACTTTCAAGCAAAGGCTATATGAAACTAAAGAACATTCCATACAAATATCCAAATGTATACGGAAACTTGAGAGAAGTGGCAAGTTCTTGTGAAATATAAGTAGGCGGTAAAAGACCTCGTAGGTAGTGGTGTCTCTCTCCTTCTTAGTGAATGCTAATCCTTTGTTAAGCGAGGATCTTTAAACGATAAAATTGAATCACTATTCCATATACGAAAACGGTAAGAACCGGTAGACATTTTAAGGACTATTGTATCCAAATTGGGACCTCAAATTCAATCAAAGAAGATAAAACCAGAGTATCCCAACAATCAAGAACACATTTTCAACCTCTTGAACCAAAAATAAAATTTCTTCATTTCATAATTAATAGTATAGAATGAATCAATATTTGAAAGCAATAAGATGGGGGACATAATCTAGTTTTAGGATCATTAAGTTAAAAAGAAAAACTCTTCATTCGATCATTTAAGCTGCGTTCAATAAGCCAATATTTCTAAGCCATAAGATGAGGAAATAATCAAGTTTTACGATCATTCTAGAGAAGTGACAAAGGTGGCTGTCAAGGTAATGAATCACCACCTCTCGGGGTGAGATGTCACGTTGAATGGCTAATGCCATGTCCGTGCATGTCCGGCCGAGTTAAGCGCTGCAACAAAACCTTCTGGCAACCTCTGAAAGCTGAACTTGATGAGGGTGTAGGGAATATTACCACCCCCTCTTCACCAACCACTCAAGTCTGTTGGTATATTATATTCATTACGATCAAATACATTAACACAGTATATTATATATAAAAAAATTCGAAGCTCAAAGAAACTTTAAAGAGTAAATGAAAAATTACACAATGCTTTCCTCCTACATAGTTTTTTTCCTCTACTTGCTGGAAAACCATGCAACTCAAAAATTTCAAATTTCATGGCTTCTCTGTCAACTACTATAAACTATAGATATCATTCATGTTAAATTCCATATGGAATACACGGATATCAATATCAAGGTGTGGTGCTCCACCTAATATGTAAATGCGGTGAAGCTTAGCTAGTTAGATGCCATGGAGTCGAATATATGATGTATCACTCATAATACCCCATTCGGTTAGGTTTGTATCTTTATTTGAAAAGAATTTCCCCATAGCATTTCTTGATTCTAATTGCTTCTCATGGTTTAAGGATTATCTCAAATGAGAATATAAATTGCTTCTCTATTTAATCACCCTCGGTAGTTGATTCTGTTATGAAATTCTGTACGAAATAAAGCGATTGTGACTTAGAAAATGATAATATTAATGTGAAACAAAAATGCCAACGGAGGGATATACTACGCCCAGTAAGATAGTTGCATGGTCAAATAGATAACAATCACAAGCCAAGAAGGATGACCCGGAGGGGATTGCAACCAATACTCTGAGTCGACCTCTGGGCTCTTAGAGGGAAAATAGAAAAATGCGAGTCTCGACCATACTCGGTTTTAAGAAAAGTTTGAATATTTCAATAGAAATACCTCCAGTCCTCCGGTGCCATGTATTTAACGACGAAGTTGATATTGGCGAATGTTATTCATAATCTTTTTTTCACATGAGAAATGTATGATAGGTTATTTGACTAATCACATTCGTTCAACATTAAAGAAGATAATCTGCATCTACATAGTAATGAAAACAAAAGAATAAGGAAAAAAAAGAGGTGTTTTGCACTTCCTATACTTTGGAAAAGAGAATTAACCCATCTAAATCACGATAAAATTCTTTTGCTAGCAAGCAAAGGCTATATGAAACTAAAAGAACATTCCACATCTGAAATATCCAAATGTATGCGGATGGAGAGAGTACTTGAAGTTCTTGTGAAATATTGCAACCAATACTACGAGTCGACCTCTAGCGATATTAGAGGAAAAGGCAATAGAAAAATCTTGAGTCTCGGCCATACTACGATTTTAAGAAAGGAAGTTTGAATATTTCAATAAATACCTCCCGAGTCCATCGATGCCATGTATTTACGCAACGAAGGTTTGATGTTGGCGAATGTTATTCATAATCTTTTTTTCCGTAGAAATGTAACAATAGGTTGACGGCTAATACATTATAGTTCAACATTAAAGAAGATAAATCTCATCTACATAGTAACAAAAGAATAAGAGAGGAAAAAAAAAGGGTGTTTTGCACTTCCTATACTTTGGAAAGAATTAACCCATCTAAATCACGATAAACTTCTTTTGCTACTTTCAAGCTTCGAGAGCTATATGAAACAAGAACATTCCATACAAATATCCAAATGTATGCGAGAGCAGAGAGAAATTACTTGAAGTTCTTGTGAAATATAGAGGCGGCGGTAAAGACCTCGTAGGTAGTGAGTGTCTCTCTAGCTTGTAGTGAATGCTAATCCTTTGTTAGCGAGGATCTACTTAATGAACAGTTCAACATTCCTTATACGAAAACGATGAGGCTTGGGGGCGGTGAACATTTTAAAGGACTATTTGTATCAAATTAGGACCATCAAATTAAATCGAATGGAAACCAGTACTGTCCACAACAATCGAAGACACACATTTCAACTCTTTGAACCAAAAAGAAAATTTCTTCATTTCATAATTAATAGTATAGAATGAATCAATATTTGAAAGCAATAGATGGGGGACATAATCTGGTTTGGGATCACAGTGGAACCGAAAAAAACTCGCCACGATAGGTCATTAGCTGGGTTACGATAGCCAATATGTTTTCTAAGCCATAAGATGAGGAAATAATCAAGTTTTGATCATTCTAGGGCCGACAAGGTGCTTCTTTGTCAGTGTCGGAGTCCACCACCCCTCAAGAGGTGAGATGTCACGTTGAATGGCTAATGCCATGTCGACCATGTCCGGCCGGTTCATGCTACTGTAAAACATGCAACACTCTGGGAAGTAGACACGATGAGGGTGTAGAGAATATTACCACCTCTTCACCAACCCTGATCTCTGTTGGTATATTATATTCATTCGATCAAATACATTAACTTTTGGTATATTATATATAAACGTTGAGAACTCCAAAGAAACTTTAAAGAGTAAATGAAGAAAATTACGAAAATGCTCACTCTATAGTTTTCTCTATGGAAAACCATGCAACTCAAAACCTCAATTTCATGGCTTCTCATCAACTACTATATTAAACTATAGATATCATTCATGTCAAATTCCATATGGAATACACGGATATCAACTATCCAAGGTCTTGGTGCTCCACCTAATATGTAAATGCGGTGACTTGGCTAGTTAGATGCCATGGATCAAAATATGATGTATCACTCATAATACCCCATTCGATTTACGGATTTGTATCTTTGTTGAAAAAAAAATTTGTGTGTTCTTGATTCTAATTGCTTCTCATGGTTTAAGGATTATCTCAAATGAGAATATAAATTTCTTCTCTATTTAATCACCTCGGTAGTTGATTCTATTATGAAATTCATGTGCAAATAAAGCGATTGTGACTTAGAAAATGATAATATTAATGTGAAACAAAATGCCAACGGAGGGATATACTACGCGGTAAGATAATTGCATGGTCAAATAGATAACAATCACAAGCCGAGGATGACCCGAAGGGATTGCAACCAATACTACGAGTTTGACCTCTGAGCGTATTAGAGGGAAAATAGAAAAATCTTTTGATCTACGACCATACTACGGTTTAAGAAAAGTTTGAATATTTCAATAGAAATACCTCCGAAGGTCATCGGTGCCATGTATTTCTGCAACGAAGTTGATATTGGCGAATATTATTCATAATCTTTTTTTCCTGTATAAATATATGATAAGGTTAAATGACTAATCTATTCGTTCGACATTAAAGAAGATAAATCTCATCTACATAATATGAAATAAGGAAAAAAAAAAGGGTGTTTTTGCCTATACTTTGGAAAGAGAATTAACCCATCTAAATCACAATAAAATTCTTTTGCTACTTACTTTCAAGCAAAGCTATGTAAAACTAAAGAACATTCCATACAAATATCCAAATGTATGTTACGGATACAATTACTTGAAGTTCTTGTGAAATATTGCAATACTAACGAGTCGACCCTCACAACGTGGAAAATAGAAAAAATGTTTGGTCTAGACGCCTGGATTTTAGAAAAGTTTGAATATTTCAATAGAAATACCTCCGGGTCCATCGGTGCCATGTATTCTGCAACGAAGTTTGATGATGGCGAATGTTATTCATAATCTTTTTTCTGTAGAAATAGCAAACAATAGGTTATTGACTAATGTTCGTTCAACATTAAAGAAGATAATCTCATCTACATAATGCTCGAAAAGAATAAGGAAAAAAAGGGTGTTTGCTTCTATACTTTGGAAGAGAATTAACCCATCTAAATCTGATAAACTTCTTTTGCTACTCAAGCAAAGGCTATGTAAATAAAGAACATTCCATACAAATATCCAAATGCTGTACGAACGGAAATTAGCAGAAGTTCTTGTGAAATATAAGTAGGCGGTAAAGACCTGCGTAGGTAGTGAGTGTCTCTCTCCTTCTTAGTGAATGCTAATCCTTTGTTAAAGCTGAGGATCGCGATAAATTGAATCAACTTGTTCCTTATACAAACGGTAAGAACAGGCGGTGAACCTTTGGGACTATTTGTATCAAGTTAGGACCATCAAATTCAATCAAGGAGAGATAAAACCAAGTGTCCTAAGCAATCAAAGAACACATTTCTAACCCTGAACCAAAAAGAAAATTTCTTCATTTCATAATTAATAGTATGAAATGAATCAATATTTGAAAGCAATAAGATGGGGGACATAATCTGAGTTTTAGGATCATTGCAGAACCAAAGAGAAAGAGAGAGAGAGAGAGAGAGAAAACTCTCTTCATTCGATCACATTGGCCAAGATTTGATAAGCCAATATGACTTCCCTGACCATAAGATGAGGAAATAATCAGGTTTCAGTCATTTGGGCGTGGAGTGCGCCTCTGTCAGTGTCGAGAATCTACCTCTCAGAGGTGAGATGTCACGTTGAATGGCCCACAATGCCATGTCCCGATACATGTCATCCGAGTTAGCGCTGCAACAAAACATACAACACTCTTTGAGCGGAACTGCAGTGAGGTGTGGAATATTACCACCCCCTCTTCTGTCTCAAGTCTCTGTTGGTATATTGTAATTGCATTGATCAAATACATTAATCTTTTTGGTATATTATGTAAAAACGTTGAGCTCCAAAAACTTTAAAGAGTAAATGAAAAATTACGAAATGCTTTCCTCTATAGTTTTCCTCTATGGAAAACCATGCAACTCAAAACCTCCAATTTCATGGCACCTGCACATCTGACATACTATGTTAAGCTATGAGTATCATTCATAAATGATTCCATATGGAACCACGGATATCCAATATCAGAATTCTTGGTGCTCCACCTAATATGTAAATGCGGTGAGCTTAGCTGATTAGATGCCATGGATCAAATATATGATGTATCACTCATAATACACCCCATTGCAGTTCTGGAGTTGTATCTTTATTTGAAAAAAGTCTGTGTGTTCTTGATTCTAGTGCTTCTCATGGTTTTAAGGATTATCTCAAATGAGAATATAAATTTCTTCTCTATTTAATCACCTCGATAGTTGATTCTATTATGAAATTCTGTCTGATAAAGCGATTGTGACTTAGAAAATGATAATATTAATGTGAAACAAAATGCCTTGTGAAGGGATATACTACGCTATTAAGATAATTTGCATGAGTGAATAGATAACAATCACAAGCCAAGGATGGCCCGGAAAGGTTGCAACCAATACTCTGCGGGTTTGACCTCTAGTATTAGAGGAAAAATAGAAAAATCTTGAGTCTCGGTCTTCCTAAGTTTAAGAAAAAGTTTGAATATTTCAATAGAAATACACTCAGAAGGGTCCATCGATTGCCATGTATTCTGTGAAGTTTGATATTAGCGAATGTTATTCATAATCTTTCTGTATAAATGTAACGATAGGTTCGACGACTAATCATTCGTTCAACATTAAAGAAAGATAAATCTCATCTCATAGTAAACGAAAAGAATAAGGAAAAAAAGGTGTTTTGCTTCTATGCTTTGGAAAATTAAACATCTAAATCACAATAAATTCTTTTGCTACTTTTTAAGCAAGGCTATATGAAACTAAATAACATTCCATACAAATATCCAAATGTATGCAAATCGAGAGAAATTACGCAAAGTTCTTGTGAAATATAAGTAGGCGGTAAAAGAGCTCGTAGGTAGTGAGTGTCTCTCCTTCTCGGTGAATGCTAATCCTTTGTTAAAGCGAGATCTAGCATAAGGTGAATCCTTTGTTCCATATACAAACTTGATGAAACCGAGGGCGATAGTCATTTTAAGGGCCTTGTCAAATTAGGACCATCAAGTTAATCAAGGAGAGATAAACCCAGAATTAATGTCTAACAATCACGAAACACATTTCAGCTATGGATAAAAGAATGTTGTGGAACAATGACGAAAAGAAAAACATTAAACTTGTAGAAAACTAATGCAAGAATACGGATCTCCTCGTTGATTCTGTTAGACAACATTCCTTCTTGCTTCCTCGGGTCTATCACTTGCTGATCTGTTTCATCGAGGCAGAAATCTCGAAAATGTGAGATGCCCTCCCCATTGGCCCCACAGAATGAAATGAATCTAGGAGTGGGCACCTCTTGTCCACGAATACATAGCAATTTCTTTGTGAGCCTTCACGGTTGTGAGAAGCATTGGGTGTGCGACGAAGTTCATGTATGGTTGTGTTGAGTGCACCCATATCATATATTTCTGTTGAACTTTGATGGATGGATTGGGGCTAAATTTTTTGGGGAATGTCCATTTGATTTGAATGAGAAGTAAGCATGCGGTTGACTACGTACTGTCAAGAGAAATTGAAACGGGGCCAAACCTTTGAGATCCTTGCACGATAATGTCCATTTACTCCATTAATGGAAATGTTGCCTATAACATTATATTACAACTCCTTTTGCTGCTGTGATGAATCAATTTGAATTGGAGATAGTATATACCCGATTCAACGAGAAGGAAATGATAAGCACGAAATGATCGCGAGAGACAAAAATTTGGGATTTTTCAAAGAAATCCAAAACATACAACCCTATATTACGCAGCAAATGGTTAAAAATGAGACAAAATTTGTAACGAACTACAGCAGATGTGATGGCTTGAGATCAAACACTATATGGAATAGCTTTTGAAGAAAAGTGAACAAGAAAGTAGGATCTTTGGGCGCTCAGCACAAAGTCGATGCATACACACAAACTCTACTACTTACGGACTAGTTGATTGTATTGATAACGACCACTCCACGGCCTGTTACGGCACGGCTACGAAATGACAACTTGTTCCAAAATAACTTCAATATATTGGACTATCAAGATTAAACCGGCCTTTACTGCATCAAAATTACGGGATACTCCATTGCGGCACAAGACGCAACCAGAGCGCCCCGGCCGGCCCCTTACCCGGTAGTGGATCACTTCCGGTTCTCTTGTTCTCGCAAATGTCTCCGCCAAACTCGCCATGAACTCGGTCTGCAAACTCCAATATTGGTTGAGGTACGAGGCTTTGACGATGCCTCTTTGAAATACGAGAATGTCGGGGTCGCCCAATGCCCTACCTTCATGCATTGTAAACTGTACTTTTAGGATCAAGGGTTGAAAATGTTTGAATCGTCGCTTATATAATCTAAGGGTTTCACATTCGACACGATGCATCGGTAAATTTGTTCAAATAATAACGCCTTATGGCGTAAATATTATTCGGTTAAAATTTTAGGTAAATACTTGCGTAATTTACAATTACAATCATTTCACAATAATTTAGAAATATTACAATTACAATTACAATTTTACAATTTCATGCAATTACGATTGTTTAATTTTACATACGATTACATTTACAATTAAAATTTTACAATTACAATCATTTCACACTAATACGATTAAAATTTTACAAATATTTTACAATATACAATTAAGTTAAATTAGAATTACATTTACAATTACAATTACAATTTTACAAATATTTTACATAGAATTACAATTAAAATTAAAATTAGAATACAATTACAATTTTAGAATTTTACATACAATTTAAATTAAGAATTACAATTTTTGCTGTCATATATACAATTAAATTAAGAACACAATTACAATCATTTCAAAAATAAATTAAATATTACAATTACAATTAAAATTTTACATTAAATAATTTACATACAATTACGATTTAAAATTACAACTACATATACAAATACAATTTTACAATTTTACAAACAATTAAAATTTCAATTTCAATTACAACAACGACATAATATTTAATAAATATCATGGTCATTTAATATTAAATTAATTAATAAACATTACGTCCCTTGATAACCATCGTGCAAACATCATGATGAGCTAAAAAACACATTCAAACATCAAATTGACATTATATATTAACATCATCACAACACAAACATCAAAATATACATCTCATGTCAAATAACTCATCTTGTCACATACACTTCTATTTGCAAGCTAAACATTAAATGAACATATCTAACATGACCTAACAATATACACATCATGATGATCACCAACGTGTAAATTAAAAGTATTTATAACATGAGAACATAAATACATAGATAGTATATATATATATATATATAATGTTAAAAATATACAAGCGTAATATAAATGTCATGGATCAGCTAGTGGTAGTACAACATCAATAGCGATTACTAGTGGAGCACCACTCGATTGATGGTGCGACCTCGATGGTCGATGGTCGAACTGCTCATGATCATGACTAGTACGCATTTGATGGATGGATCGGTAGTGGTAGTACAACATCAATATAGCGGTACTAGGTAGGCATGCTGGGTCAATGAAGTCTGACCCTCGCTGGAAATATTAGGCTGCTCCATGATCATGAGCTATTGTTGATGGATGTTGTAGATTCTTTTGATAGTGGACGTGGCGGAAGTGGTCGGCTGCGCTCCATCGTGTGCTGAATGCTAGTCGGGCCCGTGCTCATCGGGCGCGGTGCAAGGAGTGAATGGTATGAAGGATGAGTCTGTGCTCGCGGACTATCCATCCGATGTTGCGCTCCTTCCTTTCTCATCTGTCCGTCTCTCCGTCGCTCTCACCAGTTCTTTCTTCTCCCTCCCCCGGCTGCGTGCGCGGGGTTTCGCCCCCGCGCGCTCTCTTTCCTGCCTGCCTCTCCCCGCCCCGCCTAGTGAGCATGCGCCATTGCTCTTTCTCTCACCACACTTAAAGCGGGCACGATGCTGCACCCTCAATAATCCGTACAGTTTGGTGGCCAACTCCCATCCTACGTATGCTCCGTGATATTCGATCGACGCGCTGAAAAAGAGGGAACTCCTCCGGCCTTTCCCGCGGGCCTCCCTCTCTCTCCCCGTCCCCGGGGGGGCTCTCTCTCGCGCGCGCGCGGTCCGCCGGTCTGAAAAAAAAAACACGCGCGCGCGCGCGGGCCCGCGCGCGCGGTCGTCCCTCCGCGGGGACGATCTGGATCATGTGGTGGATCCTTCCGGCGTCTCTCGCGCCATCAAAGAAGCACGATGTACATAAAATATACAGAAAAACAATAATTGAACAATTTCATTTACAGTTAATAAAAAAAAAAATTAAGAACGTATTATATAGAATAAATATAAATAAAACGATATTATTATAATATTACGAGCGGTTCATCATACGTAGAGGATGTTGGAACACCTCGTTAATCCAATCCGGCCTCGGGACGGGGGACCGCAATAGAAGAGGGATGCGGCTCGTCAACAACGGCTGGTAAGTGCATTCCATCATGCGATATCCTTCTTGGAAACATAGTCTCTCCTCTTGGGCATCACGCCCTTACATGTGCATGGGGCCTCCAACATCGGCCTACGAGGCTTCCAAAAAGCAAACCTCATCTTTGAAACTTTGCTTAAAAATAAACAAAAAATCTTTAAAAAACAAGGGAAGTTGACCTCCACTTGTTGTAAGCATGACATCTATCTGAGTCGTACAAAGCTGTGAAAAATGGCCAGACCACTTGGTCACGTGGCTCTGTGCTAAAAAAATCAACATATTAATATAGAAGCATGAAATTAATGCATTTCCTATCAGTGTTCCCAGCATGAAATGGTTTGAAATACAAAGTGAGAGACGAACGTCTGTCTGCAAAAAATACACCAATACGTAGGCACGACCTCCGGGGGACTGAAGCCTGGGGGGGGGGGGCAGGTACATCACTCTGATGTATCTGCAGGAGTAAACTATTTGACTCCCTACTACACAACCGAGGAGCTGGAACCCTGCGGGAACGATGGAAAATCCACCCTTCTCCTTGATAGCCCTATAATGAAATAAATATCCTCCTCGGTGGGTATGTACTGTGATGGGACGTCTTTGTATGGAAAGCTTTGTTGGTGGGCATTCACTCAAATAGGAATGTCTCAAAGACACTGGGCCTTTAGGGAAATGGCCTCCTCATAGAACATGGGGAGGCCTACCTTAGAGGCCTCTGGTATCTATTGTAATAGGTGAGTGTTTATCTCTCTCCCTCTCTAATGCCTCCCCGCGGCGAAGCACTTGTCATCTTTGCTCACTTTGTTGTTGCTATTGTTCATATATTCTCTTAAGATGCGTGACATATTAAATTAATTTTATTAAATCGGACATGTATTTAGGAATATAATATATAAAAAAATTTGGAAAAAACGAGACTGAGTCGATTGTGCCACAAAAAGAATCATGCACTTTGGGTTCCGGTGTGACTTTTGTTTGTGTGAAACACGGAGCGGTACGGATGACATAAGCACCGTGTACGTTCTTTGAAATTTTCAAGCCCGTTGACTATATATGGTGTCGGAAGGTCGGTACTAATGAAAATATCGCCCGAACGTATAGTCGTGTTAACTCTATGAGCTTTCTGTCATTATATAGTCAATGGTGAGGTATTTTACCCAACGCACCGTTGACAGGTTGGAATGCGGATAGGTGTGTGTTTGAGGGGTGGATATATCCATCAACCCCTTGTGTTGCTATTCCCATGTAGTCGATAGTGCGCCCGGATTAAATGACCACCGCAATTTTATTAAATTTTAAGCAAATGTGGGGGCGCACAAGTGCATGGGGACACGGTCTGAGGTCCTGTAGCCGGGTTGCGGTGCGACTGTAAATTTCTGCGCCGGCCGCCAGCTTCTTGGTGCGAGCCAAACGGCTCGTAGCACGTACGACAAAAAAAAAAAAAAAAAAAATCTTGTTTTAATGGGTTGAATTTTAAGGTTATTTCAGAATTCTAATCGAAAGCTAGAGAAACGTTATGGGGAAAACTGAAAAATACATTTCAGCATCGAGGGCATATTGGTATGAAATTTGCAAGAATTTGCCCAGCATTTTGCAAAATGCAAGCTCAAAGATTGGTGAGCGATGCACAACGGCGGTGCATGCGATGGGTGCGATAGAACCAACGATGTCGGGCGCTCGGAGAGAGAAGGAAGAGAGTGCCACTTAGGTGTGAGAGCTTTAGATGCGCAGAAAAGTGAAAAATGCATTTTGGCCATAATTTTTATTTAACCTGATGCCGGTGCCAGGGTTTATGGGTGCTATAGGTGCGGTTTCTTAAGAATGCAGGAGCTCTTTCTATGTTGGCGCATTGTTTGCTATGATGCCTAACAGGGGGGGCGGTTGCCAACACCTCACGGGATGTTTTTGGTTTTGGTGCGGTGTTTTAACATACTGAAAGTGGAATAGTCGTGGCTAGGTACTTCCTTCAATAGGATGCATTGGGCGTGTTACTGAGCGCACGGTATGCAGTGTGTAATGTTTTGTGTGACCGAGTGCTTTCTCTTCTCGGCGCCTGCCATTAGGTGAGAATAGAAAAGTGAAAAATGTGGGTTTCGTGCTGTTTTACTTAACCCTTTTTTTGGTACGCGTGTTTCGTATACAGGTGTTTCATAAAACGCACGGTCGCTTCTGATGGTGTGGTGTTTTGTGATGCTGTAGGCGGAAGAAGTTTGTGTGCACGGTGCTACTCTCTTGTAAGAAGTGCCATTAATTAGTGACTCTAGGCAACGAAAAAAAATTAATCCGGTTTGCCGCCATTTTTAACCCTTTTAAAATTAACGCGTGCTTTATGAGTGCTGCGAACGCGTACGGTCGGTTGCGTTTTGCGCATTGTTTTATGATTTAGGTGAAGGTTGTATCCATAACGAAGCGTTTTGTGTTTTAGGCATTAGGGTTTTAACGATGCATTGTAGAAGAAGTTAGCCAGAAGCATCGATGCTCTATAGTAATATGACTATGAGTAGGTGTCTGAAAGGCGCCATTAATACGATGTGCAATTTTCTCGTGTAATGCTTTCTCTTATAAAGACGCAGGTGCGTGTTGAATAAATAAACACCTGCCGTGAGAAAAACATCGCAAAACCCCTCGCCCGTAACCTCCTCTAGTAACGTCCACCTAGAAGCAGGATGTATGTAGGGGTAATTTTATAAGGGGTTCTCAAAAACATCGCTGGTCTTTCCTTGTAATGCTTTATCGATATCTTTGTTGTAACATTTATAAATAATAAATGCTCGAATTAGACCATCAATATGAGTTTTCATTGATTGGAATTCTATTCATTGAGTTTTATAAATTCACCTTTGACGATGTTTCATTAAAACTAGGATGATCATGAAACTTTCATAAGGTGGGATTTTTTATCATTAAAAATTTCTCCATTTTCATTGAGCTGAAATTACTGCCCATGTCCAAGGTATTTGCTCACGAGTAATATTAGCAGAATGTTTCTGCTGAAAATTGAATTTATAAAAACTTCTTGTATTTTTTGTTGCTCAAGTAGTAAAGAAATTAATAGTGGCTTTATTTTTATTGAACTACTTTTCATAAATGGAAATGTCATGAAATTTAAGTCTATGTCAAAAAGTTAGACTTGTTATTTCCACTTAATTCAACTCTCTGTACAGCATATAGACACATGAATAATGTATACCAATAGCTAACACATTGAAAGAACTTACTTTTTAATCTATGGTGTTATGCAGCAATGAGATCACGGAAAAAAATAGATCAAGGAATTTAAAATTATCCTCTTGACACTCCTTTAAATCACATAAATGAACAATTTGGATGATGCAAATGATGAAGGATATGCATGGTATATGTTATGTCACTCTATTATAATATCACAAAATTGATTAGTCAAATGCAATTGATTTTTATCTTAAATAATATTCGTGTAAAATTTATTTTAGAGAAGAAAGAAAGGAGATATGACTCTCAAGAGCATAAATGAATCACTATTACTTTTAATTTAGTTGAAAAAGGAGAGTGT
The DNA here is from genome assembly GCA_034641835.2 of Pinus albicaulis. Classification (NCBI taxonomy): domain Eukaryota; kingdom Viridiplantae; phylum Streptophyta; class Pinopsida; order Pinales; family Pinaceae; genus Pinus; species Pinus albicaulis. The sequence continues at coordinate 620,515,743 of CM076571.1, read as the reverse complement.
TTACAGTTAAGTGTGATGGTGAAATCCATACTTCTCATCCATTCCTAATGCCTCTTCTTACCTTTCATTTTCCCAAATTATACACGACACTCTCATGCTGCGAGATGCATTTAAAATCCCAAAACCACTTATATAAAAGACGTCTTGTTAAATTTTATAAGCTCACCATGATAGACAATCGTTGCAATATATACATATATCATATAAACTTCATAATACTTTTAGATTCTTTATTGGGTCCCTGCTACATAGCACGCAAAAGTTTAGGTGTTAAGCTTCTGACATAAATAAAAGCTGGATTGCGATGTGAACACCTTTTATCCCAGTCCCACTTCTTCCATCCGCCATTTTACCTCCTCCGTATCACACTTCGCATTTTTCAGGGTTACAACCTCGGTACTTATAACAAAACTTTAAGGGTTGGAAGTTTTTAATATGATTTAGTCCCTGTGTACCCGTCATCTATCGTCTCTAACCACCCTCCCACCTTTCGCCTCATCTTTGATTGACCCCTTATCTAGTTTAGGCCTCCACTGACAGCATCTGAAATTTAGCAGGAAGGGGGGGGGGGGGGTACGAAATAGGTGGTATCCACATACTACCGTCCCAAACTCATCATCACACCCAAGATTACTCTGCTGATGTACATCCATCTTGCTTACCACTCTTTCATCGAAGAATTTCATCATTCGTCGTCGTAACCTCCATCTCATGGTCATGAAGATAAAGTTTGAAAAATAATTTTATGAAGAAAAGAAGGGTTAACATGGTGAGGCTTAGACATCAAAAGACATAAAGGGTGTGGTGAGAATTTGGTCTCACGCGCGAGCCGAAAGGGCGGAAGAAAATGCATCAACGCGTGTCACTAATCGATGAAAATATGTGAGTGCACGGACTTAATTACCCAGTAAGTTTCTGAAGAGCAAGACGGGGGATGTTAATATGCTGGCCGCCTCTTGAGCATCCGCAGACAATTTCAACCTGGCAATTCTTAACCGATTCAAAATCACCCATTTTGGGAGCCAGTTAATTCTTATCCTTGCTTTGCATGTTTCCACATACACCTGGTTTTGAATGTATTAGTGTAATGAACCACTAACGGAAGCTTAAGTTTTACATAAATATTGTATACCGCTTCCAGCGAGCGTGAGAGGTTCGAAGGAAAAAAATTGTTGTAATGAATTATCTTTTTGGTTGTAACCACTCTTTTGGATGAATGAATGACTTTTGATGTTTCAGTTCTTGTGTTATAAATACATGGCAGTGAAGTCACTTCCTACATGTAATTTATGATTCTTCTGTTTACATGTGTTTCTTTCTTTCTGCCGGATAGAAATTTTATTGTAAACAGTTTTACCATAGAATTTTTTTTCTAGCTTTCAGTCTTGAAATGATACATTGTGCTTTCCCTCTAAACTTGGATGCGAATTCAGGCAGTCTGCTCCTCACATCCATGTTGAGATGAAATAAAGAATTGAGACTGATGCACTCCTACATCCTGTTGAGGCCGGGTAAATTGAGACGTGCACTGCACACATTCTTTGTTTTAACCTTAATCTCATCCTCTTTCCATTTCTGTGGTACATAAATATCTCACATTGATATGGCTAGCTTTCTGGTTACTTGACCTCAGTTATTCATCTACTTGAGTTTGTTTACACCTATTTGATTCATAGCCCCGGTAGCTCTTCTACTACCTCGACCAAAATTTAAACAAACATATGCACTAATGGCCCAGCCTAAAATTCCCACATAAACAAGATTATATACTTGAAGAAGCCACTCCTTGGGTCTAAGGAAAGCTGGGTCTAAATTCTAAAAAGTTGGTTTGATGTTTCCCTCGTAGTTTTGTCTTTAGCCTTGAGGTACAGTGTGATAATATATATATGATTCTAAGGATTCACAATATAATTAGAGCCTACATAACAATAATAATGTACAACAAAAATAATGAATACATTAGGGCACAAAAAATAATAGCATAGGGGTTACATGGGAACATAATAACAATAGAGCTACCTTTAACAATAAAATAAGGGGCATAAACCTAGTATTATAGGGACCTAACATGCCCCTTTCCTTCAAAAAACATGTTGTCCTCAACGCTTGAGTAGTTTGGTATACATGTAAAATTATCATCCTCCCATGCTTTCGAACCTTGATAGGTAAGTTCTTCCACTTAATGAGATATAAATTGATTGACTTTGTAGTTGTCGGTTTCTTGCTTTCATATTTATGGGGCTCTAATGTGAGTTTTACTTCTTCATCAATTTCTTGTGTTTTAGGCCCAGGGCTTATCATCGATAACTGTGTTGGCATGAAGCATGAAAAGCTGGTGTACTTGGGAAGATGGGGCCAAGCTCCAAATTGTCTGTACCAATATTTGCAGCACCTTGTATGGACCATAGTACTAGGTGATAGTTTTTATTAGCATCTTCTTAGTACGCTTGAGGCACTTTTTGTAAGGTTGTAGGCTTGTAAAAATACGCAATGGCATACATAAAAACTTCTTTCTTTGCGATATTTCGTCTGCTTGTTGTTTCATTCGATTTTATGATAAAGTTATCCTTTAAGTGTTGGAGGACTTGTTGTTGATGCTCAATGTGATTTTCCTGCTTGAACATATAATTTCTCTTAAATATGATGTTATGGATGGTGGATGATATCCATAAAGAAGTGCCATAAATGGGGTCATTTTTTGTTGCGGTATAAGAAGTGTTATACCTGTCTGGTGGGTAACCATTTGAGCCATTCGGTTTGTTTATCAAATACAAAAGAAATGAAGACATCCTTCCAAACATGTTTTCACTATGTAGTTTTCCCATATGATTGAGGATGATAAGATGGTATAGCTAATTGAGTACCAGGAACGAATAATAATCATGTCCAAGCATTTCCAATGAAAATGGGTTTATCCTTACAATAATATTTGGGTTACCATGTAGCTTTTGAATTATTTCACAAAATATGAAGTAGCAAATTTATTGGATTTAAGTGAGATAATGCACAAAAGTGTACATACACAGATAGAATCTATCAACTACCACCATGATGGCATTCACTGTGATTGGGTTAACTGTGATAAAATCCATTGAGGGGATCTCCTCCCAATTAACTTGAATAGCTGAGTTGTAACGGACCAATGTCTTAATTGTCACTATTTTGTTGGTAAACCAAACAATCTACAAAATTATAGATATCATATTTAAGGCCATCCCAAGTCCTTCTTGACTATCTGGTAATTTTTTAAAAATCCCAGTTCCACTCAAGGGAGGTGTGCGATTCAAAAAGAATATTTTGTTTGAGTTGTGAATTATTACAAAGAATATAAGTGATACATACTGCCATAATAAATAAATTTTCCGGATAAATGTGTGAGATGCACTTGGATCTTGATGTAACTTTGAATAGTGTCCACACCTCTTTGACATTCTTCCATTCATCATTGCTTTAATTATCAATTAGGTTGGATAATAAGTGACAAAGAAATTCTTCCTACATCCTCATCCCTTTCTTGAGGATGCATACATAACAATATTTTCATTCCCTTTTTTGTAGATGATTTTTAAGTCATAACCCAACAAATTCTGGCCATTTTTTTTGCTTTTGAGAGATAATCTTTGTTCCAAAAAAGTATTTAAGACTATCATGACTTTTATTTACCTTGGAAATTAATATTTCATACATTTGGGGTCATAAAGGGTATCTTTTGAACACCTGGTCGCCTACATTAATCATCAATCCGAACAAAAATTTTATTTCAAGGTGTACCTCTGTACGGCGCAATTGTCTAAGAGAAATGCTATGAAGATGTAGTACGGAATGTCAAATACACCAATAACAAATGGCAGGAAAGAAACCTAATTACGGTGACATGAATGGAAAGATTAAACTACATCGATCTTGCAAGACATCGATTAGGGATGCGATACATGATAACTCTTTCCCTTAGAAATCGATGCCAAGATAGTAATCTGAATGGAAACGATAGCCTCTATCCTCTAGGTTGGAATCTTAAAGCAATTGAAACGAAAGCGATTCAATGAAAGCAACTTAAAACGCAATCTAGAAAGGAACAACATCATGTAACTATAACTCATCTTGTTTGCTAATCAAAGACTATGAATAAGTAATGAATAGAAATGGAACGACAACGTGAAATAGACAATTACGATTCTAACATACTCAAGCAACGAGATTTCCATGCTTACGAGTCACAACAAATAACTATGCCATGCAACGATCAATTGTAAACAAATTATAAACTAATGGAACAGCAACTCAAATCGGTCCTGATTAATAAAGCTTTATAATAACAACAAGATAATCGAACGTGAACATGCTTCTTATAAAGAATTAAATAGCAATGACTCTGTGTTTGATCCAACAACAATAAACCAATTATGTAATTGAAACAAACATTAAACACACTTCACACGACGATGAAAACAAGGATTAAAATACAAACAGCAGTGATTCCGGCCGGGCCTTAAACGTAGTGAAAAAATACTGGGCTAATTGACTGTAGAGAATGAAACGTGTGTCTTATGTTAAACCAACATAAAGCATTACGAGAAGTTTCTCTCAAAGCGAGAGTTAATAAAGCATTATATTCTGAGAGAAAATGTTTGAACATAAAGTTTTTGACTAACTCGACTGACTTGACAAAAGCGAGTCACTTTGTCACTAAAGGACATGGCTTTATATATCAAATCTTGACGGACCAATCAAGGAATAAGATGAGTTTGAATAGCGATCCCTTGGGATCGAAAGATGCGAAGTTAAGCTCCTCTTCGTTTAGTCATCATCATTTTCTGGTAGTAGTGTCCCCTTTTACGGGCTATTTGTTCATATCCTTGCCTTGGTGGATATAGTTCAACGCTAATGAACGTGATTAGATTATTCTCAACCCGCCTTTGGTAAATTGTTCACCTCTTGAATTCTTTGTTTGTCAATCAAAAAGTACCTTTGGTCATCTTTTATGCTAAACATAAACCTTTCGATTCTATTGTAATTCTTATGATAAATTACCTTTTCCAAAAAAAATAGGAGTATATCATGGTAAAAGAATGAGCTGAGAAATACATAGTAATTTCATACCTCACTTAACACCTTCTATATTAATTCATGTGTTCTTTCGTTAGTATTGCCAACATTTTCTTCTCATAAATAGGTTTGTATAAATACTTTCCCTTGATTGGACAAATTTGGAAAGAATGCTTCTTCCTCTTGTATTAAAACAACACCAATCCCATTTCTGAGGCATCACATTCCATAATAAAGGTTTTTGTGGAGTATGGTGTAGGTAAGACCGATTAACAAACACATTGCCTATTTAAGATGTTCAAAGGCCTTCGTTGCTTCTCGATTCCGAAAATGCATATTTCGTGATAAAGTTGTTAGAGGTGTTGCTATTCTGCATACTTCTTAACAAAATTGTGATAATACCTTGTCAACACGAGAAATCCTCAAAGATGTTTTAGTGATGTAAGTTTGTTCAATAATGAATTTAATTTTTTTAGGGTCTACCTTAACACCCATGACATGCAATGCCTGACCAAATATTCCCTCGTTGTACTTCAAAGGAACATTTGGATACTTTACCATATAATTTTTTCTCCTCAAATTGTTTGAGCACCATCAACACATGTTAAACATCATCCTTAAAGGACTTGTTGTATATTAGTATATAATCAAAATAACAAAAAATTTCTAAGGAAGGGTATAAAAATGGAATTCATCAAAACTTGAAATGTGGAAGGTGGGTAGGTGGGCCAAAAGCATGACCAGAGTATTCATAATGACCTTTTTGAGTTCTAAGTGTTTGTTTGGAATTTCTTTAGTCTTAATTCTATTTTGATGATATCCTCAGTGAAGATCGAACTTGGTGAAGTCAATTTCTCCATGTAATTCATGAAGACAATTCTACTGTCAATGTCGGGAATGGGAAATTTATCTTTAATAGTGATTTGTGAGGCTCCATAGAATTCAAAAACATACACAGCTGATCATCCTTATTGTGCACCAATACTCTTTGGAAGCGAGCTTTTGAATAGGTTGAATTATACGACCTCTATATGATTTTACAACCATACATTCAATTTCACTCTTTTGGGCATATATATATGTGAGTCCTTGTTTGGAGGAAAAAAAGAAATTGTGGAATCAAATGAACATGATCATGATCACAAATAGGTGGGGAGGCCTTTGGGATTCTAAAATACTTTGGAATTGATTTTAAAAATTTTTGTAGATATGGAGAAAATAAACAATATTGATGTTTGAACCTCTAGTGAGCATAATTATTGCAATTAAGTCTCACGATTCTTACTTAAGAATATTTGTCATGTCATTATAATTTATTGTCTTCTTGGTTTCCCTATGATACCCATAATTCAACTTCCTTTCCTTCCCTAAAAATATTCGAAAGTTCTTAAAAATTAAAGTATGTCCCCAAAGATTGTAACCATTTGACTCTAAGTACAACATCAACATCACCCATTGGAATAGAAATTATTGGACTATTAAATATATGTTCCACCATGATTAGCTCAAATATTGGCACTTTCCAAATAATTTATAGTTCCTCCATTTGAAACCATCACTTGACACTTTTTAGTGTTGGATAAAAGCAATCCTACTGATTCCTTGGTTATCTTACAATGAATAAAATTATGGATACTACTCGAATCAATGAGAAATGTTACATTTTTTCTTCTTGCTATATCCTTCTATCTTGAGGTTTTAGGAGTGCTAGATTGGAGGTTTCGTGGTGTGAATTTTCATATGTAAAACTCGGAATATCCGATGCATTACAAGATAGCAATTAAATTCATTTATTATTTCTCTAGTGATGGTTCTGGTGTATATCCTCCTCTTTTGATGTTCTTTTTACTTTTCTTCCTCATATTCATAATTTTATGTAAATAATTTCTTCATGACACATTTTTATTTGTATGCTGAAAGCTTAAGGATTTATGTGAGTCTGATGAGGAAACTAGGGTTTTAACCTCTCATTTCAATTTCATGTACACATTAGCATGATTTTAAACTTTGTTTTTGTAGGAAAAAAGAATACACCATATACCATAATAATATACACAAAACAACAAATGATGAAGGAGTTTACCCCTCAAGCTACATCTCCTGATCCATCTTCAAATGGTTGGGCCTCTTTCATTATGATTTAAAAAAGTGTGTTTACATCAAGTTAGAGTGTTGAGTAAATAATGTCCCAATGGTTCCACGATCAAAAACCCTAGATGGTCTCTTTTCGCTCCAAAAAGTTCAAAAATCTTAGTGAGTTATGCTCGGTAAATTTTCTGTATCTGCAATTTGTACTTTCCCTTGATTGTTCACCCCTTACAAAATTAACTGGCAATACATGGGGAGACAAATTTTACTGTGATATTTTTGTCTAGAGGTGAAAATTTTTGAATGGTTAGATTTCCTATGTCGGCCTATGCGACTAAAAAGGCGACACATTGCTTTGTTTCTGGCCATTGATTTATGAATAGTTGGTCATTTTCCGCTGCTCGAAGATGGTAGCTTGACTCTAGTTGAATTGCGATTTGGATACCTTTGGTTAGGGGTTGCGGAACCTACCCATGGCAATTTCTTCTCATCATTAATTTTTAGCCACTGGCAGAAAAATATCGCTAGGAACCCCATTTCACGAATTACCCGATGTTCTACTAACCTCGGTGTTGTAGTTTTGAGCTAATCGACGGTGTTCCATTCTCTTTGTGTGTCAAAAGTGTGGCTTTGTTGTGTTTCACATCTATAAATTCCGGACATCAACGTACTCTAGACTTTGGATAAGGGCATAGCATAAGAGGTTTTGGCATAACATATAATAAATCACTTCTTTCGATTTTATATGGTGTCAACTTTGGTATAAACCATGCTGATGATGTATGGTTCACCATCGAAATATGTTTTCAATAAAACTTTGGTGTATGGTACATTATGTGGTCTCAATTAGGGTTATCTCTTAACCCTAGTTCATGGAAGGAGCGAGAAGTGGCGGAGTTAACCGGTCCCCATCCCAAAATGCAATTGAAAGAAAGCTGTAAGTATTTTTGACCATATAAAGTTAGGAAACATTGTAGCATAGTTGGTCGAAGGTCTTTGTTGGTTGGTTGGAAGTATACGTCTTGAAACACAGGAGGCTGCTCCCCAACCCTTAACAAATTTTGGTCACCCATGAGGGAGGCCCGGCTGGCCGCCCTATTTGGCCCACGTGGAGACTCTCTCAGTAGACCACCTCAAAAAACTCAGAACGATGAGAGTTACGACAACCATATTAGAACCACTAGAACTCGGTGAGGGTCAACGGCCATTGGGAGATGGATGACCGGTCACTATCCACCGAGTCCGGTCGGTAGTACAAGCTGGTGATTGTGTGCCCATCCCAAATCCAAATTTTTTGTGTTGTTTTCAAAAGCAGGATAGAACGTGATATTAGATTTATGAGTGAAATAAGTTGCGTCGGATTCAAGATGATGAGATCTACGCTTTGGTGTTGGTTGAGCCATTCTAAGAAACTTGAATTTTGATCATTAAATTGATCCACGGATGACACTTATGACCTTTAGTATATTTCCTATCCTGATTGTAACAAATCCCTTTCTCTTTTTGAGTCTGGGTCACGGAAAAGGCATTCATTAGTGAAACACTTCCTTTACTCTTGTAACAATCCTGCATTTTTATACTTGTACTTCATTTTAGATTGACATTCACTTTTAGTAAGTATTGGTGTAGTCTCACTCGGTAAGGCATATGGTGGCTATCATGGTGAGAGATTCTCGTCCTAATGAAGACACCTACTAGTAGGAGATGTATTCCATCGTGCATGCCTACTTATCGACTCTGGCTTGTTCCATTTGTGGAAGAATGATCATCCACATAGATCAATGACCTCTTAATTTATGCAAGCACGAAAAATTTGCGGAATGATCACCATCATAAATGGTCCACATATAAATAACAATTCCATTTGAACATTAAATAAGAAAGGGTGGCATAATCACGTTAAATTTGTCATTGCAGTGCCAGTTTAGCCTGCACTGTGCCATTGTTGAACTCTTGTAGAACTGATACTTGAATGGCCATGTCTATGCAAAAAATGATCCGGAAGTACCTGTAACGGATACATTATTGCGCTACATGGGACAACCTTTTGTTCCTTCAAACGATCTGTACACAATAATCTAGGAGGCACATTACAATGAAGTAACATGGAACTTTGGCATGTAGAAGAAATTTGCAATACTACAAAGAAATTTTTATTGGTGAAACTGCGACATGATGTTTGCATAAATATGAGATATTGCCTTCCTTGTTCCATCACTAAGCCAACGAATTAGAAGCAAGGCTTTAGCACCACTCTACCTACTCCTATCCATGTGTAGAATCCATCTCCCATGGAATATATGTCCTAGCCTTCCTTCTACCAAGAATGGTAATTGTGGAAGAATGTAACTAGTTTTGGTCTTCATAATTTGTACTATTATGTATTTTATTAAAAAATAAAAAGAAAATAAAAGGAAAATTAGTGTTATTATCTTGATAAACTTGTTCTTGTACTTTTAGGTATTTAGATCCAAGAATTGAAATTCCTATTTTGGACTTATTATAAAAACGAAAATTTTAAAAGTAAAATTTGGGACAAAAATCCCTCTATGTGCAAAGTTGGCCTACATGTCAAGCCAAATACGCCGATGGACTGTCCATTCACCCCCTCTAAGTTGCTGCTCAATAAGTGGGTAAACTCATTTGGACACACATATTTGGATGTTTTTGGTCTAAAATATTGCTGAGAACATGGAGAAGATGAGGAAGGATGAATTTTGGAAGAATATATGCCTTGGTACATATCTTGTTGTTGGTTTCTTTCGAGTGAATCTAGTGGAAGGAAGAGTATAAAATAACATCTAGAGGTGGAAATTTTGTGGTTATGGGTCTTATATATCTCATATGATGTGATTCTGCTAAGAAAAGTATATTTTAGGTTTACCTTCGAAGGGGGTTGCACAACTTTGAGTATATCTTATGTTCTATTATATTATGATCTTCATGTATTATGGTAATTGCTTGATGAAAAGAATTAAATATAATAATAATGTTGACAAATTCACAGTAATTATCACATGGTGAAGTACGATAATAAAATTAAAAACCTCCCAAATTTCCAACATGGTATTAGAGCAAAGGTTTGGGATGAATGGGAAGCAGAAGATCATTGGAACCTTTAATTTTGGATCTATGTTTGTGGTTTCATTGGAGAAAAATTCATGTAGTAAATATTTTACCTCCGTTGATGAGTACTTCCATGCTCATTTTAAATATCAAAGGATCAAAACCTATATTGGTTTCATATTAAAGCAAGTTGTCTAGAGTTCACATATGTTTCAATTTTTGTGATGTGATACCTTTATGCTTCTGAATTCACAATAATTAATAATTGTGTCATGTCTTTGATCATATTTTCAAGTATTTGGTGGATCTTATTCAATCATTAAATATATTACATTTACATGTAAATTTATCGCTATTCATCAAAAGATCGCTATCTTAGTATATTATTGTAAACTATAAAAGGGGCTAAGTATTATCACAGAGTGGCTAGGCAGGGCTTGCATTACATTTCACAATGACTTGTAAATTTGTGATCTCATGCATTAGTGTTGATGGATGCATTATAGAGAAATATTTGAGGAAAAAAATAGGTCTCCATATATATATAACCAAAACAACTTTATAAAACAATAGGATGCTAGATGGTGTCCTGGCAGGGGAATGATTCAACATTTTGGAGTAAAAAAGTAAAAATATTAAAAATAAAATAAAAATAAGAAAATACTTGTTCAACGCATATTTTCAACTTACCTCCCTATAGTTTTATAAATTTCGAGCAATATCGATATTGGATGTAGAAATTGTTCTCATCCAAGGTATATATTGCATACTTAGAATGGATACTGCTACACAAAAAATGTGAAATACATGAAAAATGTGATTATGATAATGTTTCATGTATTTCTCATTTTTCATGTAGCAGTCCCATCAAAAATATGCAACATGGGTACTACTTGGATGAGGAATTAAATTATACATCCGATGAGTGCTCCCACTCAAAATTTGAGTAAAAATTATGAGGATATAAGTTGAAAAAGTAGTTTTTTATTTTTCCCTCAAAATTTGATGATGTAATCAAATCTTATTTTATTATTTCCACAACTATTTTATAATATTCTTAAGGAGGCCCATTTGAACCTAAAGATTTGTCTAATGGAGTGCATAAATGAAATACTGTCCTATGGTTCTAATTTCCTTTTTGATTCATTGTTGGTTTGATGTTCTTTTGAATTGACTATGAGTAACACTATCTGGTTATATATATAACATGATGTTTTCCATCAACTTGAGCACAATAATGCACAAGGATGGTTCCATACTCAGATTTGGATCGAGTGCAATTGGTTCAAATGTAATTGAAATTGTTTGTTATCTCTATTCACGTAGCTACAATTTGTCTGGTTTGGGGTTTACTCAAGCGTGATTTTTTTCAAGCGTTATTAATCACTAAACATTGAGCTCAGTATTATTTTTATAGTTGTCACATGAGAGCATCGTCGTGATAGTTTTAAGAATTTAAAAGAATTTGGGATTTAGATGGCTATAAATTTATCATTTATTGATACAAGATATGAGATATGAAACGAGTTGAATTTTAGTGATATTTTTGTTTGATTCTTGAGAAGCTGTCTGCATGTTGATATAAGGACAAAATTTAATCTTGTTTCTACATTATTGATAGAGAAATGAAAATTAAATATTTACCATATATTATGGTTGGTGTTGAACTCATTTATATATATAACACTGAATGCCATGCTTTATATTATTGGTTAACATATAAATTGAATCGTATCTCATATATATTGAATTGTATCATGTCCATTGAATAGAGTTCACTATGAAGCAAACCTAGAATGATCAATGAAACTAAAGCTTTAAATAAGATCCTATATGAATTGGTGTATATCTCTCCATTAAGAATTTGTCCTTTCAAATGAAGTTTGATGTCAAAAAATGAGTCCTCTCCCATAGAGAAAAAGGTAATAGAGGTACGTACGATTCTTGTAATCTATAATGTTCATTTGAAAAGGTTATCGTAGGGATGTATTTTAAAGATCTTGATAATCTAGGGGTTTTATGCCTTGCTGTGTGGAGTCTACAAGGATCTTGGTTTTAGGTGTTTCTAAATCTTAGATTAAGTGCTTGAATTAACCCTGGAGGAAAACCTAACTAATTGGTTGGATTCCTTTATAGAAACCACTGTCATTGAAATAAAAAACTTATAACTGGTTTACCAAGTAATTTTTTGATAATTTTGGGTACATGGTAAACCATTTAGGGGAAACATGAATTGGACAAACCACCAAGTTTGTGACATCAAATATAATTACGATGTTTTCTTAGTAAATTTATTATCAAGGACAAGATTAAAGGAATTTGGGTTTTTTATTTAAAAACCCTAGGGTTCACGCTACGAGACACAATAGAAACCCTATATTGATAGAAATAACATCATGTATTGTATTTGTATATTTGATGTAGTTGTACTTATTGGTGAAAAAATTACAATTTTTAATAAAGGAAGCAAGACGAGAAGGATGGAAATGAAAATCGGTTCTTGTGCTTGTTAATGAATTATTGAAAATGATGAGCATGATGAAAAAGAGGGGTGTAGGGTTCTCAAGGAATTGATGTAAAAAATTTTATTAAGTTATTAAAAGAGTGAGCATGCATCAATGCATTTTCTAAAAGAGTCTTCTTTGTCTTTGTAAGGCTTGTGGAATTATAGATAAAAATACATGATAGTAGAAAAAAAAAGAATCTACTTATTTGATTTGAATTGGGAAAGATTATATAGTTTAAGGAGAATAAGAAAATTGGAACCATAATGCATATTATCGTTCATCTAAGCATTTTATAACATCATGTTATAGGGAGTCAGTGACATTTTTCAAAGAGGGATCATAAAAGATCCTATAGATCTTCATTTTGGAAGATTTAACCGCGTAGCATTATGACTGGTATATTCATCTGGTATGGAAACGATATGTAGATGAAGGAATGCGATGGTCAGATTTCCTAGGTACAAAACAGAAAAGCACATTCAAAAGGATAGATAGATGATTTTATGAAAATCAAGGCATATTGTAAGTAGCTCTTGGGAAAAGGTTATGTTGACGATTTGGAACACTGCCAATATGAAAGAGGGTCTCTGATAGTCCCAATTAGGATTCACATTGTTTGGTATACAGAGCCCTTCCAAAAATTGACTTCACTGGCACACAAACTTCGAAGATTTTTCCTTGTCGATGGTTAACACGGTAATGCAAATGTACTTTTGAATGAAAAAGTGGTACTCATATAGAATTTTTAGTTGTAAAATGTATCAAAGTTATTTCACTAAGGAAAACGAGCCTTTAAGAGTAGAGTAATAATGTAATAAAGACACACAAGCATATATATGAAAAATAGTTAATCAACTAGTGAAGTAGTGAATCACATAGAAATAAATTGTAGTGCAAAACAAGTATGTACACCTTCAACAACCTGCAGCACCAAAGCACATAAATAGTTCAATTTCTTTTTAGTAAAAGTGAAAAGCTTGTTCAAAGAATAGTCTTAACATTTATGACACCACCAGAAAGTGTGTTGGGTCAATGAGCTTGCTAGTATTGAAAGTTCCAAAATGCACATCATTATTAAACACCACTAACTCCAGTAGTGGATCAATGCAGAAACTACCACTTGCTGCCTCAAACTATCTTTACTCTCTAATGCACAGTTACAGAGAGCCACGGTGAAAAATTATTTGCTTTATCTATGAGGAGTTGTATATATAACAAATGAGGTGACTCTCCACCTCCTTTGTGACTCTTTGAACTCCCCTCACTGACTCTTAAATTCCATTCAATCCTTTGGCTTAAGCTTTGACTTTTCACATTCTATGAAAAGAAACAATGACTCATGAGCTTTCAGTTTTCATTAAATTTCTCAAATTATTGACATAATTACGTCACATAGTGATGTGGCACATAATGCTCATATGACAACTTAAAGTGACACCTTGACAATATATGACATGACATTGATGACATAGACTTAATGATGATGTGGCAAAGTCAAGCCACTATTTCGTAGTTTTTTTTATTTGTGTGTCTTCTCAAGATAGTATGCTCTTCCTCTTCTCTCGATGAGCTTAAGAGTAAGGAGTCTTCTTATGATCTTCATCTTCAATACATTTTGATCTAGTATCCTTCATCTTATCGTTCAAAAATCAACTTGTATTTGTAGCTTCATATGCTTTGTCCTCTTGTATGACATCCTTTATCCTTCTCTTCAATCCCTACTTACTTTCATCTTCATGAAAATATGGTACTTGCATTCCCAAAAATCACTCATGAAAATACGACATCGGTAATAAAAGCTCTAGTCTAACATGCTTAATGAAAAACACTAATGGAGTTGGAAATGGAGTATGGTAAGGTGGAAAACTCAACGATTTTCATGGTGTGTAGTTCCGAGAGGCCGGAAGTAGAAGAGGATAGGGGCTTGTGGTTGTGGAATAAATAAATAAATAAAACTATACTTTAAAAAATGAAATAGCTAACAATTTCATTGGAGTGTCTTAGATTTCTATTAATGTATTATTTTAGTTCTCCATTGATCGATTGGATAAATGCATTAAACCTTTTATTTATTTGAGAAGTTACACAATATTTTCCGGAGGGTACAAGTTGTTATTTTCATTTCAACTGGTACAATTTCACTATAAAGCTAATCAATTAATGGGGTTGATATTTCGATTTTAGGTACTCATGCCATATTCTCCATAGTTTGGCTTGATGCTCCGATTTTTTTATTAATTGGAGTTGTATTCCCTTGAAAGGAAGATAATATGAAGGAGATCTTTGAAATTTAAAAATGTTGGATCAAGCACGTGCATGTGCTATTTAAATTACAATTTAACAATAATTTGCTAATTTAATTTAGGCTTTTGTGATCCATATATAACGAAAGAAAACCTTCGGTAAAAATCACATCATTAGAGTCATATGTTGGCATCGAAGTTAAATATATGAAGATATTTTTTGAGCTTCATTATAATATAACGATTCTATATTTGACTAAATAAATATTATCTTATTAATAAATAATATTTTAATATAAAGAAATAGTGCTAGAATATAGCTGTAATATTGAATTAAGGAAAATAATTAATAAAAAATGAAAATTTTAATGAAATGAATATCTAAATAAATAATATTTGGGTCAAACTTAAATAATCCAAAACAATTAATTTAAAAACTTAAAAATAAATGAAAATAATAAATGATCAAAATTAAATAAATATCATCATTTGGGTCAAACCTAAATAATCAAAACACTAAAATAAAAATAATATTTTGGAGTCCAACTTAAATAATTAAAACAATTAGTTCTAAAATCTTCAAAATAAATAAAAATAAGAAATGGTCAACAAACAAACAAACGAAACAAAATAAACAAATGAAATAAAAGTAAATATCAATAAATAATGAAAGAAATAAAGTAATTAATCGTTTATTAGTAATAAACCAAATTATAAATAAATAATAATAAAATAAAAAATCGAAAGGAATTAGAAGGAAAAAATAAATAATAATAATAATAATGCCGCAAAAGTATGGTTTAAATAGCTGTGAGACGCATTGTTCGAACGCATTCATGTTGTTAAGCGAGGTCATGAGTTCGAGCCTCTGTCACGTCCCAGTTCTTGCGGTACAGGTGAATTTTGAGGAGGTTATAGTGGTAGGCAGGGGGTTTGACCCCGTGCACAACATATGAGATTGTACGATGTTGCCGATTCCTACGAGATTACAAAATAATAATAATAATAATAATAATAAATAAATAATATTTAAAAATTGTAAAATATTTTTTGGTAATAATCACCACAATGGAACATAGTCGACACGTTTCAAACCCAGCCAATGTGGTTCATCATCGAGACTTGGTCTCACATTGGTTGATTCGAAACGTGTCGACTATATTATTGTATGTAATTATTACGAAATATTTTTGCAATTTTATGATGAATCACAAAAAGCACGGTTTCTAAAAATAAATAAAAACTTGAAAGCACGCAGATCTAAGAACTACGGTACCAACGTCGTCTGCATTCATATTGTGACACTCCTTTGGCAAGGACAAATATGCCAAGCATGGAGGATAGGAAAAGTTTAACGATGAGAAGTGTGATGCCCGAAGAGTCATCATGCCTAGTTTGTGATAAAGATATCATTCCAAAAGCACGAAGCCGACTCTTGAGGGTTCTCGTTTTTTTAAAAAAGAAAATTTTCTAGGAACGCGAGAAAATGAGGGAGAAAGAAAGTCAAACGTTAGGGCAACAAGAGATGAGGGAAAAAGAGCATGGATTTATGAGTTAAATCTATGATAGCGCGTTGGACCTCACTTCCAAAAGCAAGGAGCGGGGGCGGAAACGTGAAGGCTGAGTTTACACTTTTTACCGCGGCGAAATCGGGGCAAAAAAAATTTTTCGCGTGGATTGGTAGAACATTTTATAAGTTCGTAGAACTTTATAATAGTTGACCGAACTTTATAATAATTCGTAGAACTTTTTTGAGTCCGTTTATATTGACGGCACAGTGACGGCCCAGCAAACAGAATTTTTGCCGGAGGTTTGGAAAACCGGCAATGGTAGTTCGGCCGAACTCAGTTGGAAGTTCGGCCGAACTACGTTTTTATAAATAAATCGCCCGCGAAGGGTCTCAGTTTACTTTTTTCATTGTTTTCGCGCGACTTTTTCTGTTCTGTCGTTGATTGCGCTGGGCGATTTCCGCGCGACTTTTTATGTTCTGTCGTTGATTGCTGGTTGAGGTTCTGGTGGGCGAGGTTCTGGTGGTCGAGGTTCTGCTGGCGAGGTTCTGCTGGCGAGGTTCTGCCGGTCGAGGTTCTGGCGGTCGAGGTTCTGCTGGCGAGTATCCCTTTAAAATCTGCCGGGTACGTTCTGTTACCCACGCCATAGTATCCCTTCAGAAAACAGCTTAAGAAAACAGCTAAGTTGTCTATCCACTTTTCTCTTCTATTTTAATTACAAGGTTGCCCACAATGTTCTCGTTGGGTTTCACTATTTTCCTGACTCCAATACTCACTGATTTGGAAGTCTGTTTCACTGTTCTTGAGAGGATATTTCCTCACAGACAATGCCTAGGTGTAAATTCTAAAATGTGAAATGAAATTTCCATATTTTCTACCTATTCCAATTTTATTTTAAATAGGGTGTTGTTGAATTTCGGAATTTGTCTATGTTTTCATTTTATCACCGCATTTTCTGAACCCCCGGTGAATGGTGGAACAATCCTCAGACTTCTGCTATTGCATTTTTGGAGCTTTGGTATTCTACAGTTGATTTATTTCTATCGTTGGCTTCTCTTAAGACTATTAGCATACATAACTGACTTAGTTTGTTTTTAAGTATGTTATTCCCTATTTTTCCCTTTTCGTTTGGGTTTGTTGCGTCATGGTTCCTGGATTTCAACACATCCATGTGGTTGAAGTCCCAAGCCCTTTTTCTCTCTGGTTACTTTATCGTTTGCTGAATATTATAACTTTTTGACAACTATGTAAACGAATAAGTTTTCCCCTTGTACGCAATATATGTGTATATATATCTCCACCATATGTGTACTTCTTAGGCTCTGCGATGCTGTTGTAACGTTTTCACTGATTTCCAGTAATCTTTCATATACTGCTTCTGCACCAATTTGCTACATAAATTTTTATATTTAATCATGTTTATTTCAAACCCTTCTATATCAGAATCTGATTCTGTTGATTTCAGGTAAAATTTCAATATTATTCCCATTGGGATTGGTACACGTTTTATATCTTTATTTCATCCCTCAAAATACAGGGCTATTTCTTTTCAGAGGTTGGTTGGACACCTACTGGTTTTCTTACATGTAGTTCTGCGTAGAATTTCTAAGAACTATTACAAATTTGTGAAAAGGAGACAGAGTGTTTCATTGTAATTTTATTTATTATAAACAGATTATATGCAATCCTATAACTCTTAGGGCTGGACAGTTTACAAATATGTTTCTAGCTTCTAAATATAAGGCTCTATTTGGTTTAAATGAAGATATTTTATATTTTCTATACCATGACTTATTTATAGTCAGTGTTTTGTCCACAGTAACATGTCCTGAATGCATCTTGAAATTATGCACATACTATTTCTTGCATATATTTTAGATCATAATTTGTTACATCCAAATATACGACAGTATATGAATATTTCTTAACTATGCGATACCTTTATTTATCCGTCAGACATCTCTATTATGGACTAGTAACTATTTACAATACTGTACTTTTTATTTTCATTCATGTATAACTAACTGTTGCTCAGATATAATTCAGTATCAAATATTAGAATGTTTTCTCTCTGCAAAGATGCTTTGAATTTCTACTTTTAGCATAAATATACATTTTAGAGATATGTCTGTCTACCTTAGTTTCAGTTCTGAATTATTTGTCTATAGTTAGTACAGAATGTGTAAATGTACAATACAACATATCTATGGCTATAAAGTATCTACTTATTCCATATCTTAATATTAATTTCTATTTCAGAATTTGTTTCTCTATGAGCTATACAGTTTGATAGCAGAATTCTAAACCAACTAAAATATCAGAAGCTTAGTTTGTTGTGAGGTAACTAACCTCATATCTAGACCCATCACTGGGTTTTAGACATTCTGAGAGTTGATCCTCTACAGAATATTTCTATGCAACCATACAAATTTTACTATTTCTTCTATAGTGATTTTTGTTAAATGTACATACCAGCATAAGATAACTGTAAATCATAAATTTCCCTATTTCTACACACAGATTTAAACTTCGCAAATTCATATTAACATGGCTACTTTATCACTTTCAATAGTTCATCACAGTATTAAAATTTAAGTAAAAATCATTCCAAATTAAATGTGCATACCACTTAGGTTTGACTAGTTGCCTCCCAACCTTAGAGCTTTTTCTCCACTGCTCACCCCCGAGCAGAGATCTTTTCCTCCAGTGATAGACAACCTCTTTTCTATCCGAGTATGCTTATATAAGCTTGCTTTCCCTCAGCCTGTTTCTCTAAACTGCGTCCAATTGATTTAGAATGCTTCTTTCTTGTGTGCCTAGGATTTTCCTTTTTTTCTTCCACAAAGGTACTTTTAAAGCCAACTTTTTTGCTTTCTAGCTTTAATCCACCTTTTCCCAGCAATTTCCTCTTTACTGGGGAAACTTTTTAGATTTTTATCTGCAATATAAATTTAGTATTTATTTTATTTCTTCCAAGGATTTTTGGAATTTTTTGGGAATGTCTCACAACTTTATCCATCCTCATGGATTTGGTTTCCAGATCTCTAATCATAATCTACTCATTGCACATTAATTTCCTATTTTATTTTATTAATTCCAAATAATAAAATAAATCCACATAATTGTTTTCCATTGAGACCCACTGTACCCTTTTGGACTTGTTCAAATGTCTACTAAAAGCATAGTAAACTGGGGATATTACATATTCCCCCTCTAAAACTGAACACCGTCCTTGGTGTTACCAATTTTGATGTTGATTTCTCAACTCATGATGAAGATTCCTCCTTCATCCTTCCTCTATCTCCCAACCATTTTCTTCAGAGCACAATTATCTTTCTCTGCCTTTACTCTGCTTACTGCTATACTCTAGAGTTAATGTTCTTCCTGCTTCTGTATACGAAGTCTATCTAGAAAAATATTTTGTTCCTGGTTCCTCCTGTCCACAGTTCATACCAAATCATATATATATTGATTAGAAATAATCATAACAATATTCTGTACTTTAGTATTTTTTAATAAAATCACTTATTAGCAAAAACCCTTCAGGGTTCACAGTACTACTTAGCATTCCATACATTTCGGCGGGACTCCCTCTTCTCGCACACATGTTTTCATTTGAATTTCTTGGTGATTTCTCTGCACATCTTCTCACCTTGACTCCTTTGATCGGATTTGTGAAATTCCTGTTACACTTTGTACACACTTCACCAAACAAACACCTCTTCATGAGAAGTTCATAGATAAATAAAAAATTAACTTTATCGTATACAGAGGTTTTTCTTCAGGTACTATACCCCCTTTTCCAGCTCATACATGTACTACATATAGTTAATACTTAATTGAGTTCTTAATCAATTTAGATTGACTTAGATGGTGATAACCACGCTCACTTTCAACTCAATTTCCAATTTCTACTGGAACTTTGCTTTATCAAGTATATTAGTTATTTCCTTAAATCTCGAAACTTTATATCAATTTATAGTTTTGGTCTTGGACACATTGAATACTTTTTATTAATGTCGGTTTCTACTTCAACCTGTTGCTAAGCTAACCAATATCACGTTCTTTATTCAACCAACTTCCTATTTCCTTTCCGAAAGAGAAATTATGATCCATATTTTTGTATGATACTTAGGTTTCATTGTCTCTTAACAACATTATCCACATAGGATTTTCTCATTACTCTTTCCTCATACCAGGTCAATCGAGTTCTGGTTTAATTTTTTTTTAATTTGAGTCACCAGTATATCCTTGATGTGAACACACATTATTGCCCAGTGTTTTAACATGGGCTCTGATACCATTTGTAACACACCTCATTTTGATTTGCCCAGTGTTTCCCACCACACCAACACAACTATTGGAGATTCAAACGACCTCACCACTTAGAAAATGATAAGAAATTATTTCACCCCCTTGTACTTGAACAATACATAGAAAGAATAACATAATTAATACAAGAGATAAAAATATGAATTAGAGAAAGGCATGGATCACATATTAAAGGAAATGTAAGCGAACCTAGGAAGAAACCAACTCTTCGCTCCCACTTCAAATAATTTCTAAGAGTAAACAATGAAAACAACAAATTGATCTATGTACCAGATGTACAACATTCAACCATACCTATATAAAGAGTGTACAATGAAATTAATGTTGGTTTACTTCAACAGTTGGAAAATATCTTGTTTCTATCCCATTTGTGGAAGTTATGCAAATATGAAATAAAGATATGAGGTTAAGAAGTTCTTAAAATTTGATGAAGTAGATGACCCTACTTTTGAGGATTATCCTATAGAGTTATAAAAGATGAATCAAGGGAATAAAAATG
This sequence comes from Pinus albicaulis, assembly GCA_034641835.2. Taxonomy (NCBI): domain Eukaryota; kingdom Viridiplantae; phylum Streptophyta; class Pinopsida; order Pinales; family Pinaceae; genus Pinus; species Pinus albicaulis. Next base: position 620,494,454 of record CM076571.1, on the reverse strand, counting down.
TAATTCATAAACATTTTCATATATTCCTATTTATAAATAAAATATTATTACACAACTATATGCTAGATTTAGGAGAAACAACTGATGTAATTCCTTTGAAAGTGATGAAATAATTAGGCCTTACAACAACTAGGGTGCATATAGAAATGTATGTGCTATGGATCCTATGAAAATCGGGATGGGTAGAGTAATAAATACACATGTTTTGAAATTTTTTGAGGAGTAAATCAAAGCATGCATATATACAAAATGAAGTGGCTACTTTCTTCATATTCCATGAGGGACTATTGTTCTTCCTAAATACTATTCATATCATGTACCTCTGAATTATTTCTAGTGAAATTAAATGACTTGAAATTAAATTTCCTAAAGCCTATTGAAATTTCTCCTTCAAAATAAGGATGCACTCCCATTTGATTCTCACAGATAGGTTGTAATCATGAGCCTCTCTCTCAAGAGTGGACCTTCGCAAAATCTTGTGACGTCTTGTCACAAACAAAACCATCAAACTGAAAACACATCATTTTCTCCTTCAAAGAAAAAAAAATTCACATCATGTGAATATGTCCATGTACTCTTACATATTGGTGTACAAAACCATCAACCAAACACAAGTTGACAAAACATGCCTCTTCAAACAACTGACTCTTAAGTCAAATAATAGAGCTCATGTACTTTCAACATCTTGCTTCATGCAACATGCACCGGATACTTTGAATTTGCAAAGAAATTAATGAAACATCAAAATACATGCTAGGCCTTAATTGGATAAGAAATCTAACCATTTGTCAGCAAACCATTTCAATGGCGCTTCTTTTTCTTTCAACTATGTTGAATTTAGTTTTTAGTTATATTTTTAATTTTGAAGAAAATAACTATTTATTTCATGTGTAATTAGATTAGTGATTTCATGTGTTAGGGTTGTGGATTCAAGCATTCAAACAACACCATTATATTTCAAATTTAAAAATGATGGTTTGAGTCCTAGGTAGCTTAGAATCCTACTTGTTTTCAAAATAAGGATGCACTCCCATTTGATTCTCACGGATAGGTTGTAATCATGAGGCTCTCGCTAAAGAGTGGACCTACGCAAAATCTTGTGACGTCTTGTCACAAGCAAAACCATCAAACCATCAAACACGTCATTTTTCTCCTTCAAAGAAAAAAAAAATTCACATCATGTGAATATGTCCGTGTACTCTTACATATTGGTGTACAAAACCATCAACCAAACACAAGTTGACAAAACATGCCTAAATTCAAACAACTCACTCTTAAGTCAAATAATAGAGCTCATGTACAAATTTCCATATTTGTTGCATTTATGTGTGTCTAACATAACTCTACTTTCAACATCTTGCTTCATGCAACATGCACCATACTTTGAATTTGCAAAGACCTGAATTCTCCACCCCCCATTAAAATGGCCCTACAAGTTGATTCTTTCAGTTTTTTCACTCTATAAGCATCAACGTACGATTATGCATGATGGAGAATCTCTAGCGCTTTCCCTTGTTAAAATATTTAACAAGGGAAATTCTGACCCGCAAAACATAATTATTTTAGAAGGGAGGGAAGGAGGGATGATCACATTGACTTGCTTGATGACCTGTCTATGAAGATTAACTACCTCAAGAATTATTTTTTTGCGTAGGGAAAGAGACACATTCCCATGTCTAGTTCTTTGATATTGTTAATGTCTCTAGTGTTTACTTCTACAAGTTCTATAGGCAGAGTCTGTAAAGGGCCAGGTAGCCTCTGGATCTCATCTTTTATGAAAGGTGACATATCTAGTAAATGCCCCTGCAGTCAATCTCTGGAATGGATCTAAATAGAAGTTCTTCATTTTTTAATATTCGTAAAACACAACAACTTTAAGGTAAACTATGTACATGTTCCATTCATCATGAACACAAACCTTACAAGCCTCCTTGGCTTTGGAGCATTTTCCATGTTTTCCATAACCAAGACCCAAATAATTAGGCCCTTCTTGAAGAAAATTTGGCTCAACTATGCCTTGTACATGCTTGCCTTTAAAACCCTTTACTTTCATAGCACATTTTCATCAAAAATTTGGACCTTGTTCCTCTAATGTCTCTAATGTCTCTGAAAAGCACGTACACATTCATTTTCAGAGGAAATTGAAGGTAGAAACCAATAGCTAATTCTTCTAACTAACCTTGACTAAAATGAGCTAAATTGTACTTTGATACGAATTTGATTTAAATTGTCCACCCCACATTAGGCACCAATGATTATAACTTTTAATGGGCTAGCATTGGTTTGTAATCATCATCTCAAAATGACCTAGTAGATGAAAAATTACCATGTTTGTAATCATCGTTTCACACCATCTACATATGACCCTTCTACACATTATATGATTGAATTTATGGTAGGTCATCCCTTCTATCTAGACCACGATTGATTGTGACATTAGGTGAATAAAGGAAATTTGATAAGGAAATGATCAGTATAATTTTTTCCTCCTCCACGCACTCCATATCTAATGATTGCCTATTTTTCTCTACCAACATTTTATTTTGGAAATTCATTTTGGTAGTTAATTCTACTATTTAGTCACAACACACTTGGAAGTCAAAGAAATTGTTATATACACTACTAAACTCAATTAACATTGTTTGTTATTGGAATTTACAATAACAAACAACGTAGAGTTCATTAATGTAGTAGTGTATATGATAATTATATGTATAGTGGTGTGGCTATCGATAAAATTAGCTGCTAATGAATTTTGAGAATAGAAAGTTGGAAGTGGAAAATTGAGAAATCACTAGCTATGGGGCGGATGGAGGAGGACAAGCTAGAAACTATCTTTTGCTTATAAATTGTATTTTATTCACCTGTTGTCACAATCCATTCATGGGATAGGTAGAGAGGATGACATTTCAAAAATTCATGCATATAATATGTAGAAGGGGTCATGTATGAGATGGTTTGAAGTGATGATGATGGACATGGTAAATTTTCATGTGCCAAGTCATTTTTAGATGATGATGACAAACCAATATTAGCCATTTTAAGGTTATAATCATTAACAAGAAATATGGGTAAGGAAATTCAAAGTGCCAAATTCTAAGGAAATAGCCATATTTGCTTCTCAAAAACTTTATTTGATATATTCTTAAAAAACCAAGTACAAATTTTAGTAATCCTAGAATCATGCTTTACATAAGGTAAAAGTGGGGAACTCATGACTTGTACTATAGATAAAAAAACATTTACACTTACCAAAAAATATATGATAAAAATTGACAAACTACATACCCTTAAGCTCAAGGGGATATAATCATTCTTGCCTTCCATATAGATAATGAAAATGATTGTTCTAAGTCTCATGTTGCTTCTCATGTTATTTTATAAACCTTGGTTGGAAAGAAAAATAGGAGGACATAAATGTAAGAAATATATAGAACATATTGGATTTAACAGCCCCAAACTGGATTTTACTTCGAGGTATTGATTTTTTGAAATCTATTTTGTGAATGTTGACCAATAGATATATATCATGGAGGATGAAAGACGAAGATCGGCCGAATCCCATATGGAGGGTCAGGGATTGGAGGATGTTCACGGTATTTAAATATAATCTTAAATCTCCATACATGTGTGTACGTATGGAATTGATTTTTTTATTAACTTTGTGAGTGAAATTAGTTGTTAATAAGTTTCATATTTTAATTTTTAGGAGGCAAGATGAGAAGGCTTTCTACTCCATCAATGGAGCGTGGCCAAGGTTCAACCGGTCGAGGTAGCAGGGTGCCGGAAGGGGGTGATATTTATTCCCCCGAAGGCCAGCAATCAACGGCTGCTGGTTCTCAACAGGGTCACTGTGGGTCTGGTTCTCAGCAGCATCATTCTGGGGCTGGTTCTCAGCAAGGTCATGTTGGAGATGATGTTAACCAACAACATCAAGGTTGCCATCAATTTCAATATTTTTTCATTAAATTTTTACAACTTTTTTTACACGTGTTTTTTCTAATATATGAAATTATATATATATTGATGTAGAGGCTCAAAATGTTCGAGCCAGTGGTCAAAAAAGACGCAGGGCAGCGCGCTACATTGAAGAAGAAGGCTGTCAACCTAGCACAACTTATCCGGCTGAGATTACCGATATACCATGGGAAACGAACATGGCGGAATGCACCTTACAAAGGTGTCAAAGCCTTTATGCAAAATTGCAGAGAGATCTCCAGGATTTGACTCTACCTGCTGAGAGTAGACAAAGCCTACAGATAGTTACACATTCATTGAGTGAAATGGTAAAAGTGTACAAAGATTTGGGGCCAACCACTGATTCGTTTGTAGAAGTGATGAGAAAGAGAAGAGAAACAGTGATAGGTCCCGATAAATGGCAGGACATAAAAAAACAAGTTTCAAGAGAGCAGGCTAAGTCAATGTTTAATTATAAGGAAGGGCCAAAAAGAAAGATGTTGAAGGTGCAGTATTTCAAGCACCCAGACATAGAAAAATATTTGTATAGTCGACATCTTGCGGCCTTTGGAAGGCTTCCATGGAACGATGAGGTTCCTCTTTATTTTGCACAAATGTTTTATGCAGAATTTTTTAAGGGTATGAAACCCGACTACAATGATCTTCCTTCAAAATTTTTTGGCCCGGGGAGAGGTCGATTATGTCAACGTAAGGGCGCAAAGCGAGATGTGGAGTTGTCTCGCCCTGAGCCGCCATTGGTGAGTCGACCGTCTCGAGTCGAAACCTTGCGATCAGAGATGGATGCGACTTCTCAAATAAGTCGTGAAGCAAGAGATGTTATGATTGAAAATGTTCATAGCGGATTGAGTGGAGTCGATCTTGGCTTAAATCGACAAAGAGCACGTGAATATGCACGTGCCAATTTTGTTTATCATACATATGAGGAGATTTACAACATGAATGTTGAAGATCTCCGAACATACGCAATAAATTGTCGCAATGGTCTGCAAGACCTAATTTTTCGTGAGGAAGAGGGCACCGGAACGGTATGTGTTAATGACCTTAGGATTTGAAATTATATTTACATATACATGTGTACAATTTGTAATAAATACATGTGTATGTACACATGTATACATTTATTTGTATGTGTACATTAATCTAACAAAAAGGTATGATTATATGTTAAAACACCATTTGCAGTTCTCAGGTATGATGCGTGATGAAATGTTAATATTACGTTCGGGACCTCTGGCTCAAACGATGCAGATGGGTCTGCCCATCATGATATGTTGGCACATGTATGTTAGTGTTTTTTAAGTGACTCTAAAATAAATAATTGTTGCCACACATGTACATGTATGTATATATAATTCGATAAAATGTTTTAACAGGTACCGATTCCGTCTGATGTTTTTGGGATCCCGGTACCTTCTTCTTCTTTAGGAGATATACCTTCTACTTCATTGGGAGATGACCAAGTATGGACAATTTTTCACAAGTTCAAAATTTATGTTACCTCAAAAAGTTCCATAAAAAATTGAGATATATAGAGAGAGATCTATATTTTGAGTTATTTAAAATTTTTGAATTTAGGTTTGTATAGAAGATTTTTTTAATCCGAGGACTTTAGCGACGGAGATAGGGACATCCACAGCATTTGAAGAAGTTGTCTTTAGTTCTTTTTTTTAATATTATTTTTCAAATAAGTTTATATATATGTACACACGTGCATTTTCATTTGAAAGTTTTTAATTTATATAAATTATTTCTGTATATATATATATATATATATATATAAATTTATATTTAACTGTACATGTATATTGTACATGTTACCACTAGAGATGTTTCTATGGCAGATCCTGTTCATCAAATGGAGAGGCAACCTTACGAGGTATTGCGCGATTTTTTTGTTATATTTTGTTTTTTACATGAAGTTCTAGATATATATATTCTCGTTCATTTTTAAAACTTCAAATTTTAATGTTCAAGTACATGTACATTGTGTATGTAGGTTTTTCCTTTACAAGATAGCGAGCCAACCGAGACCCAGAGGCTAGATCTTCCATTTGATGGACAAGATATACAGTAGATTTGATTTTATTTCAAAATTTAGATGGTTTTAAAATTTGTTAAACTTGATACAGTTTGATACTTGAGTGAGATTTACAATTTTTGGACATATTTTATTGCAATATGTTTTTTGGACATATTTTTGGACATATGTTAAATGTTTTTGTTGGATAGTTGAATTATAATTGGCATGGCATGTGATATTTAATGTTAAATGTTTTTTTTAGATAGTTGAATTATAATTGGCATGGCATGTGATATTTAATGTTAAATGTTTTTGTTAGATAGTTGAATTATAATTGGCATGGCATTTGAAGTTTTTAAAACTACATGAATGATGGAATGTGAACCTACATTTTCACATGTGGTAAATTGAAATGTTACTTGTAACAAGACAATCCCCATTGATTTCATTACATTATATGTTGATTTCTGATTTGATATAATTGCATACATATGATGGTACATTACTTGTAAAGTCATTGGATTAATAACTTGTTCATTGATTTCATTGTTCTTTGGATGGTTTTAGTACTTTTGGCATGTGAATGTGAAGTAATGTTGTCATTGAATTACATTTGACATTTGATATTTAATGTTAAATATTTTTGTTGGATAGTTGAATTATAATTGGCATGGCATGTGATATTTATTGTTAAATGTTTTTGTTGGATAGTTGAATTATAATTCTAATGGTATCCGAAGTTTTTAAAACTACATGAATGATAGAATGTGAACCTACATTTGCACGTGGTAAATTGAAATGTTACTTGTAACAAAACAATCCGCATTGATTTCATTATGTAGTATATGTTGATTTCTGATTTGATATTTAATTGCATGTATGATGGTACATTACTTGTAAAGTCATTGGATTAGTAGTGTTCATTGATTTCAGTGTAACATGAATGATAGAATGTGAACCTACATTTGCACATGTGGTAAATTGAAATGTTACTTGTAACAAAACAATCCGCATTGATTTCATTATGTAGTATATGTTGATTTCTGATTTGATATAATTGCATGTATGATGGTACATTACTTGTAAAGTCATTGGATTAATAGTGTTCATTGATTTCAGTGGAAGCGCAAAAAATTATTGACAATGTAGAATGATTTTTGTGTTATAATAACTAAACCTAATAATATTGGAGAGCAAGAGAGACTTGAGGTATGGTGTTTACTACAAGAGTTTGAGCTAAATATTTAAATGGTTTATCTATCTTCATAAAATAGTTTAAGATTGATCACAAGAATTAAGAGTTCATGTCTCGGTCCATCATTGGTATGGTCCATCATAGAATGATCATCCATGTCAATGACTCTTAAGTCTATCTTTCCAAACCATGACCCTACTCTCACATGTGTGCTTTTCATGACACCAGTCGTGCTACTTTTATCCTTGAGTTGACTGCCTTGAAAGCACTCAACTCTTTTTCGATGCTAGCCTTCCTCTTTCTAAGAGATGAAGCTGCCTTTCGACTTAGGAAGCTATGGGTAGCCCCGTGTCTATCAAAGCAGAGAACTTTTTCCCATGTACGGTTGTAGACATGAATCTCAAGTCCAAGGAACTTTCATCATCATTCCTCCTCCTTGTCTTGCGCCTTACTTTCGAAATCTTCTTCAACATTTCCTCTTCCAATATGTTTTTCGAACTAGCCCTTGGCTTAACAGTGCTTTTCACATATCTCTTCTCATGAAGCTCCATATAACAATTTGATCCCGGGCTTGCTTGAATTGGTTCAAGCTCTTTCTTTTTCGAATTCTGTCTAATTTCTCCAATACGACATATATTGACTCCTTCCAAACGAAGTGCACCAATCCTCTTAGTGCGGTCGTCTTCTTTTCCAAGTGTGCCAACACATGCATTTTCTTTCTTCAAACCAATAGGTTTCGGATCAAGAAAGTCCCTCTTGATCTTATCTTCCATGTTCTTGACTTTACCCTGCAACGTGGTGCCTATTTCCTTCAAGTGAGCCCTTTCCATAAAGAGTTCCTGAAGTCTTTGTTCACCTTGTCGTATCTCCATGTCAAGCTTTTCAATTTCAGCAGTTTGTCTAGAAAGTCCATCCTTGGAATTTCTTGCGTGAAAAACCAAGTAGGTTGAACCAACGTTGGTCTAGTGCATTGGAATTCATTAAAGAATTGGTAATTGGCGCTGCTTCAAGCTAGGAGTGAGCATCGTCACCAACCTACATTGAATATTTTACACTCCCTATGGTGAATGATACTTTAAATTGATTGACAGTCTAAGACTTTCGAATTTTTCCGAATGCCAAATGATCTTACAAAGTGAGTATTTATAATATTCTAGTAGGTCATTTGGCGACAACTTTTACCAAAAACTTGAAACGACTTTGGCGTGTGATATTTAATTTGTTAAATGTTTTTGTTGCATTGTTGAATTATAATTGGCATGGCTTAACAGTGCTTTTCACATATCTCTTCTCATGAAGCTCCATAGAACAATTAGATCCTGGGTCTGCTTGAATTGGTTCAAGCTCTTTCCTTTTCGAATTCCGTCTAATCGCTCCAATACGACATATATTGACTCCTTCCAAACGAAGTGCACCAATCCTCTTAGTGTGGTCGTCTTAGTGTGGCGTGTGATATTTAATTTGTTAAATGTTTTTGTTGGATTGTTGAATTATAATTGGCATGGCATGTGAAGTTTTTAAAACTCCAGTTTTGGATGGTTTCAATCTACATTTTGTATGTGATATTTAATGAACTTTAAATGTTAAATGTTTTAATGATGCACAATATATAATCGAAAGGGTTTTAAGACTTAAAGTTTTGGATGGTTTCAATTTACAACTTAAAGTTTTGGATGGTTTCAACCTACATTTGCACATATGGTAAATTGAAATTATGTTACTTGCAACAAGACAATCCCCATTGATTTCACTGTATATGTTGATTTCTAATTTGATATAATTGCATGTATGATGGTACATTACTTGTAAAGACATTGGATTAATAGTGTTCATTGATTTTACTTTAAGCGCAAAAAATTATTGATAATGTAGAATGATTTTTGTGTTATAATAATTAAACCTAATAATATTGGAGAGCAAGAGAGATGAGGTATGGTGTTTACTACAAGAGTTCGAGCAGGGCATTCGGTGACAACTTTTACTGGAAACTTGAAACAAAGAGAATCTATTTTTGGCTAGGACATCATGTAATATGCTTGACACAAATAGTAAAATTGTACTTAAAAGCCGAGATTCGGGCAAGTGGGGACAACCACTTGTTATCTCGTCCCTTGGAGGCTAGGCCATATGGGGACCGAATCTGACTTTACAAAATAAAGTGAAATAATTTGTACCATATTGTCGGAGAACATATACAAAAACAATTAATATACAAGAACAATTAATTTCATTCTAGAATATATATATCCAATACATATTTAACATTTTTAATCAATTCACATGTATAGAAAAACTATTTTCAGTGGAAACTAGAGCACGTGCTTGTACCCAAACAATTTGTAACATTTGCAAACCACAAATAACATAAGCAGTTCAATTTTTAGTTGAGTATTGAAAGGTTTAAAAGATAATAAATTGTTGTCCCGACACTTCACTCAAAAAAATTCTAATGGAATTCCATCCTCAATAATCCGTTCATGATCGGATTTTGACATTTTCCATTTCTTAATTTTTTATTTTTTCTTTGATTGAACTTCTATCAACTTTATGCGTGCTGCACACACCAAGTGACTATATTGACAACTTATGGAATCAAGTTCATAGTCTTCGAAGTAAACAAAGTCTCCACTTTGACGAGTTTGTTTGAAAAAATAACCTTTCAGTATAATAGACCCTTTGTCATACTGAAATCCGTGATCATTATAGTCTTGTAATAATTTCATTTTTTGTTCAGTGCAACGCATCAAATAATACTTCACATTTTCATCGTTGTCAATAGGTACAATTACAGCAAAAACATCTCCTGCACAATAAAATAAATTTAACATTTAATTATGCATATTTAAATTTAAATTTGTAAATCTTTAAATCATTAAAAAGTAATTCAAATGTTACCTTCTCTAACAAGATCAAAAACTCGATCACCATCGGATGATATTGTAGTTTCATCTGATTCCATTTCTTCAATCATTGCAACAGACATTTTTCCCTTTGTATTTAGCTTTGTATGTTTCCAATCGTTCACATACATTTTGTTTTCACAGACATCATTGGATTTTGTGTTGTCTATGCAAACATCACAAAAACAAGAATATTTTCTTTTATCCAATGCAAACACATTTGTGGAAAATTTTGTTTGAATTGAATGCAATTTTCGAGTCCCTTTTATTGTTCCAACTTCATTTCCAATTGATCTATTTACGTCTCCGATTCCAATATGCCAGAAAAACCTTTATATGGAAAATTAGAAAAGAATTTGTAAATATGATATCAAAATACAATTAAAAATAATCATTGCATGATAAATGTACAATGTTTAAAATTAGATTACCAATATAAATTAAATTGAATGTACCTTTGCACTTCTCGTGATGGGTTAATCTCATGGCTTAGAGCATTTTTGCACCATTGAACAACTTCTTCAGCGTTTGCAAGTCGGCGTGCAAAGGGGTTCATTTGATATCTTCGAAGTGCTCGTTTTATGCATGCTCCTGCACCGTCATGTTCTCCTTTTCCATGGCCAGTCTCAAAGAAATTCCAACAATGTTTAATGGAGGTTTTCTTATGAAGACGACACAACCAAAAAAATGATCGTGCATATTTGAATTGACCTGCGCATCCGTCTGACCATATCCAATGTTCATTGAATGTTATTCCACGATTTTTCAATGAATCATAAATTCTTCCAAAACAATGTTGTACAAAACATGTATCATGTGTACGATCGTCACTGATATAAAAATGATATTCTTTAATGATATGTCGATTTTCACTCATGCTTTCTATATGATCGACATTTTGTTCAGCATGTCTATATAGAATATGAACGAGCATGGAGACTTGGTCAGAGTGATAGTATTCACTCTGAATTTCTTTTTGTGGAGCAAATGTGTAGTTTTCTCCAAAATCAATCACTGACAAAATGGTTCCTGGTGGAAAAACTTCACGAGATTTTTTGAATTGCAAGTCTTGCCATCGAGCTCTATGGGAATGCATGGTGTATTTGTAAATTTCTGCTTCAAACTTTCTCAAAAAGTCTATTAGAAAAATTTCGTCTTCTCGTAATTCGATTCTTTTAACACTATCTGCACTTTGAATCGATGTAGCGGTATATTCGTATCTCTTCCATTTCACTTTCATGTTGGACAATGATTGATCATTTATATCAATACGATATTTGTTTTGAAATTTAGTCAAATTTCCACAATCATCGCATTTTTTACCACCGACACATTTTTTTTTGTAAAATAGTTCATCGTTTTCTCTTTCACATAGAATTTGAGATATGAAATCACGGATAGTGGAAGGAGGAGGTGAATCCTTCCACAATGTTCTACCGAAATCAAGGAATGTGTCATAATATAACTCAAATTCCACATGATAACGGCAACAACAAGTGTCGCGTACGGTGATAGGTTTTACATACCATGGTTTTGGTTGAACAAAAGCACTGAGTGAAACTTGAATTTGACGATTCTCTTCTTTGAACTTGTTGAATAACTCTATTTGAGTGGTTTCCAAGAGATGTTTTTCATGTTCTTCATATTGATTTCGTGCTATTCTTCTTCGCATCACATGTCTTGCAGTGGGTGAAACACGCGAATTGTTGTTCCAATATTCATATATTATTTTTTTAACATCTTCTCCAAGTCTATCTTTGTATGGTTGCCTACAAATAGCTCTCCAACAAGCAAGTTCATCATTTACGTCTATTTGCAGTCGAAATTTTCGATGTTTGTGCAGAGTTTTTCACGAGGTTCCCAGTGCTCGTGCCATAGATGTTAGATTCAAACGATTCTCTTGAGTACTTGGTGAAACCATTGCCATTTGTATTCCTCTACATATATTTGAAACATCTTTATCTCTAGATATCTTAATTGACTCTATAGCACTACTCATATTTTTTATCACCTCTTCTTTCATTTTTTTATCTTTGGTTGATTTTCGAATACCCAATAGTGTCGTCGCTTCTTTTAATTTCCTTGATGATAAGAGACCTTTCAACATTTGAGCTTGAACCGTCACCTCAGTTTTGAAAAACATTTCCAAAATTTTCTCGACACGATATCGTATAATATAGTCAGGTTTTTTATCTCCATATGTGTGAGTGTCGACATTTTCTAAAATCTCATTATCGATAGTGATTTCATCTGTACATATTCGAAAAAATAGTACATATTCAATAAATAACTAAATTAATAAATATGTCAATAAATATTAGGAAAATCTTAAATATATCAATAGATCATAATATCTACATTTACATACCCGATTCAATTTCTGCTTGAGGTTGATTTTCTTCTTCAATATTTTGAGGAGTATCTCTGTCTGTTTACATTAAACAAAATATTTTTCAAACGAGTTCATCAAATAAAAATTAAGCTTCACATTCTACATTGGGAAAACTTTAAAAATATATCAATAGATCATAATATTTACATTTACATACCTGCTTCAATTTCTGCTTGAGGTTGATTTTCTTCTTCAATATTTTGAGGAATATATCTGTCTGTATACATCAAACAAAATATTTTTCAAACTAGTTCATCAAATAAAAATTAAGCTTCACATTTTACATTAGGAAAATTTTAAATATATATCAATAGATCATGTAATATTTACATTTACATACCTGCTTCAATTTCTGCTTGAGGTTGATTTTTCTCTTCAATATTTGAGAGGGCTTCTAACTTTCTTTTGCGATATTGTCTCGTCTCTTCTCTACGTTCCTCAGGGTCTCTTTTTCGATCATATTTTCTCACACAAGTTCTTCGATTTCCCATGATAATAGGGTATGAGGTTCAAAAAATTTCCTTTAAAAAATTAGACAATAACTCAATTACAAACAATATCACAAAAGATTTAATTTAAAAAAATATTTTCTAAAAAATATGTAATCCAATCCAAAACACGTACATATCTCTAAGAAAAATCACACCGCCTCCAAGAAATGTCTTCCAAAAAAATTCTTTAAATCTTAAAATGTGAAGAAAAATTTTTGAACAAAAAAGCTCAAAAGATTTATTTCAACACAAAACACGTACATACCTCAAAGAAAAATCACGTCGCCTCCAAAAATGTCTTCCAAAAAAGTTCTTTAAATTCAAACTAACCAAGTTGTAAGATGAAATGACGACAAGATGATAATAAAGAAGAGATAACAAACTCTTTAACAGGAAATCAGGAAGCAAGGTCATTATGGGAAAACAGGGACAAAGACTCAAATGTGAGTCTTTCATGTAAAAACGAATAGTAATCAAGTCATACAGAAGTTTCCTTAAGTTTATTTTGTTGGAACTACAGAGGCTACCCATGGAGATGAGGACCTCGTTTAGGGCCTATTGCGGAAGATCGAGACATAATTTGCCTTATAGAAACACATAAGCATGAAGGGTGCAAGACATCTTTGTTTGAAGGGTACTAGAAGATGGTAGTGTGGAACAAGGCATCAAGGAATGGCAAAGGACATCAGGGTATCATGGTATTATTGAGAGAAAAAGAAGGTTGTTTCATTTAGCTAGAAAAATAAGACTCAAATAAACAATTGTTTTGGTTTAAAATATCAGAAAATGGAAATCACATCAGAATTGCAACATGTTATTTTGCGTCGTAAGTTTCAAAAATTTACAAAAGTAAAGGGATTGACAAAAAATATCCCTTTACAACCTTAAAGGCATATATTGCAACATATTCTCAACTAGGTGAAGACATTATAGTGGGTGATTTCAATTCTAGGACTACAAGTGAGAAAGCTAGCATTATTTGTTGTAAAGAAGACTGCGACCCTATCTGGCTTACAAAAGAGAGTGATCATCAATGGGAAAGAATTTAAGAGGACAAGGGATGCAACCTCTTTGGTGAACACTTGCTTACTCTATGTGGGGCCTTAAATTTAGTTATTTGTAATGGTTTGAATAGATGGGAAAAGTATGGTAATTTCACTTGCAATACTTACAATGGAGCAAGTGTAGTAGACTATATAATTTTCTCACATAGTTTGTTTAAGAAAATGGAGGAATTTTTTATTGGAGATCAGCTTTGGGACTTAAAATCATATCACAAGCCAATTTATTTAAGCTTCTCTTGGACTAGAAAGAAGCAGTTAGGGTCAAAACTCAGCGTGTTCAACGAAATCTTCCAAAGGGAAGATTTATTTTGACTCCACAAAATTGTAATACATTCAAATTAGCGCTAGAGAGGCTCTTCAAGAAGGAGAAAATCCCATTTCACGACCTGCATAGTCACAAATTAACACATTTAATTCAAAGTGCACTTGCAGAGTGCAAAAGAGAAAAAATTAAGAAGTATGAAAAAAATTGCTTTTCGGTCAATGTTTGGTTTGACGAGAAATGAAAAAAGGCAAGGAGAATGTGGAAATATTCAAACAAGGATAACATAAAGCTCAATGCTTACAAGCGGATATTAAGAAAGAAAAAGACCGATTTCATGGTTTCGAGGAGAGAAGAACTAATATTCCTTGGGAAAAATAACCCCATATTATTTTGGAAGGAGGTTCAACCGAGAAAGATGCAAACTAAAAAAAATATTATAGCTTCTAAATGGTTTGACTATGAAAGACAAATTTATGAGCAGGATTCCAAGGTTGAACCTCCTCCTTTGGTGAACATTGATACAAAAATCTTCACGGTGCAAGAGGTAGAGATAGGCATCAAGAAGTTGGGTGTTGGAAAAACAAAAGACTCAATTGAACTCCAATCAGAGTATCTAAAGTGGGGCTTAAAAATTCTTGCACCTCACATTACAAAAAATTTCAATAACATCATACAACAGGGGTTCCCCATTGATTGGAAAACTAGTTTGGAAATACCTCTTTTCAAGAGTGGTGATGTCAATAATCCTTCCAAATATAGGACCATAATGATAAACCCCTTGTTTGCAAAGATATTTGGAAGCATGTTAGAAAATAAAATCAGCAAGTGGGCAAAAGAAAGAGAAAAAGCTGGTAAAGGACAAGCAGGTTTTAGACCTAAACATTCCATAGTTGATCATGGCATAACTTTAAGGCACGTCATTGAGAAATCTTGGGAGAAAAATGAAGAAGTATTTTTTTGCTTTGTTGATTTCAGAAAAGCCTTTGATACGGTTCCTAGGATAAGCTTTGGCACAGAATGGAGGAACTTGGGGTTCCCACGCATTTGAGAGCAGTTGTGCATCGACTGTATAAAGAGGTGAAAGTAAAAATTAGAACTTTAGCGGGAATTTCTGAAAGTTTTAGAAGTGATATCGGGGTCAAACAAGGTTTCCCATTGTCTCCTACCCTCTTTGGTTTATATATCGACAAGCTTGAAGAGTGGCTAAATTTGAAATGGGGTGAGGATATCCATTTGGGAAAGTTTGTTATAAGGATTCTTTTGTATGCAGATGACCTTATTCTGATAGCTAAATCTGCTCTTGTTTTGCAAGAGCACTTACTTTCCCTTGAGTATTTTTGTAGAAATATGGGGATGCAAGTCAATACCAGCAAAGTGAAAGTAGTGGTTTTCTCTACCAAAAGAAAACATAACCAACATAAGTTCTACTTTGAATGCAACATTCTGGAAGAAGTTGCAGATTACAAACACCTCATAATTGACTTCAACATAAATCTAAGCTAGGATGGATGTAGAAAGAAAAGAATTTTGGGAGGTTGGAAAGCATTTTATGCTTTTCAAAATAGGTGTAGATAGGCAGAGTTATGGGACTATAAAACCACTCTAACTCTTTTTTGGCTTTTAGTGATTCTGGTGATTCTCTACGGTTGTGAACTGTGGACCAGCAGTACATCTGATATGCAGTGGAAACAAATTGAGAAAATTCAGAGGCATTTGACTACAAACAAATTCAAAATTAAAAGTGCAGTTCCTTATGTTATCTTGTTAAGTGAAAGAGGAGTTGCTTCTATTGAAGTAATAGATATGGTGTGGGTCATAAGGTTTTTGAAAAAAAATGAGCAAATGGAAGAGTGCAGATCGCCTAAGGTTGTGTTTAATGACATATTGGGCACAAGAAAGAAGACTTGGATGCGGAAAAATAACAAATGGTTTAGCAAATGGGGCATTTGGTTGAGCATGTGTCCCACAAATAGTAAAGAGATAAAAACTTTTGTTATGCATAAGTTCCACAAAGGTACTTGGGAGAAGGAGCTAGGGAGAAAGAAAAAATATTATATTGAAGATTTTAATCCCAATCATAATCATCTGCAAAAATTACATAGGGGCCAATATTTCTTGGAGAGCCAAAATTCTTATTTCTCAATTAAGAACTAATTTGTATCGACTCTATTGTGAAACAGGGCGCTGGAAAAGGCCAAAAGAAGTGTGGGAGGAAAGAGTATGTATTTTTTTCTCTTTCAGAAAAGTGGAAACAGAAAATTAAAAAAAAAAAAAAATCATTTTAGAATGTGAGGCCTTCAAAGACAACAGGGAAAGCTATGTAGATATTTTGGCATCTAGGTCTTGGGATATTCTATTCAGCAAGGACTTTGTGGAGAAGATGAGAGAGTTTATTGTGAAACTTCACAAGAATAGGGCAGAATACAAGAGCCAGATAGAGAAGCAATTTGTCCCATAGGCTATCTTTAGCCTCGTGGACGTTAAAATGACTTCTTCTTCTTCTTCTATAGCCTCCCTAAACTTACAGTGATGGAGATGATCTATCCTAGCAATGACTCAAGCGACTTCAATGCAGATATGAAGTTTTGTCTTTTCTATATGTTCTGCTAATGCCAAAGAACGATTCCTCCCATTTAATAACCTTATCAACCTCTCTTTGCACTTTTGAAAACAATTACTAGTTATATCTTTACAAAGTTTATAAAAATACAAATTTAAAATAAAGTTTACAAAATGAAAATTATGTTACACAATGGAACACAATAAATTCATAAGTAGAATAAAACGAATTTAATAATGTTAATTGAATCATGGCATGTGATGGATTTCTAATTTACATAAAAGATAAGTCTACTTTAATTTTTTAAAACTGACACTAACTAAGCACATCTCTCCTTCATCTCTAACCATTGTTTATACATTGAACTTTGCAGTTTAATATCAAAATATTGTTTATGCATTGAACTTTGCGGTTTAATATTTATATTTTACACCTTGCGTTTTAATATTTATATTTTACACATTGAACAATGATTTTAATAACAATGATATGTGGTGTAATGGAATGAATAAGTTAATAATAATTTACTCGAGGCATGTGATCAAAGTTTGTAGTCCCAACATTAATGACAAAAGTGGAAAGGAATTATGAATTATATATTTTTTTGGTTTTAAAATAAATTATACAATATTATTAATATTTTTTTATGAGTTTAAATATTTTATGTTTTTTTTTTCATAATTAATTTTGGAATTTAGTTATGTAGTAATTTAATGAGATTTTTTTACCTATTAGATGTTTTGATCATTTACCTTAAATTAGTAGTTGAGAAAATTATAATTTAAAAAATAAATAAAATTATATAATTATTGGTAAATTTTTGAATTTCAAATTTTTATATTATAAAAATTAAATAATTTTTTGTTTGTGATTCTTCAAGTTTGATTGTGACTTGAGATCTAAGAGCATTAATATGGTAAAGTTACTTAGAGATGGTATTCGGTCTAGGCCATATCAACTTTAAGATGATTAGATTTTTTTTATCCTAACCTTTTTTTTTAAATCACTTTACTAACTAAACTCATTCTCAATCTTACTAATTAAACTCATTCTCAACTAAATAGACAAATATATCAATAAATTAGGGTTAATAACTTTAAAATTTATAATTTGTAATATTTCAAATTAAATCGATCATTTGGTTTATTCTAATAATAAATTAAATTAATTCTAGTTCAAACCTTCATTTCTATACTGGATTCGAACTCTAATTCATCCTTCAATCGCGTGAATTCTTCTTTCAATCGCGTGCAATGTTCGCCGAGCATTTTCCTTTTCTTGGGAATTATCACAGTGTTCAGGAGGCCGCAAAGCTCTCAACATGACTTTGAAATTAAGGTGGAGAAAGAGGATTCCATGACTAGTATTTGACTATCAAAAAGAATATGGAGCATAGAAATATTTGCATCCAACGGGTGGAGAAAGAGATTCCATGACTAGTATTTGACTATCATTTAAATATGGAGCATAGGAATATTTGTAGACTTCTGGTGAACCATGATCCTTTGCTCTTTGAACATAAGGGGAGTGGGGGGTCGGGAGAATTTTTTGTCCATTAAGAATTTTTTGTCTGAAACTAAGCCTTCTATTATTTTCCTTAAGGAAACCATGTCAATTGTTGAATGTGCCTGCGCTTTCTGTCGGAATCTTTACCCTAATTTGTATGTGGTTGCCATAGATGCTGAGGGTAGATCGGGTGACCTTGCTGTTATTTGGGATTTGGTCAGAGCCTCTTTCTTGGCTTTTAGCTTCATTGTGGGTATCTTTTTATCTGGAAACTTCAAAGGTTTCAAGCGGAGGATTTATTTAATGAATATTTATGCTCCCTATAAAGACAAGCAGGGTTTCTGGACTGGCATGGAAGCTTGTGGTCTCCTGGCGCTGGATAACTGTCTAATGGCCGGTGACTTTAATTGCACCCTGAGAGATGGGGAGACATGGGGGATAGGGAGCAGAAGGGATCCAACTGAGGATTTTTTGTTATCTCTTTTCCACTCTTACAATCTGTTGATCTCTCGCTAGAGAGGGACGAGCCGACCTGGTTCAATGGTTAGGAGGGGGACACCCTCATTAAGAAGAGATTGGATAGGGTCCTGGTAAATGAAATTTTGTTACTGTTGATGGGAGAATTATCTGTAAGGGCTGAGGATTTGATCATCTCGGACCACAGATCGATCCTGGTCTGTTGGAATTTTGAGAATAAGGTTAAGGGTTATCCTTTCAAGTTTCATGGGGCATGGCTGGAGAACACTGGCTTTAATGAAGTAGTTAGAGGTTAGATGGCGGCTCAAATTGCTCCGGAGGGCTTGAAGGGTATGGAATTACTGGCTCACAAGCTAAGGAGCCTGAAAATATGCGTCGAAAGGTGAGACAAAAAGGAAAGGGCGAAACATCTTAGGGAGATGAACTTGATTAAGGAAGAAACGACAACCATACTAAAAAGCATTGAAATTGGAACTCAGGATGAGACTAGCTAGACACAACTTAAGATTCTAGAAGATAAGAAGAGAAAGATATTTCTTATCGAAGAGAAGAGGTGGAGCTTGAAGAGTAGAGTGACCTGGCTTAAAGAAGGCGATAATAACACGAAGTTCTTTCACCATTTGGAAAATGGACGTAATAAGGTGAATGCAATTTGGAACTTGGAGGTTAATGGGCACTGCGTCAACACTACTGATAACATTCAAGAACAAGCGGTCAACCACTTTAAATCCCTGTATAGAGCCAAAGAGGAGGTGCGATACGAAGATCAATTTAAGATGCTGGATATATTTCCTAGGATGGTAGGGGTATCGGATAATGATAGACTTATGAAGCCTATCTCCATGGAGGAAGTTGCGTCTACTCTTAAGTCTTTTCCTTGTGACAAGAGTTCGGGTCCAGATGGCTGGACGCCGGATTTCTTCATGCACTTCTCTGACATTTTTTTGAAGGACATTAAGGAGATGGTTGAGGAGGTAAGGAACATTGGAAAATTCAGGGGAGGTATAAACTCAACCTTCATTGTGCTCATCCCAAAGAAGAAGGATCCCTGGGGTTTTATAGATTACAGGCCGATATCTCTGTGTAATACCTTATACAAGATTGTTTCTAAGCTGTTGGCGGAGCGCCTTAAAGTCATATTTGCTTCCTTCATCACCCCAGAGTAGTCAGGTTTCTTGCGTGGGAGAAGCATTCATGACGCGGTGGCCATCACCCAAGAAATCATGCATTCTATTTTTTCTAAAAATATTAATGCTAGTATATTGAAGGTTGATTTAAGTAAGGCGTATGATAAAGTTGACTGGGGGTTCTTCATTCTTATCCTGCATAAGATTGGGCTATCTCCTGAGATGATTGACTGTATTGCGACTTGCTTTACATCATCATCTATGGTGGTCATTATTAATGGGTCAACCTCGGTTTTCTTTAAGCCCGAGAGGGGGCTCAGGTAGGGTTGTGCCCTGTTCCCCCTCCTGTTTATTTTGGTAATGGACGCACTTAGCCTCAACATTAAAAGAACGGTGGACAATCGGGCCTTTAAGGGTATTTCCATATCCACTTTGGGAGACATCACACATAAATTCTTTGTTGACGATGTGTTATTATTTGGGATGTTGGATAATCACTGTTGGAGCACACTTGATTTGATCTTCAGAAATTTCTGTCTTGCATCGGGTATGGAAGCTAATGCGAAAAAGTCATGTTTCTATCATATTCTGGGTTCAACGGAGGACGTGGATTTTATTAGGAGTCTATTTCAAGTTAGTTTTTCATGTTTGGACGAGGGTTTCACCTACCTCGGTTTCAGGCTGAAATCCACCGGATATAAGGCAGTCTATTGGGAATGGATCCTTGATAAGTTTTAGCGACGTGTCAATATGTGGGTCAATAAGTGGCTTACTAGGGGAGGCAGGCTGGTCCTGACCCAAGCCGTTCTTAAACAAATAACTATATTCTGGGCGCATCTTTATTGCATTCCGAGGAAGATCTAAAAGAAAATTCAAGGATTTATAGCAAAGTTTATATGGAATGTAGGACGTGGAAAAATCTCAATACATTTGGAAAAACGGGAAGTTATTGCTACGCATAAAGAATTAGGGGTTTGGGGAATCATTGAGCAGGATGCTTTCGGCTCAGCTCTCCTGGTGAAGTCTCTTTGGAGGATTCTTTCCTATACAAGTATTTGGAGGAGTATTATGGATCATAAATATTACAAACATAAATCTATTGAAGACCTTTATTTAGGGGCGGACCTCCAGGAACAACAAGGCTCTCACATATGGAAGGGCTTTAGGAAAATATGGCATATGTTCAGAGATCGTTTATGTTAGATTTTCGGATCCGGGAATTTGATACACATAGGCTCTATTACAACGGGTTCATACCTGAATGCCCCTATTCTGTCGGATACTCTGATGTCTGCATTACATCATAAGGGTATATTTCTGGCTGCTCAAATTGTCTCCTGGATGGAAGAGATCCCTTATTGGTGTTCAGCTAGTCAATTGGGTCTTCCAACAACTATGGTGGAGGAATGGGATGGCTACTGTGATTTTTTAAGAGGTATGGGGTTGCACAAGCATAGACAGGGTGACAAAATTAATTTTGGGGGAAAGGCCCAAAGAAATCAAATTGTGGTAAAGGATCTCTACTATTCAATGATGTATGAGAAGGATAATAGCAGGCACCCTTGTTGGCTAAAGGATCTATGGGGAGCGAGGGTTCAAAAAAAATATTCTATTTTATTTTGTTTGGTTTGGAGAGACAAGAAACTAAAATGGGTGAACTTGCAGAAAATAGGCTTCAATGGACCTGGGATTTTCTTGTTATGCAGGGAGGAAAATGACGATAAAAACCATATCTTTTACAAGTGCATTTTCACAAGGCAGATCTTAGAATCGATCTGTAGGAAGCTCAATTGTGTCATTCCTGTTTTTGATAATGCAAAGAGCTGTATCAAGCGATGGGGGGAGATAGGTAATTTCTACACAAATTTGGCTATATTGTTCCATTGGTACATTTGGGGATGCCACAATCAAAGAATTTTCGAGGAAAAGGTCAGCGAGCCAGATATGATGTGCAACCAGATTATTCTAGAACTGGACAAACTGAAGCATACAGAAAATCTCCCAGTGGACTTATCCGTTAGAAACCGCCCACATGAAATCAACTATCCGGCGGGGTTCTTCGATGGGGCTGCACAAAATAAAAAATGTGGGTGCGGTGCTTGGTTATTACTTTCCCCATCATGTCACTATAAGCTCTTTTGGTTTGGAGGCACCAGAACAAATACGAGGGAAGAGGTTATTGCACTCTGGGGCTTAATGTGGTTTTCTAACCATCTCAATATTGATAGAATATCCATTTTTGGAGATTCTAAAGTACTGATTGATCGTTTTCTCAAGAAGGCCACTATAAACTAGATCTGCCTGTCTTCATGGCTCAACCATATCGAAATCCAGAGAAATAAATTCTCTTTTATATCTTTCAGACACATATACAGGGAAAAAAACTGTCAGGCTGACAGATTTTCGAAGATGGGCCTTTAAGGTAGTTTTAGAGAAATTCATTATGAATTATCCGATGTGGAGGGCAAGGGAGCAAAGGGATCGATCAAGTTCTCATAATTTCTCTTTTTTCTGTTGGTTGGGAAGTATTTCAGTTTTTTTGACAGATCGAAGGAATACTGAATATGGTGGATATGTCTTACGAGTTGTTGTTTGGGTGGAATTTTCCCTTCACTAATACTTTTCTCTCCTCAAGCGAGCCGGAAACATAGCAAGCGAGCGGGACAACTAGCAAGAGAGCATGTTTATCCTTCTTTAATCATTTCTGATGCTTTATGGTGTATGCACTTTCCGTGTACAAATTTCTGGGTTCTTGCAAAATACTGTCTCGATGAACTTAGAAGGTTTAAGATGGCTGAGATAACTTTTTTGTATCCTCTGATAACTAAATATAAATATCAGGGAGTGATGATGTTACAATCTATGTATAGGATGGCCTTTACAGCGTTGGTTTTGCGGGTGAAAGACAAACAAATCTTTGGGCATTAACATTGTAACTAGGAAGACGAATTTGCTTTTTGATAAGATGTAATGACGCTTCATGATTAGAATTATGAACTATTTTGAAAACAACGTTTTTTTCATACTGAAAAAAAAAATTGCAGAAGACAGCTACATCCCTAGCGAATCGATCTTGCAACCTACATTCGCAGTTTTCAGGTACTACGATACCCTAATATTTAACATAATCATAGATTTAACCAGTGCATTTTATGCAAAAATAAAAAGCCAAAACTATGTTTCTTTGTTGATGGCTTCCTCGGATGTTGTTCAGAAGATTCAGCAAGAGGTTAATCCATAAATATTATTCTCTTAAATTCAAGAAAGGTCATGGAAAACCTAATTCAGAATCAAAGTCAGTGACCTTTGGAGGAAATCTGGATGTCAAAGAAAGGAAAAAGGTATTTTAATTATTATGAAAGAATGGGATTACCTGCGGTTTTGTCAATCACCCCAGCACTAGCTTTGTTTTATCTGAGGAATACCGAAAGGCCACGGAGCTGTGCAGGGGTTTGGTGGTTATTTCAGCTATATTTGGAACCTATGATAGGACTAGGCAACCCATGAATGTAAGGAAAATCACAGCAGAAAATGTTTGTTTCTTCATGCTTATGGACAATGCAACTCTCACAGAGCTGATTAAAAGAATAGGAAAAATAGTTGAAGAAAATGTTTTAATAATAAAATTCTTCGGAAAAAATAATAAGGCTTTAAGTTTAGTTATTTTTGTTAATTTCTTTCACTTTTATTTTTGTTATTTTTTTAATTTTTATTTAAAAATTTTTATTTTTTTTTTTAATTTTTATTTTTTTATAATTATAAATTTAATTGATTCATCTCATAATTCAAGCCTCTTGAAAATTGAACTTTCAAAATTGCATTTTTATGCATAATTTTAATTAAAAAATCTAATTATAAATAATGAATGAAATAATTAAAAAATCCAATCATAAATAATGAATGAAAGAAAGAAATTTTAACTTGGACTTTCAATTTTATTTAAAAAATTTAATAATTTTATTGTAACTATAAATTTGAATCGTTTCATTTCCATAATCAGAGTCTCTTAGAAAATTACATTTTTATAACATAATTTTAATTAAAAAATCTAATTATAAATAATTAAAAAATCCAATTATAAATAATGCATGAAAAAAATAAATTTTAACTACGACTAAAAATAATTTAAAAACTATTAATTCTCATCGTATGATGAGCTTACGCAACCTATTTCATACCCATGATCCTAGTCTATTCGAAGCTGAACGTTCAAAATTGCACTTGTGCAACATAATTTCTATAAAAAAATCCAAAACTGAAACGGTAAAAGATGTCAAATTGAAACCAAATTGAAAATAATGGGATAAATCTTAACCTGCGCGGATTTTAGGACCTTTGCAGGTGCCCTATAGTTTGAGAGCATTAACAATCTCTCGATCCGTAAAATCTGCGAAGCCTCACGCCCGCAGTTGCCAGACGACACTTGGCTATACAAATTGAAATTGCTTCTATTGGGTATGTTTCCTTCTCTTGCATGTTACACTGGGTATGTTTCCCTCTCTTGCATGTTACTGAACATCGTATTCCTCTGTGTCGCTGAGATGGGAGGGTGGTTTACTCATAATTCTATGTAGCCAAGTCTACATATCGAACCTGAGTGGAGTCAATTTTTTCAGGGTTATTTTCTGGTGCTGATATGGGAGGATGGCACCCCCTAAAGGCCATCGCCTCTGATTATCACTGAGAGGGGGAGGGTTTTAAGTATAGATACCAAGTATCAATGGTCTAGCCAGATTTCCAAATGTCAATTTTCCTCTAGGGATGTCTGTTTCCTGGCATCTTTTGAGCCATCCCTTAGAGTCTTTGCCCCAGCCAGTCAAGTTGACATAGCTTTGCATAATAACAGTCTTTGCTCTCTAATAGAGAGAAATACAGAGGTGGTGGCGGGAGATGGTGCTCGAAGATGTTGGGTATGGCTCCACCTTGAATTGTATCATGAAATCCTGAGTCTTGACTCTCCCTTCCATGATTTTTTTTCTACAGTATTGCATGTTGATGTAACTGCTATGCATGTATGGTATGGAATGATTATTTGAGTATTATGGGCTTTGTTAACCTCGCAAACTCAGAGGGTGGCAAGTTATTATTGATTCATCGCCAACTCTCGAATTTTAGTTGATGTAATTGCTATTTATGTGGGGCTTGGGGCATTTACTTAAAAATCATGTGTTTTATCTTATTCTCTGTCGAGGACATCAAGTCAATGATACTGCATTACTAATCTTCGAGCTGGGCACTGGCTGCGAAGAGGAATTCTTGCATAATCAAGAAAATAGGGGCATGCAATCAATGTTTTGTCTTGTTGTCTATTGAGGGTCTCATGTTAATTATATTGCATTATCAATCTTCGAGCTGGGCTCCAGCTGCAAAGAGGAACTCTCGCATAGTTATGAAATAGGGGCATGAAATCATAATAAAGGAAATAATGATGAGGCCGAGGGCTTCAAATACTTGGCACTCAATAAACAGGAGAAGATTTTGTTTGGTCACACTATAAAAAATGATTTGTTCTGTTTCTCTGTACAAGTCCTCTTATCTTCTTTATCCTTTTGGTCTCTGCACGTCGGGTGGGAACCCCAGTGTGGATTTGGGTGAAGGTACAATTGTTGGGAGACCCACCAAAAAGGACACTGGTGAAAGCACAAACATGTAGAGGAAATGCAAGAAAAAGAGGTCCAACTGGAAACACAAGAAATGACAAAGGCAAGGATAAGGTGGGACTTAGTAAGCGAGGAATAAAATCTGGAAAGGAAACCTTGGAAAACCTACTGCATGCCTATGTTGTGGGGATGCCTACTCAGGTAAAAAGTTTGATATATATTTTTTTAAATATTTTGGATTAAAATGCTCTCATCATTGATGGGATCTTCATGAGTTTAACTATTGAAGCAAATTTTAAAATAACATGTTGTGGCATCAATTAACATATTAAAACAAGATAAGTTTATTCAAAGGATCCTTAGTTTGTTGTTGGTGCATCAATTGAGGGCTCCCATTAGTTTCATATTTGTTATTAGTTAAGGACTGCTAGGGTTTGCACTAGTGGTGATCCTGGTTTCTAAAGATGGAAATGAGATATTAATAACAAAAGTAATGTTTATAAACATAAAAAATGACAATTTGTAAACCAATCTTAAATGTAGAAAAGAAGGACCCTATGAATTAATTAAAAAGAAGAAACTCTAAGTTTAGGTGTACAAGGCCTAATAAAATTTAGAATTGAGTTTATTACAGAGTTATGAATAAGCTATGAAGATGCTATTAAAAAAATCCCAACTACTCTAGTTCATAGTTAGAAAAAAAAAATTCACTGTGATGTAATCAATGGACAAGATTCTTGAAGTCTTAATAATGAAGAAGCTTTTTGGTTGGTAACACAATTTTATCATTGTTTTATTTGACATATATGTCAATGGTTTTCTATGTAAAAATGATATCATGTGTAGATGTCTCATTGGCCTCAACAACCAGTTGACATTATCATTAGGTGGTTGAAGGACCATAGCCCCTCTTTTGTTGTGGTTGATTTTGGATGCAGTGATGGAAATTTAGCCAAAATTATTAAGTATAAAGTCTTGTAATTGGATCTTGTCTGAAGTTAACCATCAATAACTGCTTGTGATATGGCTCATATGTAAATTGAAGTGCTTATTTTCATGTTTCCAACCATATTTAAGTAATGTCATTTTAGAAGATTCCCTTGATTGCATCATGAGCTAATGTTGTTGTATTCTACCTCTCATTAATGGGAACTGAGTTCCCATATTATCATAATGAATCTCACATATTCCTAAATTCTAACCACCTTTGAACCAATATTGTGAGATTTTCTTTATTGTGAGATTTTCTTAAGTGCTTCTACTGATGGGCATTCTGGCTCTATGATAATATTGTTATATGTCATTTTCATTATGTTATTTTTCCTCTCTACAACGTCTACACTATTTGGATAGCATGGAGATGGTAGAAGAGGACTCAAAACATCAACACATTCAATCCTAAAGACCAATTCAACTTCAAAATAATGGTAACTTGAAAATAGTCTTTTTTTAAGTTCACTTGTACTTGTGTAGTGTAAACAAGTGCATTCTCGATAAAAGTTGATACCCTTAATTTTTATTGACTTTGAATTGTTGAAAAATGATTAGAAGTGATGAGTTATTTGAGTTATTGAACACTATAATATGTGTTGTTGATGATATAGTCGAAATAGATAAAGCCACTCTCATCGATGTTCAAATCTATTTATGAGATGCATAAGACAATATCGAGTTTCTTTAGCTTGAATCACAACTTCAACAACATGAACTACAACAAAGGAATTAACATTATGAATTGGTTATTGTTTAGAAAAATTCTCTTTTTGAAATTGATTCCATCAGCATCTAACACTTGATCAAATTAGTGACACCATTTCAAGAACATATTTAAATGAAGATGCAGAAATTCAACTTTTAGTTCCTAGGCCCATCATCAGACCTTGGGAAGAAGTTATTAACAAGTACGAAACTAGTCTTGGGTATGAAAATGAAGTGACCTTTTACATCCCAGACTACTCTAAACCAATCCAGTTCTATAGTGTTGGGTTTCTTTAGGAAAATTCATCTTCACCAACTTCACGTCCTACTCCACTTCCACATTAGGCATGTAGATGCCAACATTGTTATCAAGTTGGCCATATGAAATATTGTTGTCTTGATATTCAACTTTATGAGCATTGTGGAAAACATATCCATCATTTAGAGAGATGTTCTAGACATAAGACTCCTACAAAAGCAAATATTCACCTTGGAAGGAGTGTTTCTTTATAATGGTCTTCAACAACCAAGAATATACATCAATCATTATGTATAATTCATTCTCAAGTATTGGCATATATTGCAATAAAGAGGGTTTGATATTCTCACCTTGTATCTGACAAGTGAGGAATTTATAATCAACTACTGGTTCTGAAGTATTATCAAGTGAGATTGAGCTACAAATAGAACCAGAGCTAGTTGCAAAAGCCTAGAGTTAGAGTTGTTGAAGAATGTAACTAGATTCGGTCTTCATAAATTGTACTTGAGTCAATACTTATTTTAATTGTCATAAAATATTTTATATTATTATTAAATGACTTATTAAAGCTCAGGTTTCATGCTCGGGTCATTTTTATTTTAGGTAAAAGTCTGATTGTGGACTTCTAAGTTTTATTCTGAGTCTTTAGGTTTATTGCAGATTTAAATTGATCCATATTGGGCTTTTGAATCATGCAAATAGGTCAAGTATTGGGTCAAATATGATTTATGAAGCCACCACATCAAGTCGGCCTTAAGGTGATCAAGTCAACCTCAAGCCCAGGAATTCGAGCTCATCAGAAGCCTATATATACAGTGGAATCAAACTCACTTGGACACATCAATCTACAACACAAAAATCTGATCTCGCAGCTGCAACAAGGAGAAATTGTGAAATTTTCGAGAAGAACTTCCTGGGTTCGATTTTTGGTACACTTATAGAATTGCAAATAAAATCAAAATTTTGGCACTACTCTATCTGCATTTCGAGCTATAGTTTAGGAGATCAAAGTTCTCAAATTTTTTCTGTTGAAGTTGCTGCACCAGTTTCTGCCAAGTTGTTGCTGCTAAGTGAAGGAGAAGTTGAAGTTTATTATGTTATTTTTTGTTGCTTGGAGAAGTTTTATTGGGCATAAATCAAAGTATTTAAAGCTACATTGAAGTCTCTACCTCAATATCAAATTCTCAAGAAGCAAGGTCGAAGTTCTAGGTCATCATCGTGTTGCTACTGTTACTGTTGCTTCCAAATTTAGGAAGGATGACTTGGTGTGGAGGCAGTCTGGGTCAAGGTCTAGAGTCTGAAGCATTAATATTGAAGGAAGAATTACTGGCTGGGTTTTCCCCTCGAGGGGGGTTTTTCCCTAGCTGCTAGCTTACATCTGGTGTCCTTGATCTACGTGTATTTTCTTTGATATTTTCTTGATGAACTAATAAGTAGAAAGATAAGAAGAACATAATAATAACTAAATAATATCACAGGTAAATAATCAAGAAAAAGAGGATATTTTTGCCTTTCTAATTCTCTAACATGGTATCAGAGATTTGGTGAAAGAAGAAGGAAAAAGTTAGTCTCAAGCATTTGATCAAGGAAGTCATAAGAAGTTCACTAAAGGAAAGGAGGTTCCACCATCTTCAAAGATGTATAACACTATCAAGGGAGAGAACAAGCTTGAAGGAGCTACAAATTATAGGTCTTGGAATAAAATGACTGACACCATCTTTGAAAAGAACAAGGTCTTAGATTTAGTCAAAGGAAAAGTGAAAAGGCCTACAGAAGAATCAAGTGATGCTGATAAGGTGAAGTAAAAATAATTGGAACTAGTAGCTATGGATTTGTTGGTTGAAAGAATAAAGGAAAAAATTGTCCCATTCATAGCAAATATTGATCATGCTTAGGAAATGTATGAGGCATTGTCAAACCTATTCACCTTCAAGAACATTGGAAAAGTGGCAAGCCCGAAGAATGAACTAAGAACACAGTGATGTCATCCAAATAAACAACCATAGATCTATCATTTTCTTTTGCAAATGCAACGTCCATTTCCCTTTGAAAATTTTCTCCTGCATTCATGAGTCCAAAGGGAATTTTAACATATATAAATGTTCCCCAAGGCATGGTAAAGGTTGTCTTCTCTTGGTCATTTGGATGTATTAATATCTGATTATAGCCTGAGAAACCATCTAACATCGACATCCTTTGAGATCCAACATTTTTTTGCAGTATGTGGTCCATCTTGGGAAGAGGCTAATAGTTATCTTTAAGAGATGCTTTGTTAAAATTTATGAAATCAATGCATATCCTAATCTCCCCATTTTTCTTCCTTACAGGTATCAAGTTAGCCAACCATTTGTAAAATCTCAATGGAACAATGATTTTTACTTCAAACAACTTCTTAATCTCCTTTTAAATCAATGGCATAAGAAATGGATTGATCCTCCTTAGTTTGGTTTGAAAGACTTTTCATTTTCTTTGATGGGTATTGTATGTCGAATGATACTAGGATCTTATCTCTTTAAATTTTCATAACTCCATGCAAAAACATCTATGTACCTCTATATCATATCAACATACCTTTGTTTTACTTATGAAGAAAGGAGCTTGGGAAATTTGACCAACTTGGGATTTTCTGCAATGCCATGTTACAAATTTCAACCTCCTCATCATCATATTTCATCTTAGGACTCTTAGCCACATCATTTTGATCAAACAAATTTTCAAGAGGAATCAAACCTTTAGGAATAAAATTGTTTTTCAGTTGGATTACTTATGAATTAGCTTTGCTTTCAACAAACATGTTTTGCTGGTCAACTTGGATACAGTTCTCAAACTCCTCTTTTAATTCAAGAAATTTTTTGACTTATTGATCACTGTCAAACACTTGCCAACTGATTATGTTATCAGGAATGGTTGGTCTATGTATAACTTCAACTTCATACTTCTTGCTATGATGAATAGGAATGGTAAACAAGTTGGCTGAGACAACCAAGGAATATGCAACAATATTCTGATCTCTAGATTTGATGGTCAAATTATGTTAGTAAAAAATTTCAAGCATTTCAAGGATCATATTTCTATAGGCCCTCATTCTTACATCCTTAGTTTGATAGGTGTCATTTACTTGTTTCATGATTAACTCAGAATCACCAAAGACTGAAACTCTATTAGCACCTAAACTTTTCAAAACTTCTAAACCCAAAACCAGAGCTTCATATTTTGCCATGTTATTTGTGCAATCAAAATTAAATTTGTAATACTCTCATCCCTTGGGCATATTATCTAAATACCTACACCAGCTCCTTCTCTTCCAGCAGCGCCATCAAAATTCATGTGCCACCAACCCACTTTATCAATCTCTTTAACTTGCTGATTTTTTGTTTGTTGATTTTTCTCTATTTGTTGATTTTATGCTTCATTAGTGATTTCATTGAAAAGAATGGAGGATCCTAATTCAGTTTCCACTGCATAGACTAGGAAATTTTGAGGTTTGTCTTTGTGTTGACCATATATTCCATCCTAGAACAACCTCCTTTGCTCGTCAAAAACATGGATAGTGGCATAGGTCATGTCCATTTGCATGGTTCCCTTGATTTTGGCAGCCCAAGATCTATATAATAGCATGCCAAATTTTGGTGGAATATTAACTACAACTATGTCCATTAATACAATCTTATCATGTATTTGAGCTAAACCAAAAACCACATTCTTAATTAGACCAATACATTGAACCTTTTTGGAATCAAATGAAAAGAAGTCTTTGTACGGTCCAGTTATGCCCGGACCCATTCTCTCCATGATGACCTTTGGCATTAAGTTATGGGATGCCCTTGAATCTAACATAACATTATGTAATGTCATGTCATGAATGTTTAGGCTCACATAGAAAGGTGGAACTTCCTCATTTTGCTCATCTTCTACTCTTGGTCCTAAGAAAATGGTAGGATGATCTTCTTGCAAATTCAGAATATCAGAGGGTCCAAGTTGAGTATTAAGCATCTTGAAAATTTGTCTTATGTATTCAGTTACTTTTAGATCTCACCAAAAGGGACATCAATTTTGATTTTTGAAATTTCATTTTCTAGATTGAAATTTGGTTGTATTTTTTCAATTTCTTTGCTAAGAGGGGTATATTTCTTCTGTTCAACAACCTTTGGACCATCCTTCTTAGGTTGATTTTTATTGGCTACTATAGGAACATTTCTATTCCTAAGGTTATATTGTTTTTTCATCTAAAAAATAGTATGTTGATAACCTTTCAAGTAATCATGTTGTTTTTTAGTTTATTGATTCCCTATGTCATTGCTAGATTCATCATGTTCCTCTTTTGTTAAGAACATCCCTGCTTCATCTTCATCGAAATAGTGAACGATATCCTCTTGAATTTATGGTTGTGTTTCTTCTTCATCCATTAAGTTTTGCTGAAAAGGAGGCCTAACCTGTTGATCAGGATGATTTCTATTTTCTCTTGGTCTTTGTTGAATTTGAGATCTTCTATAATGTGGATTTCTAATTTTTGTTTCTTTTTGTGCAACAAGAGGAGGATTGTTTCCAAGAGCAAGCCTATCCATAAGCCTTTCCATAGTTTTCATCATGGTGTCAAATTTCAATCCGAAGATGTAGAGGGTTGTTCTTCCCCTTTTAATCTTCCTTTTCCAATGCTAGACATTCTGCTGAAGCCATATTAATCTCAACTTTCACAACATCATTTTTCATATCAGCCAAAGTGGCAGATTCCCTTTCCCTCAACAAAATGAAAAAAGCATAATCAAAGGCTTCAACGTAATGTAATTGGACAACCCCTGGAGGAGGTTTTATATGGGCAGGAATAGAATTATAAACCTTATTCAATCTCTTTGAGAAATATTGAACCGAATCATTATTAGCTTTCTTCAAATTATTAGATTCAGTCAAGGCTTGAACATGATTTACCTTACTTCCCCATTTTCTCAAAAAATAACCCTCCAATTTATCCCAATTATGTAAATTTCCTGGGGTTAAGGCTTTAATTCCACTTTTTCACTTCACCAATAAAACTCTGCACAAACAACCTCATTTTGACATCTTCATCATCTACCTCCTCTAGGTCTATGAAGTCATTGAATTGGTCAACATGCTACTCTACAGTAATTCCCTCCTCGCCTCCAAAGGTCTTTATCCTAGTGGAATATCCTTCTGGGAGATCATGGAACAAGGCAAGAAGAACAAGAGGGGCATATCTAGCAGGACTTGTAGGAGGAGGAGGAGGGGGAGGAACTCCAGCCATACTGGTACTAACAATACTAGTTGAAAATGCAATAAAGGGAGTAGTTATTAAACTAGGAAAAACAATGGTGAAAGAGGATGTGATTCTAGGAAATTGAGTGACAGGAATTTTAGCTCATAAACAAAAGAACTCCACTCAGGTAAAGGGACACCAACTCTCCTTCTCAACAAGAAATAAAAAAGATCAAGTTCTTTTAGTTTTTCGAATGACTCTTTCTCTAATGATAGTTCTAATGTGATAGTTTCCCAAAACTCCTCTTTATCTTCATTTTAAACAACATATGTAGTATCAATTCCTAACCTTTGTAAATCTAAGACAATTTTTGTTAATTCATTCTCTTATTTAGATCTAAAAAGTGCTTCTTCAAAATTTTCATCAAACATTATATCTTCAAAAATTTGAACACCTTCGGAAGGTAAATATGAAGCTGTTGTATGATATGGAATACCTGATTTTGATGATCTACCAATGCCTCTGAGAATTTTCTCTGGATCATCAACCATCTCTGGTGGATCAGGTTTTCGATTGCTCCTTGTGTGAATATTCTTGGAAGGCATATTTAAGCTGAGGATACCAATGGAATCACCAAGGTAGAAGTACATCCTCGAATATGTCTGACCTCCTGCTACATTCAAGAGCTTAGTTACTTTTATAGGAATCAATTACCCAGGATAATGCAGCTTCGACTCTCGTAAAATGCACCAAAATGTTGTCACTAGGCTGGAGTAAGTTGGGTTGTTCAACTATCAACCTAGCACAACTATTTCAAACCACTTTTGATTGGAAGCTAGCCTTTCCAATCAAAGAGAGCTCTCTCAAAGAAAACAATGGAATAATCAAGATAAAATCTGTATTGGAGATGGCTAAGTCTGTTTATGTATTATGTGATTTTTTTTCAGCTGGAAGAGTGTATGATGGCTACCATTAGGCATGGAGTTAGCTAAATAAATTCAATTACTAACAGATTGTATCCATGGAAGCTGAGGCGAATTGGCTTAAGCATACAATTTTACAGCGAACATATCATATGAATGAAATTAGAGCATTAAATCTTGAATTCCAAGTAATCATAGTACCATGAAACTGATAACAATACATAAGGTGAAGAGACAAAAATACATAATCCAAGGAGAATCTCAGGTTTAGAAGACAATCTATTGTAAACTGTGTATTAGCCTGATAAAGAAGAATTTACATAGTAACTTCCTCATAACATTCAAACACCCTTTCAAAATGAAAAACTCCCTCATTTATAGAGTGAGGTCTCTTTACAATATTCTGCCACCTAGGCTAGACTCGATACCTTACCCAAGAGACCTAATTATAGTAGGATTACATCACATGGAGAACTTATAGGGATATCTTTTGCTTTGGCAGAGTTTGTTTACAAAAAGGAATCTATGATAATTTAATAACTTCAACCAAATTCTAAGAGACTATGCTACTCATCCTTATCGAACCCAACTGATTGTTGAGGTGTTGGAGATTTAGTGCATAGGAGTTAAGACCTCATAGGCTTGAGTTGGGATGATGAGCTGTAGTGATGAGATGGCATCATGAGTTGACTTGATGAGATGTCAGCCACATGGAGGTTGACCTGCTGAGTTGTACTCTTGAAAAAAAACAACATATGATGCGTATGCTCTTTACCTGTGGTTTATCCATTTTTTACTCTTGACTGCCCCAAAATCATCAAAAATTCCATAATGCTAGAAAAAACAGCGTATAGGAAGTTTGGTAGCGAACTTTACTAGAAAATGTCAAAATCAACCCTTTGCATAATTTTTAATTTTTTTGACTATTCCATGGTCTTATTTTAGGTTAATGAGTTAAACGCATGCCTTGAGCCCTTCTGTTTCTGAAATTTTAGCTAGTGTTTACCTCCATGGAAAGTTACAACACTTTCGTAGCAAATTTCTACCTTCACGCCTGGGAGTTGTACGAAAGTACCTAGTTTATGAGATTTTATACTTTTATCATTATTTCGCCTCCAAAAGATTTAGAAAATCCTAGATAAGCCTATATAAGCCAAAGTATAGTAAAAAATGTGTAGTCTTACCATACTTATGGAGCATCATCAATAACAATAATGAATTTTAGGCCCCTCTTCAAAAGTTAAACTTGTATCATCTCCATTTGTGCTTCTAGGTCTTTGGCTAGATCCTGCAACCTTCTCCTCTCTGCTTACAACCACCTATTTATTTTGCGTAGATGCTTCATCATCTTGTGTAGAGGCAATGTCCTCTTTAACATCTTTCCTAATCTATCTGCCACTTCATTGTAAAAATCAAATTTCTTAGAAATGTCTTTCTTCAATTCCTCAAAAATAAATTGTGATTCTATTACCTCATTTTGTGCATCTCTTAACTATTCTTGCAACATATACACTTCACCTTTCTCTTGAATAGGTTCTTTACCTTTCCTTTTTTTCACAAGTTCCACTTTGGCTGGAGGCAATTCTGGTATCTCTCCTTCTAATGACAACTTCTCCATTAATGATTTCTCAAGCATCTTTCCCTTTAAATGTTGTGATCTTCTGAATGACTTCCTAGGCTTTAAGATAAAACCCAAATCTTCTTGAGAAAAGTGCAATTTCTTGTCTCTTTTGTTTTTCTTTCGAGTTTCTGTCTCCTTAATCTCAACAGGTTGTATAATGGGGCTTTCTTCAATTTCAATAGCCTCCAAGACATCTGATAACTTTCCTCTTCCCTTAGCTTGGCCTCTATTAACCCTCCTCTCTGTTCTTGTATAGGTTTTTATTTGACAGCTTGTAGAAATTTTCTTTGGTACCACAGGTCCTTTCACTTGTTCAACCTCTAGTTCCATAGGCTCTCCCATAGGTTGCATCTCTGCCTCATGGTCAGCTACAGGATTTGCTTTAGATTGTTTGTATTTCCCTGGAGTAATAGATTTGGATCTTCCTGTGTTTTCTTAGGAGTGACAACATCAACTTCATAATCACTTAAAAAAAGGGGGCCAATCTCTTTTCAGTTTGTTTAACTCTTCAACCACCAGCAACTTGATAAGAGCGTGATGAAAAATGGAGGTATCACTAGCCTCAAGTTTGACATGAACCTTGTTTTCCATTTTACCCATGCTTCTAAACAAATAAAAAGGAATATCTAAAATTTGTTTACCAGTAAAGTCTAGCAACAATTTGAAGTGGTATTGATATACCATGTTGAATCTACCATCGCAGGTGAAATATTTCTCGGATCACCATCAGAAACTTGGAAAAATACTCTTTAAGGCATGTTCTAGGGATGCTCGTAGCCATATTGATGCCTCTATGTTCTTCCTTGAAGAATTCATCACAATTCTGTAATTTAAAATTTGTCACCTTGAACCATGGCTCTCCTGATCTGGGAATCTCAGTAGCTTGAGCAATAGTGTCAGGAGACACAACAAACTTTAACATGCCCACTTTTGATCCTATGCCTATAAAGTTGATGGCAAAATCCTTTGATATTTTCCCATGATACCCCTGCAATTTTTTACCGAACCATAGGCAACCCACACTAGAAAATACTTGGGAGAACGTGGGGTATTATTCTAGCAACCTCATGTATGTGGGCTCATACCTAACCATAGACCCTCCTTTATATTGTTTGCTTCGAGTTTCCATGGCTCCAAGATGCAGTGAACAACTCCTTGACACCTACAAAAACTTTAGTGACAACAAATTGACCTTTGAGACTAACAAAGTTTACCCTAAGACAGCTAGATAGACCACCAGACAACCAAAATGATGCTTAGTCAACAATCGCTGCTCACAAGGAGGAGAAGGAAAATGTTTTGTGACAACAAATCGAAAAGAAAAAGTGTAAAGAGAAAAGAGTGACTAAGTATCTATATGATGCACATATTTTACAAATGGTGGATAATGACAACAGGGAGCAATCATAACCCAATACACTTTGACCATCTTTTACCATACCATTTTTAATACTATGTACCGCTTCCCCTATCGTTAGCAAGAACACCAACTCCCGTAGCGAAAATTGTGTTGGAAAAGACAGATTTGCTACGGAAGTGTTAGAAACTTCCATAGCAAATCCTGACATGTTTGAACTAGATTTGTTGGGAAGTATGAAAAAGTGTCAAACTCACAATGATGACGAGCTCAACTCATTGGCAACGAAACTTTGGATTCTCCCTTGATAATAACTCATATAAATACTTATAATGACATTTCAAAATCACTAAAGGCCCTTAATACATGAGAAATTTTTTGAAAACAAAAAACAAAAAATCTTATTGAATCCTAACTAACTTAACCTAATTGACTCATGACTCAAAACAAATCTAATGGTTATCTTGAATAACAAAAGGAAAATCCAAAAAAGGTGCTAAAGACAACTCCTTTTAAAATAAATATATAATATTAATATTATCTATGTTTTATATGTTTAAATATTTTATTTTTTTTATGGTTATTATTAAGATATAGTTATATAACAATTTAATGAAAAAAAAATTGAATAAATATTTTGATGATAAATTAGGAATTAAAAAATTCATTATTAAAAAAAAATAAAAAAAATTATTGGTAAATTTTTAATTTCATTTATTTAAATAATATTTTAGATATATAAATAGATTTAATATTCCAAAAATTATTTCAATTTTTACAAAACTAAATTATTTGAATTTTTAATTCCATATATATTTAAAATATTGAACTAAATTATTTTATGATTTTTTCTTTAACTTTTATCTTTTGACCGTTTGCATCTCTATAGTATATATTAGCTTGTCTATCAAAACATTTACATAAGTCCTGTTTATTTTTTGACCATTTCTATATATCAGCTTGTCTGATCAAAACATTCACATGAATCTTGATGTTCAATCACATTGGGTGGTTCCAAATGCGTTGACTCTTGAAAATATGATTTACCAAAACATTTCATTCTTGATCATTTAATATAGTAAAAAAAAAACAGCCTAACTAAAAATAAATAAGAAATTTCACTCTTAATCATTTAATAATCAATAGTTAAAAAAAAAACAGGCTAATTAAATAAATTTGAAAATAATAATAAAGAAGCTTGGGTGGACAAACAAATTAATAATAAAGAAGCTTAAAAAAAACAAGGCTAGATAAATAAATTTGAAAATAATAATAAAGAAGATTGCCTGGACTTAACTTCGGTGTTTGTTTATTTTAGTGGGTCAAGTTATCCCCTGCTGAAAGTAAGTCCGGTGGGTGACAACATTTCTGGCCACTTGCTCAATTTGTTGTACCGATTTCATGAATCACATTGGACACTGCGAGATTCTTGTTTTCTTTGCCACTCATATGGATTCCATGGACGCCGATGCATATGCATCAAACAACCGCTTCAACCGGTACCCTGCATTGACCTACTAATTTACTGGAACAAGTTCTGGATCACCCTGCCTACCTTCTCTCCCACACCTAAAACTTTCCATCTAATGGAAATTGAAACCAGAAAGGGCGACCATCTACTTTCACTCATGTGGCCTGACCAGCAGTGGTGTCAAAATGAAACCCAGATCGTTAATACTATCATCCATTTCTTCTCTAATTCTTATCACGCTGCTCTTTTCATATCCTTTCTACTACAAATCTTCCATTCCTCTACTGGATTCATCCTTCAATCGCTTGGAATGTTTCCTGGGAATTAGCACAGCGTTCAGGGGGCCGCAAAGCTCTGATCATGCTGTTGAAATTACGATGGAGACAGAGGTTCCATGGCCAGTCTTTGACTATCCTTTACAATATGGAGCGGAGAAATATTTGCAGAGGAAAGCTACAGCCCTAGCCAATCTAACTTGCAACCTATATTCGCAGTTTTCAGGTATTCAGATACCCTAATATTTAACATAATCTCGATCCGATCAGTTAAGAAGCATTTATATCTTTATGCAGTGAATTTTATGCAAAAATAAGAAGCCAAAACTAAGTTTCTCTGTTAAATATGGCAGCCTTGGATGTTGTTCAGAAGATTCAGCAAGAGGTATTAATCCATAAATATTCTTCTCTTAAATTCAAGAAAGGTCATGGGAAACCCAATTCAGAGTCAATACCAGTGACCTTTGGAGGAAATCTGGATGTCAAAGAAAGGAAAAGGTTTTTTAATTATTCTGAAGGAATGGAATTACCCTGCGGTTTTGTCAATTACCCCAGCACTGGGTTCCTTTTATCTGAAGAAGACCAAAAGGCCATGCAGCTGTGCAGGGGTTTGGTGGTTATTTCAGCTATATTTGGAGGTTACGACAG
Organism: Pinus albicaulis; assembly: GCA_034641835.2. Classification (NCBI taxonomy): domain Eukaryota; kingdom Viridiplantae; phylum Streptophyta; class Pinopsida; order Pinales; family Pinaceae; genus Pinus; species Pinus albicaulis. The sequence continues at coordinate 620,455,415 of CM076571.1, read as the reverse complement.
GATTAGGCAACCCATGCATATAAGGAAAGTCACAGCTGAAAATGTTTGTTTCTTCATGTTTATGGACAATGCAACTCTCACAGAGCTTGCTAGGTACCAGATCAAGCCGGATGAGTCTCACAGAATTGGAATTTGGCGCATAGCTTTGGTAAGAGATTTGCCATATAAGGAATCTGTAATGAATGGCCTCATACCCAAATATCTTCCCCACAGGCTTTTCCCAAATTGTGTTTACAGCATTTGGATGGATGCCAAGCTGCAGCTTGTAGTTGATCCCTTGTTAATTTTGAAAAATCTCCTTATAAATCACAATGCTGATATTGCTATGTCCAAGCATCCTTACAATATTCATACCATTCAGGAAGCCAGTTTTACAGTCAGATGGGGAAAATGGAGTAAAGAAGCTGTGAGATATCAAATGGACCATTACTGTGCTGATGGTTTGCAGCCTTGGAGCTCTGAGAAACTTCCCTACAGCAGTGGTATGAGAGCTTGGCTTTCTTAATTTGTTTAACCATGAATTTTAGAAATTTTACCTAAATAGCATGATTCTTGATCACTGTAGCTGATCCATGACATGTTGTTGATGTGACAGATGTGCCAGATACTGCACTCATATTGAGAGAGCACAACCTTCCAACAAACTTATTTTCCTGCCTTTTGTTCAATGAACTGGAGGTCTTCAATCCTCGGGATCAGTTGGCATTTGCTTATGTTAGAGATATGATGAGCCCAAATGTCAGTATTCACATGTTTAATGTAAATATTTTCAATACAATCACAAATGAATATAGACACTCCCGCAAAATCAATGGGAGCATTTTCAAGAATCCTGGTGTGAACCAGAAAATTTCATTGGGATACGATATTACGGCCTGCAAATCGTATTTGGACAGGATGTGGAATGAAAAATATATTGTACTATAGCAATTTGCTGGAAGTTGCAAGACTCTATGCTGATAATGCTGAATGACAATTACAGATTGCAAAAACTATCATGATTTTTATTCTGTAATTGCCCACTGAAGCTGCAAAAGTGGAATGATGTAGTAACATATATAACCAACTGATCATGACAATGAATCTTATTATTTTGAAACTTATGCCAGAAACCAGAAAGGTGTAAGAGTTGACTGATTTACTATCTGATAATTGAAAGTTTGAAATCATTTTTTGCTCTGCCATTGGCGAGAGAATTGACAGATTCCACCCATGTGACTGTACCGTGTTTCATGAAAATGGTAGAGATCGAGCAGCTTTCCAATAATATGAGTTCTAAGTTGCGATTCGTGTTACAAAGAATGAAACCATGTTATCTAGCGAGTAAGAGAAGATATCATGAAATTCACTGTGAAATTCAGGTAATAATAATTCTGGGTATATCGTAAATGGATATTTTTCTGCAATTTAGAGGCAATATCGCATCCAGAGGCATAAAAATTTTAGCATCAACAGATACAAAATTTGTAGAGTGATAAAAGTGAAAACTCAAAATAGTTTGTGTGTTCTTTTAATTTTTTCACTTTTGACCATCGAAAAATAATTTAAAATCCTAAGAGAAGAGTTTGATAAAAAAAACTAAAATCCTAACCGGAGTTTGATGATGAAAGTTTTGTCCAATAAAAGTTTTATTAGGAAATTGAACACTCATTCAGGAAAAGTGGGTTGATTTAAAGAACATAATTAAAAAAAATTAAATTAAATTAAAAAGTTTTAATAATAAAATTTTGAATAATTATTGAGAAAAAATAATTAGGTTTTAAGTTTTAGTTATTTTTGTTATATTTTTTTCACTTTTACTAGAAATTTAACTTGCAGAAATTCTTAATTTTTTATATAATTTTGTTGTAATTATAAATGGAAGTGTTTCATCTCCATAATCGAAAACAGTTATATACTTTTTCAATTTTTTAGTTTTCTTTTGTCCTTTCAAAATACATTTGTATAACAGAATTTTAATAAAATTCCAAAACTTTAAACAGTAAAATTAAAAGCAAATCGAAAATAATGGAACAAATTTTAGACTGAGCGGATTTTAACAAACTCTCAATCCTTCAACAATAAAATACGCTAGCCTCACGGCTGCAGTTGCCGTAAGACACTTGGTTATAGAAATTGAAATGTTTGTATGGTTATAGAAATTGAAATGTTTGTATGGTTATAGAAATTGAAATGTTTACTAGACAGAGATGACACAAACTTTTTCTATTTCATTAGCAAAACAAAAACTATTACAAAATGGAGATTTTGTCTTCAGAACGAAGTTCTGGTTTTACAATGGATTAACTGCTATAGATGCAAAGTTATAATCTTTGCTCTTTGTCTCTCTTTCTGCCTCCGGGCATTACACACATTGCATACACAGTCTTCTTCTATTACATTAAGGCTACGGGCTTTTTCTTTTATATGGCGTGATAAAAAAAACAAAATTAAAATAAAACTATATAAAATTATATTGGCGACACCCCTATGTGGGTCCCTGCGGAGGCACTCCTCCACGGGTTCAACAAAATTATGTTGTGCTGCCGCAGTGAACGATAGCCGTTGATCTTTGGTCAATGCGCGATTCCCTGGTCAACTGCGGACGCACTCCCTCTGGTTAACTTCTGCGCTACTCGTGCTCTCGCAAATTGTTGATCTGGTTCAGCTGCACTATCGCCCGTTGATCTGGGCGGTGTTTAACTTGGTGGGGTCTGGTTCTTTTAAACCTTTATACTCTCCTCATAACATTACTTTTAACCAAAATTTAATAAACTTTTAACCCGGACTTCAATCTTCAAACAAACTGGATTTCAATATTTTTCGCGTAACAAATGAGTCATACGTCAACAGACCCAAAACCAGCGCGAACACTTTGTGATTGGCTGATTGCTGGGGTCCGCGGAACTCAAACAAAACATAAACCTGATTCTATAAAATCTTCGAGTAACAAATGTGGTTGATGGCGTCATGGAAAAACCTACGCGATAAACTGTGATTGGTCCACACACTCGCTGAGTTGGCAGTGGGACCACATCACATCGGCGATCGGCGAACGAGCGGAACAATGGTGTGGCAGAATTTAAACTTTGGCGATTGCGATTGCGATGTGCGTTGTGCACTATCAGCATCGATGCATTGCATCGCAATACAAACTTCAAAACATAACACAGCGGAGGGTTAATGTGATGTTGCGATGTGCGATGATGGTAGGGACCACATCGCATCGCCATATCGGCAATGGACGATTTGTGGAGGCATAAACATTGTCCGTTGCGATGTGCGATGTACGATATCACAACATCGCATCGCATCGGAACTTCACATCAACAAGACACAAAAAAATATTTGTGATGGGCGATATTGAAATGAGTGGTGGGAACCACCATGATGTGGCCCATTCAAAAACTTAAAAGACTTAGCACGTTGAACAAAAATTCCTCTTTGTTGGTTGGTGAGGGCTTTTACGCCCAATAAGACTATTCTTTAATAAAACCTGCTGTTGCATGGTTTGAACCACGATTTCTTTAATTCCTCTGCAACAGTCGGCTGGGTCATAAACAATAACTTCATCCTTACGACTTCATTTAAACTCCTGTTAAATGCACAGTGGTGCACACTCAACCTAACCTGCCCCTGTTGTACTCTGTTTCTACTTGCACGAGGTTTGCAGGTGACTTTAATATTTTCAACACTTCCCCTTAAAGTCAGCTGCTGGGTTATCTGTCATACCCAGGCATTTTCTTAAATATTCAAAACTCTTTTGCCCCAATGGCTTTGTCAAAATGTCTGTAAACTGTTTCTCTGTTCTACAGTGTTGTAAAACAATTTATCTATTGTTCACCAATTCCCTAATGCAGTGAAACTTGGCATCTATGTGTTTCGTTCTTTTGTGAAACACAAAATTCTTTGTCAATGCTATGGCTGAGCTATTGTCACAATAAATCACTGTCCCTTTTACTTGTTCTTGACATAAACTCATCAACATTCTTCTCATCCAAACTGCTTGACATGTTGCTGCTGTATCTGCCACATACTCTGCCTCTGCTGTAGACAGTGCCACAATTGGCTGTTTTTTAGAAGCCCGTGAAATGACTCCTGAACCCATATGAAAAACATAACCAAAGGTACTTTTCTGGTCATCAATACTTCCAGCCCAATCACTGTCAGTATATCCAATCAATTCAGAATTTTCTGAAGTGGTATATAGAATTCCATACCTTTTAGTTCCTTTCACATACCTCAGAATTCTTTTTGTTGCTTTCCAATGTGTTTCCTTTAGCCTTTCCATAAATCTGGAAATCAAACTAACATCATGCATAATATCAGGCCTAGTTGCAGTCAAATACATGAGGCGGCCAACTATGTTCTTGTACAAACTAGGATCAAAACCCTTATTGCTGTCATCTTTGCTGAGTTTCAATCCCATTACTATGGGAGTAATTGCTGCCTTGCAATCATGCATGTTAGGTCTTTCCAAAACTTCATTAACATACTTTGCTTGAGAGATAAAAATTTTATTTTTGTTTTTCTCTACTTCTATTCCTAATAAGTATCTCAGCAATCCCATATCAGTCATTTCAAATTCATTCTTCATGACTGTTTTAAAATTCTCAATGAGGTAATCATCATTACCTGTGAATATCACACCATCAACATACAAAATAACAATGAACATCTTACCATATTTCTCCTTGATATATAATGTGGGTTCTCCTTCACATTTTTCAAACCCATTCTCTAGTAGATAGGAATCTATCCTATTGTACCATGCTCTTGGTGCTTGCTTCAGCCCATAAAGAGCTTTCTTCAATATGCAAACTTTGTGCTCTTGGCCCTTTTTCTCATAGCCGAGAGGTTGTTCAACATAAACCTCTTCCATTAAAACTCCATTTAGGAATGTTGATTTTACATCAATTTGGTAAACCTCCCATTTTTTTTGTGCTTCTATGGACAACACTGCTCGCACTGTTTCCATTCTTGCAACTGGTGTAAATGTTTCTTCATAATCTCTTCCTTTTTGCTGCTTGTATCATTTGACAACAAGTTTGGCCTTGTGCCTTTCAATCTTACCTTCAGCATTGCTTTTGGTCTTGTAGACCCACTTTACTCCATTGACTTCCTTGCCATTTGGGATATCAACCAATTCCCATGTTTTGTTTTTCTCTATTGCATTCATTTCTTCATCCATTGCATCTATCCATTTCTTATCTTTTATAGCTTATTCAAAATGAATAGGATCATCAACATGACAATACAATGCAAATAAAGAATTTATACCTTCATTTGCTGTTTCTTGCTCATAAATATCATTCAAATTTCTGAATCTGGTTCCTCTTTCATTTGGTGTACTTGTGCTTGAAGAACCACTCAAATCTTCTCATTGTGGTGTACTTAGAGAAGCACTCTTATTTCTTCTCAAGGGTGTTCTTACTCCTGCTTGTGGTGTCCCTTGCTGTCCTTGTGTTGGTGGAGGTAGTGGTGTTAATGATGGATGTATTTCATCCATCTCGTCCTCATTATCATCATGAGACAAACAGCTCTTTACATTGACTGTTTTCTCAATGCTTCCATCCAATGCTTCTTCTTCTATGAATTTCACATCTCTGCTTATAATAAATTTCTTTGTCGATGGGTTATACAATCTATATCCCTTGGATTCTTCACAGTATCCAAGGAAGATGCACTTTTCCCCCTTACTGTCCAACTTCTTTCTTATCTGATCTGGAATGTGTGCATAAGCCACACACCCAAAAACTCTCATGTGGGTGACTCCCTGTTTTCTGTCACTCCACGCTTCTTCTGGAACTATGTTCATCATTGATTTTGTTGGGCATCTATTCAAAATATATACCACACAATTTGTAGCTTCTGCTCAATACTCATTTTGCAAATGTTTTTCCTTTAGCATACTTCTCACCATATCCATGATGGTTCGATTTTTTCTTTCAACAACACCATTTTGTTGCGTTGTGTACCTTGTTGTAAATTGTTTGTGTATGCCATTTTCTCTGCAAAAACGCATGAATTATTTTGAGATGTACTCACCTCCTTTGTCAGTCCTTAAGACTTTGATATGCTGCCCACTTTGTTTCTCTACAAGAGCTTTAAAGTGGCAAAAATTTTCAAACACTTCACTTTTATACTTCAAGAAATAAACCCATACTTTTCTTGTGAAATCTTCAATGAAGGTCAGCATATAATTGTTGCTTGATATTGATAATGTTTGCATTGGCCCACACAAATATGAATGGATAATTTCTAAGGGTGCTTTTGCCCTTATGTTCTTTCCCGATGAAAATTTTTCTCTGTGTTGTTTGCCCAAGATGCAGCCTTCACATAGGCTGTTTGGTTTCTCAATCAATGTTATTCCTCTTACCATTCTTTTCCTATGCAACAAATTTAGTCCTCCAAAATTGAGATGTCCAAATCTCAAGTGCCATAACCAATTCTCATCTTTCACTTCCTTTTGAAAGACCTCTTGAGTTACAGCTGCTACATTCTTTCTCCTTCCCTTCAAGTCTATATTGAGCTTGAGTGGAAACATTCTATTGCTGGTCATTTGCACTTTTGCAATAACCTTCTTGCTTGGAGGTATGTCCATTATTGTGCACACATCATTTTTGAAGAATACATTGTAACATTTGTTAATGAGCAGCCCAACGCTCAAAATATTACATTTCAAGCCAGGAACATAGTATACATCTGGCACAAATTTCTGCTCATCATTTCTTGCAAGGATACTTACTCTGCGTTTTCTCTTGACAGAGATCTTAGTATATGTTCCTGTTGTTACTTCAGATTTAACATCTTCATCAAGATTGACAAACATTACTATGTTTCCGGTCATGTGATTACTGCAGCCTGAATCTAAGAACCATACATCATCCTGTCTATCTTGTGCTACATTACATGTTAACAACACATTCTTTTGGTTCTTTTCTTCTCTTGCTACATTTTCATTTTTCTTATTATTCATGCCATATTGCTTTTTCCTACACTCATTGGCATAATGCCCTTATTTTTTGCAATAATGACACTGGACATTGGATTTGTCATACCTTTGTCCATGAACATGTTGTTGTCCACCTTGCTGGCTACTGCTTTGGCCTTGGCTTTGATTCTGATTGTTGCTCCTTCCATGAGTATGTGAGGGGCTATTTATTCCTCCTCTGTTTTGGCTTCTGCCTCTTCCTCTTCCTCTGCCTTGACCTATTCCTCTTCCAAAAGGCATCTGGGTCTTGAAGGCATGTTCCAAAGATGGGTTTACTGATCTTCCCAATCTTTGTTCATGAGTCATCAGTGATGCATGAAGTTCATCAACTGTGAACTTTGAGAGATCCTTGGTCTTTTCAATGGTGGTTACAATAACATCAAACCTTGAGGGTAAGCTCCTCAATACTTTCTCCACAATCCTTCTTTCTTCAAGTGTCTCTCCATAAGACCTTATCTGGGTGACCATCCCAATCACATGTGTGAAGAATGAATCTATGTTATCAGAATCTTTCATACAGAGAGTTTCAAAATCTCTCCTTATCAATTGTAGCTTTGTTGTCTTCACCTTCTCCATACCTTGATAAGAAATATGGAGGGTATCCCATGCATCCTTGGATCTCTTAGCTAATGCTATCCTTGGAAACACACTCTCATGTACTGCTTGATAGAGATAGAAGAGGGCTTTAGAGTCCTTCTTCCTATTGCTCTTCAACAAATCCTTCTCTTCCTGTGTCAAGGCATTAAAGGCATTTTCATCTACTGGTTCATCAAAACCATCTTCAACAAATTCCCATAAATCCTGAGAGGTAAACAGGGCTCTCATGGTGATCGCCCAATAATCATAGTTCTTCCCATTAAATTGTGGGAGTTGAGTATTTCCAATACTCATGCTTGTGTTGGCTCCTGCCATGGCTTAGCACACTGAACTATGCAATAAACTTGACTTTGTTTTTTTTAAACAAATTGTCTTTCCTTCTTTAAAAGACAAACTCTGTCTCTGAGGACTGCACTCTTTTAAACAAAACAAAACTCTGTTTTTTTTAAGAAATACCTAGACTTTTGTTGAGCCTTCACTCTTCTCAAGAACTTCTGCAACAAATCCTTCCTTTAGCTTCTTTGACACCTTCAAAGAGCCTGGACTAGCTTTGATACCATGTTGGAATTTTTGAATATTCCGAACACACACAGAGAATAAAAATTCTCCTCCTTTAACACAGAGAAATGCAAAAAATCTTGCTTACTGGACAGAGATGACAGAAACTTTTTCTATTTCATTACCAAAAAAAAAAACTAGTACAAAATGGAGATTTTGTTTTCAAAACAAAGTTCTGGTTTTACAATGGATTAGCTGCTACAGACGCAACGTTACAATCTTTGCTCTTTGTCTCTCTTTCTGCCTTCGGGCATTACACACACTCCATACACAGTCTTCTTCTATTACATTAAGCCTACATGCTTTTTATTTTATATGGCGTGATAAAAAAAACAAAATTAAAATAAAACTATATAAAATTATATTGGCGACACCCCTCTATGGGTCCCTGCGGAGGCACTCCTCCGTGGGTTCAGCAAAGCTATGTTGTGCTACAGTGAACGATAGCCGTTGATCTCTGGTCAATGCGCGATTGCCTTGTCAACTACGGAGGCACTCCCTCTTGTTAACTTCTGTGCTACTCGTGCTCCCGCAAACCGTTGATCTGGTTTAGTTGCACTCTCGCCCGTTGATCTGGGCGGCGTTAACTTGGTGGGGTTTGGTTCTTTTAAACCTTTATACTCCACTCGTAACATTACTTTTAACCAAAATTTAATAAACTTTCAACCTGGACTTCAATCTTCAAACAAAATTGATTTCAATCTTTTTCGCGTAACAAATGAACCCTACGTCAGCAGACCCAAAACCAGTGTGAACTCTTTGTGATTGGCTGATTGCTGGGGCCCGTGGAATTAAAACAAAACATAAACCTGATTCTATAAAATCTTCGCATAAAAATGTGGTTGATGGCGTCATGGCAAAACCTGTGCGATAAACTGTGATTGGTCCATGCACTGGTTGAGTTGGCAGTGGGACGACATCACATCGGTGATCGACGATCGACAGACGAGCAGAACAATGGTGTGGCGGCATTTAAACTTTGGCGATTGTGATTGCAATGTGCGTTGTTCGCTATCGGCATCGCGCATCGCATCTCAATACAAACTTCGGAACATAACACAGCAGAGGGTTAATGCGATGTTGCGATGTGCGATGCTGGTAAGGACCACATCACATCGCAATATCAGCGATGGAATATTTGTGGAGGCATAAACATTGCCCATTGTGATGTGCGATGTGTGATATCGCAACATCATATCGCATCAGAACTTCACATCAACAAGACACAAAAAAATATTTGCGATGGACGATATTGAAATGAGGGGTGGGGACCACCATGGCATGGCCCATTCAAAAACTTAAAAGACTTGGTGCATTGAACAAAAATTCCTCTTTGTTGGTTGGTGAGGGCTTTTACGCCTGATAAGATTGTTCTTTAATAAAACCTGTTGTTGCATGATTTGAACCACGTTTTCTTCAATTCCTTTGCAAAAGTCGGTTGCGGCCATAAACAATAATTTCATCCTTACAGCTTCATTTAAACTCCTGTTAAATGCACAGTGGTGCACACTGAACCTAAGCTACTCCTGTTGTACTCTGTTTCTACTTGCACAGGGTTTGCAGGTGATTTTAATATTTTCAACAAAAATCTGTTCAATTTTAGCTGTAATCGCTACATATATGTGGCTGTCGTACACAAAGTACTAGAATCCATGAATTATCACTCAGATTTCTTTTAATATAGAAAATTTCTTATTTTTATTTTAATATATTTTATGTTAATGAAAATAGAGCTATTTCACATCTAGGGCTACCCTGTGTGCACACTTTCCAAATCATAATTTGAATTTGTATTTTTTTTTAAAGATAGAAAACAAGAGTAATCCAAATAGTACGATTAAGAAAAATAAGTATCAGGTTTGTTAGGTTATAAATTTGTTTAGAAAATAGTGAAAAATTTAGTATGATTTTTGTTAAAGTATAGTGAAAAATTCAAATTATAAATTTATAAATTTTAAATTTTAAATATTTAAAAAAAATTATAATATTAAATCTATTTCCAAAATAAAAATCAAATACCTTTATAATTAAAAAAAAAAACGAAATTTTAACCAAATATTACCTTCCTACATCCATAAACAACGCCAAAAAGAATTCAAGAACTTTCTAATCACTATGTCTATATCTCTTTGATTTTACAAATATTTTAAATCTGCACTTCATGTCTTTTTTATTTTTGAAATATTTTAAATCTGCCATTGATATATACTCATATCGTACTAAGTTAGTATTCATTATAATTTAATAATCATAACTGATTTTATTTAATCATGTGGAATTTTGATTAAGCATTATTTTAACTTATTTGTGGCAAAAATTTAAAATACAAAAAAGTTATCATCTAACTCTTTTATTTTGACTTTTTGCATCAAAAAAGTGTTAAGACATGTTGATAGAAGTGTGGATGTAAAATCAGTGATAGCATTGTGAAAATAAAATGTGATTAATTATGAAATTAAAGAAGACAAAATATTATTGAAAATGATTTTCGTGGTGAAGTATATGAATCAATATACTTTATCACTAAACAACTATAAAAACAATCTTTAAAGAAGTTGTCCTATGATACTATACCATCTGCTGAACAATATCTTGGAGATTATGATGAAGTGCTGAAGGCAGAAAAAAAAATCAATTGAGAAACACACATTTAGTGGGATGCTACAAAGCCCTAAAGACAACAAATAAACAAAGTGACTTGATGTCATATAGCAATTGGAACCTGAGTATTTTAACTATTAGTGATTTGGATGACTATAAAGTGGATCAAATGCTCCCATTCTTGCTAAAATCACAAAACAAATGGAAGTACTAAATGAGTTGAAAGATAACAATTTGTTTTCAAACAAAAGCATGAAAATTTTGAAAATTTGATGTCTATTAGAATTTAAATACGATAATATCCTTCACTCCATTTTGTTATTATAATTCATCTCCATCTCAATTAACTTAAATTAAAAAAATAAATAAATAATATTATATAGTAAAATAAATAATATATGCCATTATTTTAAATTTGGATTTATGACATAAAAGTCTATTAATTTGTTCAATACCAGTTTTACATCGTACCAGATAAATTAATACATAATAAAGATCAATTATGTATTACTCAATAATACATGATATAAATTCTGAACTCAAAGCCAATATAACAATATTTAAGACTTTATAACTCATCATGTTACTAGCAAAGCTTTGAACCTAGTTGGAGAAGATAACAACCATTATACCCAATAACCCTATATAAATTCAATTGAAAAATTTTAATCTTCTTCATATCCAATAAAACTATATTTAAAATAAATTTAAAATATTATCACTCAATTATAATACTTTTATTATTATTTTTTAAATTTATAACATAATTTTTCCAATATTTTATTATTTTAATTAAATTATATTTTAATATTTTACTTAAATTATATTTAATTTGTTACTATATTTAAATATAATCCATATAAACATATATACATTGATGAATTATTAGAGAGATATACCATTGATAGAAAATTTACCAAAATAAATTTCCTTTAACAATTTGATATGTAATTGTTAAAATCAATAATTTAAAAAGATGCAACTTGAAAAAATCATATAAATATTTTCAATATTAAATTTCATGAGAGAGAAAAAAATCAATTTTCCATCATCTTTAAAAATATATAAAATTATACATTTAAATTTTAAAATACAAAAGATAATTATAAAAATTTAATGATTAAAAAGTTAAGATTTTAATATATATATGAAAAAATAAATTTATAATTTTCTTTGTTTTTAAATTTATAATTTAAATGTATTATTTAGTGGTTTTTTAAGTTATTTAAATATAATTATAATAAAACATTTAATATAAATATAAAATAGTTAAATGATAAAATATATAGTTTAGTTGCTTAACATTTTGGTTTTTATTAAAATTCGAAGATATAGTTTTATTTGAGATTAAAAGTAGAACACTGATATTTTGTTGTTTCTGAAATTTTCCCAGACCTTTTTCTAGAACAAAATCAACTCTTATCTTCCCACATATCATATGATAATTACTTCTAAAACTTTCGTGCCACATTTCACATAAAAATATTATACATTTTTGAACTACCTACAATCCATGAAGACTATTTAAGAGACTTATTTAGGCTACTTTCTTCTATCTAATTAACATCTCCAAAAGCAACAAATTAAACTATCATCAGAATGACACTAATGTTGGGGACACAAAGCATTTAAACGGTATCAAAACAATTTGGAAATGGTTGGCACTAAATAAGATTAGAATATTTGGCTGGCTGGCATATCATAATTGCATTTTGACATGGAATAATCTCCGAAAGAAAGGCTTCAAGGGGTCAGGAATTTGCATTATGTGTAGAAAGGGTGAGGACAAGATCAATCATATATTTACACTTTGCCCATATGCCTCGGCCATTTGGGAGGGTGTGTTGGGTTCTTGCAACATAACAAATAAAGGTATTTACACCAAACTCATATCTCTTATGATGGCATGGTCAAAGGATAAGAAATACATGGTTCTTCCATTATATGTCATATAGTCCATATGGAGAAGGTGCAATGGCATCAAATTTGATCAGAAGTACATTGACACACATGATGACATAATCAAAACGATAGTTTTTTTAAATGAACTTAGTCTGGTTCATCTCGACAAAGGAAACAAAAACTTTAGATACAAGGAAATCTAGGCAGCTTTCCCAGTGGGTTTTTCCGATGGAGGATGTGCTAATATAGCATGTGGATGTGGAGCTTCCATCTATATAGAAAAATAAATATTTTTTCACTTTTGGTGGGAGGTGGGTAGAGGAACGAACATCAGGGAAGAATTCATAGCCCTTTGGGGGGTGTTGAGTGCTGCCAGGTGGTTGGGTATAGATCAGATAAAAATCTTTGGTGATTCAAAATGTGTCATTGATTGGGTAAATTCTGCAACTATTTTAATCCACCAATTCTAAACAATTGGATGGCTCGCATCAAATCCCTAGTAAGGACCTTTACTAATGTCAAATTTGATCATTTGTATAGGGAACATAATGGCACCACATATCTACTTTCAAAAAGAGGCATATGCAAGGAAAACGATAAGATTTTTTTCAATGCTCATGATCATGGAATGTTGGTAAATGCAAGTACCATCGTCTACTCCTAGGATGGAAAGTGGAGTAGGGAGATGGTTCAGGGGATGCAGAACTAGATAGATACAATTGCATGTATTTTGAAAGTAACTAATGTTTAGACAATTGAATAGTCCTTCTATTTTTTTAACATAGTTTCTAAGGGGATTTTGTTGTTTTGTAATAGCATAACTAATGTAATGTTTTGTTATATGGTGGATAGCTTCTGAGCATAATCGTTTTACAAGTATGTAAATTTTCATGACAATTGTACTACTTTTTATTAATATAAGATGTAGAGCTTTTTTCTCCTTAAAAAAAAAAAAAAAAAAAAAACTCTTGCCATTTAGGGACTTGAATATATATTAACTAAACATTGCATAATGGGATTTATCACATTATCCTCTTAAAAAATAAGAGGAATATTTGAAATTGCAAATACTGGCCCATGATTTCGAATGGAAAAATAGCCTCATTAAAAATTTCCCCTCATACCCACTATGCATAAACCAATGCACATTATTTCAGGTCAAAACTATTTATAAACTGTGGATAAAAAAAATCATTCTATCCAACAATATTCTGCATAATTTGGTAACAATAGTCCAACGATTATTATTATTTTCATAACATAAGGAAGAATTCTTTTAGCATGGTTGAAGTATTCCAATTCAACCTGTGTATCAAACCTTGCAACAAAGTGAACAATTTTCCAGTGTCTGTTGTAACAATAATGTCTTGACCTGGCTTCAGTTGAGTGACATCATTAGGAATATCTATTGTGTATCTCTCATGCTATCTTAATAAAGCGACTCAACATCTTATGATTTGGAACCTGGCTGGATATGTAACAACAGTGTTATCATTGATCGCTCAATTTTTTTGAAATAATTAACTTTCCACCTGACATTTTTTAAACCTTTATTAGTCTAAAACCACTACCATTATATCAACAAAATAATTGTATATTTTACCTTTGTTATTCTGTTCGTATCCATGCTAAATAACCTTCCTCTAAATTTTAGTTCTGTGGTTTTGTCTAACTTATAACAAAGTTATTAACAAGCGGATGCTGCAATCTTCATCAACATGATTTAATGTTCTAGGTAGTTATATTATTAAATATTTTAATAATCGCTCCATTCCATGATACTTTTGTTGGACTATCTTTTTAGATTTTACCTGCCAGGAGAAATGTGATATAAAATTATGTGTCTAAGTTAAAAAAGCGATGTGTCATTTATGCAAGTGGACTAGGAGGAGTCATTCATCCCTTTAAAATATGGAGGATCATCATCTTTGTGGTGATCTTGGATCCCAATGCCAAAGTACTAGTTAGGTAATTGATTACATAAGTTTCCTTTATGACTTCATATATTTCTTAAACATGTTGTTAGGTTCTTGATTGTACAACCTCTCTATTTTTAAGTTCGAAGGTAGGATATCTCTGAGTAAACTTTCTTCCCACCTTTCAATGCCCATTAGGCTTATTATTGAAGTAACCGAAGTAATTGTCAACAATTCTAGCAAGAGCATATGTAACTACATGTGGAGGAGAAGAATGGTAGTTTTCTCGAGTCAGAGGATGTACATGAATTTCAAAATTTTTGTTGCTAGACAACACAACTGACACAAATAAATCATTTTCAGCAATAACAAAGATGATAGTTTCATGAAGATATCCAAAGTTTCCAATACATGTAGTACATCCATACCTAACAAGTTGAAATCCTTTGTTGATCTAAGTACTTATCCAGAACACTCTACTTAAAGTATTTATTAAAAACTCCAGATCCTGGGGCAAGACTAGTCTGAACCCATGGATTTACCTTTAGACCTAATTCACAAGCTTTATTTGCAATAAAGCCAGCCCCAAGCATAACATTAGGATTTGATGTGTTCGTGCAACTAGTGTTAGTCGCTATAACATCACTATGTCTTAACTCAACAGGTGCACCATTATATGTAAAATTCACAACTTTTTCTTGTTTCTCTTTTGGAATGGAAAAACCGTTAAACCCAACCTTGTTGTCCAAGCAAGCATGCAAATCAACTTTCATTTCCTTGAGAGTAACCCGATCATGAGGTTGTTTTGATCCTGATATACAAGGTTCAATAGATGAAAGATCCAATTCCAAGTAGGATGAATAATTCCTCTCTATTTTTGAATCATTATAGTCCACAAAATTTTTGTTGGCACGAAGGTAGGCCTCAATCATCTTCGCTGTCTCGTCACTCTGACCTGTTAACCTCAAATACTGCATAGTAACATGATCTACTGGGGAAAATCCCATGGTTGTCCCATACCATGGAGACATGTTTGCAATAGTTTCTCAATCAACAAGTGATAATTCACCCATACCATCACCATAGAACTCAACAAATTTACCAACCACACCATGCTTTCGTAAAATTTGAGTCATCGTTAGAACCAAGTCTGTAGTTGTCACTCCATTGTTCAAAGTGCCAGTTAATTTGAAACCAACGACCCCAAGAAGAACCATACTCATTGGTTGGCTAAGCATAACATCTTCTACTTCAACTCCTCCAACTCCCCAGCTAGCAACACCTAATCCATCTATCATAGTTGTGTGAGAATCAATTCCAACAACACTATCCGGATAAAGTAGACCATTGGTATTGAATACCACCATTCCCATATATTCCAAGTTCACGTGGTGTACAATAACATAACCTGGAGGAACAACAAGCATGTTCTCAAAAGAAGATGAACCCCACTTGAGGAAAGCAAGCCTCTCCCTATTACGATTAAATTCAAACTCCATGTTTGCAAGAAATGCATTTTCAAATCTAGCTACATCTACTTGTACCAAGTGATCAAAAACAAGGTCCACGTGTACCAAAGGATTGATCTTATTAGGATCACCACCAATTTTTTTTATACCATCACACATGCTAGCAAAGTCAACAACTGCTGGCACACTAGTGAAATCCTGGAGAATAACATGAGCATGGTTAAAAGGAATTTCAACTTTCTTCGGGAAGTATTCTCCCAATCAAGAATCTTCTCCACATCAATCTTCATGACCTGAAAATAATCACAGTTGCGAATTAATGACTCGAGAAGAATTCTGATAGAATAAGGCAGTCTATCTGTTCTTGGATCATTGAGAGCTGCAACGTTGTAATACTTTCCAAACTCTCCTCTGCCAGGTTTAGGAAGGCTAGTCAAAATATGAGTGAAAGCATTATCAATCGCCATGGTGGAATTTTTTCATTCGATAGGGCTAAGAATGGAAGTGGATGATCTTGCATGCGCTCTAAGCCCATGATTTAAATTCCAGTGATGAAACCCTAGAAAGCTCCAGAACCGAAACTGATCGCCTGTGAAAGAGACAATGTATTTAAAGATTTTATGGCTTGGGAACCGATTGGAAACCCTCTAAGAGCTACAACTAACTGAGATTGAGGAGAAAACGAGGAAGATGCCGAAGAAAAATTGGATGTCGAAACAACTCGAGCTATGGAGGAGTGGAACAAGGTTCGAGTCGCCCTAAGAAGAGTTGTGGCGCAAATTATATGCATTTTGGCTCATGGATTCTCTTTCAACTAACTACCAAGCCAGGCATTTCAGGCCTCACATTTAATGATAATTGAACAAGGAGAAGCATTTAACGATAATTTACAGCAGTAAAATGTGATGCTGAGAATTGGTAAACCGACAGACATTGTTGAGATTCATGGGACAGTTGTTGAGGACGACGAATCTCAATAATGTCACCAACAACAACTTCATAATAGAATTCCTATCAACATAAATACAAAATAATCCATCAATTTTTCGAAGTACAACTCGCCACAACTTGTTCTGATAATGGAGATATTTCCGATTTAATTAATGACAAACAATTTACATGGTAAGTATGATAGAATTGATTAGGATGAAGTTAGTCAAAGGCTCTATGGATGAGAAACTTGTGTTTTTGCATGATGATATATCATTAATCTCTCTCGAACTATAGCAACTAGATTTTCGATTAGTTAGGGTGAGATTTTGTAACTTTATTATAATTTTAGTCAAAATTTTTGGAAAATGCTTCTTAAATTAAAAATATTTAAAAAAAAATTGATTTCTCATTAACTAATTTATCTAGACCACTTTGATGAGACATAATAATCCTATTGGAGTACAGTTTTATTAAGAGTAATTTTTTAAATGGTCATTATGTTGGTGAGGAGAGGATGTTTGAGGTAAAGGTGATATAGGGAGTTGCCATGGGTGGTTTAGCTAAACCTCAAAACAAACCCAATCTCAAATGAGATGACACCATATAAACAATAGTGGTGTTGGCCAAACCATGTATAGGGTGGCTTGGTGTATTTAATCCCCCCTCTATTTCATGACCTGATATGTATTATTAAATATTGATTTTGTTGGACTAGTGGGGTTCCACCATGTGGGAGGGGAAAACATTATTTTCATTTTTTATTAAATTTATTTTCTTCATTTTAGTAATGCACGACAAGTAAAACATTAATTGTTTGAGAGTGTAAACTTCTGTGATCCATATCATATTATTAATACATCTTCTGAGAAATCATATAGGAAATTATAGATCTGACGCTTTTCAAACTACTGAATGTAGTTCATCATCAAGAGAATGAAGATTAAGCTGATCAAACTATCCATATATATAATGAACTACTGAATATAGTTCATCATCAAGAGTATGAAGATTGAGAAATGCAACTGTCAAAACCTTTAATGAATGAACAAAAATAGACGTTAAAGAAATATTAAAAAATAAATATTACATATTTTATAAATTCAAATCCATAAAGATAGAAAGAAATATATTGAAAATCACAAAATCAGAAACACATCCAATGGTCAAAATAAAAACAACCAAAAATAAATAAAAGAAAGCATAATTAAACACAATAATAAATCAAAATAATATATGATAATAAAATAATAAATAAAGAATAAGTCAATAATTAATGTATAATTAGTCAAAATCAATTTAATATACTAAAGTTAAAGGTAAAAATATAAACGAAACAAAACCAACAATCAAAATAAAAATAACTAAAATATAAATAAATGGAGGTATAATTAAACAAAATAATACTAAATATAAATAAAAGTAAATACCAAATGTATCAATGATTGGTATTATATATATATATATATATATATATATATATATATATATATATATAAAGAATAAACCCAATGAAAAGGAAAAAAAAGGAGAAAAACACGAGGGAAAGGAAAAATGAATCCTATTGTGAGCAAAGAGACTAGATCCAACAATAGCTAATTTTCCACCTGTCATCTCTATTCAACATATGAGACTTTTTCTCAGTTTCCCTAAATTTGTGGTGATGGAAATTCTCAACCCTAGCAATGACTTTGGATTCTTCCATACAAATGTGGTGCTTAGTCTTCTTCGCATGCTCAACTTGAGATGAGGACCTCGTTCTACCATGTGTGATATCAGTAGTATGCTCTTGATTCTTATTAGCATGTTTCTCCAATGTAAGGGATCCCAATCCCACATGAACATGGGATCAAATAAACACCTTTCACCATTTTGTGGTCCAATGGGTCTTTAAATTGATTTTGACTAATTATATATTAATTATTTACTGAGTCTTTATTTATTATTTTATTATCATATATTATTTTTATATATTATTGTGTTTAATTATGCTTTCATTTATTTATTTTTTGGTTGTTTTTATTTTGACAGTTGGATGTGTGTGTGATTTTCAATATATTTATTTCTATCTTTATGGATTTGATTTTATAAAATATGTAATATTTATTTTTTAATATTTCTTTAACTTCTATTTTGTTCATTCATTAATGGTTCTTTGCATTATATATATGGATAATCTGATCAGCTCAATCTTCATTCTCCTGATGATGAACTATATTTAGTAGTTCGAAAGGCATCGACTTTATAATTTCCTATTTGATTTTCAAGAAGATTTATTAATAATCAATTGTTTGTTTAATAAATTGTTTTGGGAAAATTAAATTGAAGTAAATAGCTCAAGAAAATCTGTTTTAATTTTTCCTTGAATTAAATGAGAAGAAAATTTTAATTTCACATCAAGATAATTTGAATGAGTTAACTAAGTTAGCTTCAATTATTTGGTTCAGTTAATTCCAGAGGAGGGCCTAGCTTGATTCATGTAGAGTGCCTCCTACTTTTTAGGAGCCCAAGTTGAGTTTATTTTGATTTCTAATTAATTAATTGAGTAAAACATGGTTAAAGTCAGTTAAACTAGTTCCAATTATTGGAGCAACTAGTGGGAGGTCAAGTAGTGGGGTGTGTACTTTGTGATCAACTAGTTAACTAATAAATCAGATAAAAAAAACTCATGCATGTGTGATCTATGAGCTACGTAGTTGATATTAGAGTTCAAGGGAAGTGTACTATCAGTTGTATAATTATCCAAGTTGTACAGGTGGTGCTTGCAATCAGAGAAGGGCCTATAGGGATTGCATAGTTCATGATGGGAATTTCATTAATTAATAGGGGGCTAATTCCCAAAGAAACAGTGCAAGGAAATAGGGACTCAAGAAAGCAGAAAATTGGTTGAGTATTGGTTTAGTATTGGCCAAAGCTTGTCTAGGAAGTAGTGAGATAGATAGAGATAATGTAGAGGTTGCTCGAGCTTGAGCAAAGTAATGTAAACTTCTCATATTTTTCTAACTAATGCAATATGCAAATAGAGGAGTGTCTCCTAAATGGGAAATCATATTTTGGGCCTACCATCAATAGGGATCATCTAAATGCACGGGAAGCTAGCAAAGTTACAGTCTTCCAGTTAGTATCCCTCTACAGGCTTATGTAGATGGGGCTAACAATATTATTAGGTTACCTCTGCACGTTGGATGGACAGTGGCTGAGTTACCTAGACATATTATATATGTTGATCGAACCAGTGGGACAAGGCGACATGAGTCATGCAGGGGGAAATGTTCGCAGGATGGGGTGCCAGTTCTATGTATGGGAGTTTGTGCTCTCGATCCATCCCTTGTGGTTGGATGGCTAGAGGTATTTATTTTGTATCTAATGGGGCTGGCTAGGTTTTTGGATACATCCAGGGCCATGAGTGTAGTTCAGCAAGGACCATGGTTTCCTAAAGGGGCTCGAGGGTTGGATTATCATGGGGACCCAGGTGAGACTCCCCACCACTCCATGGATTTGGTCAATCATGGTATTAGCAGGATGGTGAATCCTGTGACTGGACTCACCCTTATTTTCGTGTTCTCACTAGAGTTGTGGAAAACACAAGTGGCAGGTTAGGTTGATAGAGGATCATGCAGAATCCATGAGTTTTCTTGGCATGTTGGTCATGTGTGGGGGAATTAGGTGAATAATGTCCATTGGCAGGAGGTTATTAGAGGAGGTAGCATTGCCAGGTCACTAGATAGTTCCTTGGATGGAGAGGAGGATTTCCCATGGATATATTTGGCACAGGGGTCACCGATGGAGCAGGTTAGGTAGTTAGGTACATCCACGACTGCATTTTGGCAGAGTTCGTGGATTACTAGAAGGGATCGCACGCCAGATTGATGTTGGGATCTGTGTGGGGTTTCCCATCACATCATAGAGCTTGTAGGTGACATTAGTAGCTTCATTATGGGTATGATGATTGGACATACACACATTTTCAGATCTATGCCAAAAATAGCGATAAGATGGTTTAACAGGAGAGCAAGCATATTTCCCGATTTATATTGCTATATTGATCGAGCCTTAGATCACAGGGTGATTAACCTACTCTGGAAAGATTGGGTGGGAGGAGGTGACATCAACAGGCCACCAAACATGGCATCACATGGAGACATTTCTCTCTCATTGATGTATTGGGCACCAAAGCTACTGAGCTCCGACATGATAATGTTATTCCTGATTGCATGTGAGGGTTTAGGCCACTCAAATGCACCTAGGAATATGAGGAGGTGTAGATAACATCGTGGTGGGTGTATTAGAATAGTGGTGGATGCGTGGGAACATATGGGAAGCCCTATGGTACATGGTGGCATGAAATTGAGTGCTGGTATCCAATGGTACATGGAGTTGTGTCATGGAGTTCAATGTAATGAAGAGGAGTGTAGGGGTGCATATTTGTGTGTAGCAGCAAAGCATGATGATGCACAACAAGTTGTTAGACTATTGACACCATAGAGATCTCTTGATGAAGGCATCAAGCACACCATTTGGTTTAACACACTTAAATTTGGAGAGTGAGTTGATCACAAGGTCAGTTGTGAGGTTCCATTTATCACTAGACTCCAACATTGTACATTAACACAAGGGATTTGGATATCATCTGATGTTATCATCATGAGCAACAAGACCCAAGAAATTCATATGAGACAGGTGGATAGGACACGGTGCATCACGAGAGAGGCTTTCTAGCTGTTGCATATGGTCAGGGAACCTCTTGGTGGATACAGGCTTGGGAGTAGTCTGATCTTCTGCAGAGGTAACTGTTTCACCACCCTTGAGCCCACACTTAGGGAGATGCATGACCCCCTTTTGGTGAGACATTATGAGGTGTCCCAGGAGAATCTACAACTGTTGGTGGACCTTACTTGTAGGTGGGAATTTAGACTCCAGTCAGTATTGGGGGGTGCTTTCAGGAGGTAGGGCGATAGATTCCACTGCGTGGTATGGCTGACGCAACTGTTGGCGCTTTGGTTCGTGATGTATGGAACCCATATATTGATTGCACACAGGGACCTGAGACGTGGTATAGGTTGGTGCTAGTAGTTGTTATGATTGTGTCTCGGCCATTATGGCTGTGGGATCTAGAGATTTGGTTGGTTTATTGGACACTATGTTTCATGATGAGCGGGATCATGACAAAGGATGACCCAAATCACATTAGGTTTTACATGTAGGGGAGCTTTGTGGCCTTTGTTGCATGGAAAGGCTGGTTTTCCTTGTTGCTGCTACGGATCAATGTGATCATTGGATGGGTAGGTTGTGACATTGTGGAGATGCCTAGGCCAAATTAATTGGGGCTCTATATATATTTTTCCATCAAGTACCAAGGGAGGGGGATATAGCTAGCGCATGATGGGTAAACCGTCATGGTTAGATTTGTGCAATGACAGCATGGTGGCACCATTTTTAGACTAGCATGGGATTCAGGAATCATAGGCCTTGGAAGTAAAACTACCCTTGGGTATGAGATGATTTCTACATCGAAATATCACTCAGATTTTCCATCGAGATTTTGTGACTCCCTCATATCATGGGGGACTTCATCAGCATGGAAGGTTGGCCAACACGAGGATATTAGGGGAAGTACATGTGGGAGAGACTTCATCCCCACGGGGATTGGATTGTATATTCAGGAGTTTACTCCTAAAGTGCATGAGAGGGACTATTAAGTAGATCAGTTTCATCAGGAGATGGCTAGGATTTTATACTACCATGATGCTCTACTTAGTGGCAGTCTGTAGAGGGTATTTGGTGCCTATGTGGAGCTAGACAATGAGTGGAGCAAGGGATGCCTCAATTTGATCGGGATGGCTTGGGACCCTGGCATGACAGAGTAGAGATCGGGGATGACTGGGTGGTACATTTGGGATCCTTGTATTATGCATAGAGACTATTTGGGTCATCATATCGAGAGGGTGCTTGTTCAGGCATTGCTTGAGGACAAGAAAATTTTGGTGGGGAGGACTATAATGTCCCCAATCAAATTAATTTGCTAAGAAGAATTCTCATTTTTTCAAATTGGGTGTTGGTCGATTTTGTCCGGATCAGTGTAAGGCAGTTGTGAGAGTGCATGAGACTCTTGTGAGAAGAGTGCATTGTAATTGTTTCATGATTCCTTGGTTAATATACAATAGAAGGTAGAGGGGTTTTGAGCAACAAGCTTTCCCTGGGAAAATATCATGTTGTGGTTTGATTTTATTCTTTCTTTACTTGTTGTGATTGGCAGTCATGTTCATTTTCCACAATTGATTTGTAGAAGGATTCAATATCTTACTTTAGTATATCACATGATCAGATTGAATCCATTAGTATACACATTGTTTATATAATTTCTACATGGTATCAGAGCACATGAAATCACTATAGTGGAGAAGCAATTGAGTTTGTGACTAAATAACATTAGAATTTGCAAAAGTGCTCTTTGGTGCGACAAAGAATCAAGATGGATTTCAATGGCTTGATATTGGAGTATGCACTCGAGGGTAGCTCTAATTATATTGCGTGGAAAGACAGGATGGGAGCAGTTCTGGAGGACAACAGGTTGAAATAATTCATTGATAATGACATTCCCAAACCCACAACAACAGATGTCGCTATTCTTGATTCTTGGCAAAATAAGGTTGCAAAGGCAAGGAGGATCTTGCTGGAGAGAGTATGAGACCACATTGTCTCAAGTCTCCATGGAAAAGTGACTCCATATGCAATGTGGAAGGTTTTGAAAGATCTGTTTCAGAGTATCAATGACCATAGAAAATTGGCACTAAAAGAAAATCTCAGGAAAATAAAAATGGAGAAAGGAAACACTATTTTGAAATATCTAACCAAGTTTTTCCAATGTCGAGATGATCTTGGGAGCATCAAAATTACTGTCGCGGATGATGACTTGGTGAGCCTAGCTCTTCTAGGCCTTCCCAAGAGTTGGCATAGTTATCAGGACTCTATCAATGGGAGGAAGAAGTTGCCAGATTGGGAATGACTTCGGTCGGATTTGGTGCAAGAATAATTCAGGCGAAATACCAGGAATGGATCCTCATCTAGGACAGGTGATGAGGAAAATTTCACCTTGGATGGTAAGGAGAAGAAGGGGAAAGGAAAGAAATCATATTCCAAATCTGAGACTGACAAAGAAGGAAAGAAGCGTGGCATGTCCAGAGTGAATTTTTTTCACTGTCACGTGCATGGACATTATACCACTAATTGCCCACAAAATAAGAAGAATGAGAAGGATTCAGGAATTGCAGCTGGTGAGGCTATGGCCTCGCAATTTGAGTTGGACTTCTTGCTCATCGCATGCATGGTGTCAAGTGTGATGGGATCAGTGTAGTACTTGGGTAGTGGTGCATCTTTCCACATGACAGGAGACAAAGAACTTTTCAGTAACTTGGAGGAGAAGGACCTCCAGAGGCATATCAAAATTTGTGATGACGGGAGGTATAGCGCTACCAATATTGGTACAATTACCTTCCAGAGACATTCAAGTAAACCCTTCTTATTAAAAGATGTAATGCATGTACCAAGCTTGAAAAATAATTTAGTTTCAGTTGTAATGTTGGAGGAGGCTATGATGTGGTTTTAAGTGAAGGGAAGGCTTTCCTTCGACACAAAGCCACAGGAAAATCCAAGAAGATTGGGATTCGTGTGAAGAATCTCTACAAACTTGATGTAGATGGTTGCGCAACATTGATGGGTAAGGCAAACAAAGTGGTGAGCCAGGATGAGGGTGAGTTATGGCACATGATATTGGGCCATCTACACCACAGAGCCTTGAAGTTCATGTAGCATATTTCTACGGGACTTCCCAAGGGTACTCTTGTGCAGATAGACACATGCAAGGGATGTACCATGGAGAAGTACGCAAAGGCCACTTTTCACGAGAAGGAGAATCAAGCAGCGGAAATCCTTGAGAGAGTTCACTCAGACGTGTGTGGACCATTCTCTACAACTTAGACAAAAAATCATAGGTATTATGTGATCTTTGTTGATGATTTCTCTAGAAAGTGTTAGATCTACTTCATGTAGAAGAAAGATCATACATTCTCGAAATTTTGTGAGTTCAAAGCACTAGTGGAGAAAGATAAGGGGAATCATGTGAAGGATCTTAGGAGTGACAATGGTGGTGAGTACATCTCCAATTAGTTCAAGAAATTTTGCAGCAAAGAAGGAATTCAGAGAGAGTTGATTGTGCCTCATAACCCACAATAGAATGGGGTCACAAAAAGAAAGAACAAAAAAATTAGGGGTGCAGAACGTGCGATGTTGCATGATCAGGGCCTACCGTTGCATCTGTGGGTGGAGGCATGCAACACAACGGTATTTATGAAAAAGCGTAGTCGTCTTCGAATACTTGGCATGAGTACACTAGAGGAGGATTTTTCTAGTAAGAAACCTGATGTTTCATATTTTAAAATTTTTGGCTCATCTTTCTATTGCCTTATGACCAAAGATTCCAAGAAGAAGCTTGAACCAACAACTGAGATTGGGATATTTTTGTGGTACACTGATACTCCCCACAACTATCGGGTGTATTTTCTAAACAACGGGATGATTGTTGTGAGATGGGATACAAAATTTGATGAGGAGAAAGCCATGCGATTGTCCCTTGAGAGGGAGCTTGATTTGCATGCAGATGAGGAACTCTTGGTTCCAAAGGATGAACCTCAAGATATGGAGAAGCCATAGGTGGAGGATCATGGAGTGGCAGAAAACACTCATGGAGAGCCATCCACAAGACTTGGTAGAAGGCGTACCACGAAAGCTAATAGATTGAGACTTGATGCGGCAGAACATGTAGGAGCACCTACTTCACTGCGCAGATAGAGACAGTCTCTAGACAGGTTTACTGGATACATGGCTCTTAAGAGCAAGTGTATTTTGATAGAAACATCCTCTTTTGAGGAATTAGTGCAGAAACCAATTTGGGTTGACACCATGGTTGAGTAGTATGACTCCATCGTTAAGAATAGTGCATGGGAAGTTGTCCCAATACTAGTCAGAAAATCAGTGGTTGGATCTAGATGGATCTATAAGGTGAAGCAGGTGGCAGAGGGGAGTGTGGAGAAGTACAAGGCTAGATTTATAACCCAAGGATTCTCACAAGTTGAGGGGATTGACTATGAGGAGACATTCACACTAGTTGCAAGATACTCATCGATTAGATCTATCCTTGCACTCTCAGCATAGATGGGGTGGCAGATACATCAGATGGATGTGAAAACTGCATTTATCAATGGATTTATTGAGAAATAAGTGTACATAGACAATCCATAATGTTTTGAGACCTTTGATAGTGAGTCGTATGTGTTCAAACTCAAGAGAGCATTGTATGGGCCGAAGCAAGCACCTCGTTCTTGGTACACCAGTATTGTCAACTATTTCACTGGGTTGGGCTTCATGAAGGATGAAGCCATTAGGGGAATTTTGAGGTATAAATTGGGCCTCTTAAGGAAATTATAAAATAATAGTGGAAATAATAAAACAATATTTGATTACATCATCAAATTTTAGAGGGAAAAAAGGGAAAAACTATTTTTTCAACTCGTATTTTCAACTTATCTCCCTATGGGTTCACTCAAATTTTGAGCGGAAAGACTCCTTGGATGCATAATTTGATTTCTCATCCAAGGAGTAATCTATGTCGTTTATGATCTGTTAAGATGAAAATGAGAAATACATGAAAAACGGATCGTAAACACGTGTTTTCATGCATTTCATTTTTCTGGTGTCCATGGAAAGTATGCAACATGGGTACTCCTTTGATGAGGAATTTAATTTTGCATCCAACGAGTACTCCCACTCGAAATTTGAGTTAAAACTTTGGGAGATAAGTTGAAAATACGAGTTGAAAAAGTAGTTTTACTATTTTATTATTTTTTAATATTTGTACCCTTTTACTTAAAAAATGGTGAATCATCCCCCATGGTTTACATCATCATCTTGAATCCTATTGGTTCTTATAAAGTATATTTTGATTGTACATTTTTCTTAGGAGGCCCATTTAGACCTCAAAATTCCTCAATGGGATGCGAACCTATAACAGATTGTGGCTGAGTTGGTGTTTCGATTATTATACTTTACGCGATGATCAAATTTTGACAAAAGATGAGCCGCCTACAACTTCTCAGAAGGAGGATATTTCAAGAGAGTTTGAGATGAAGGAAATGGACTCCTTCACTGCTTATTGGTTTGGAAATATGGCAGCGAGATGGTGAGCTATTTGTTTCTCAAGGCAAGTATGCCAAAGATATTCTGAGTAAGTTTCACATGGAGAGCTGTAAACCCATGGAGACTCTTCTTCCAGGAAACTTGAGGAAGGAGGATGCCACTTCAGGTGAGGTAGTGGATGCTACTGTCTATAGGCAGCTTGTGAGTTGACTTATGTACTTGGTGAACACGAGACCAGACATTTACTATGCAGTTAACCAACTGATTCAAGATATCGTTAAGCCGACCAAGCTATTTTGGAAGGCGGGGAAGCATGTCTCTAGATATATCAAGGGCACTATAGAGTATGGATTATAGTAAAAACGAACAGAGGGAGTGAAGCTTCAAGGCTTCACCGATGCAGATTGGGCAGTCATTCCATCAAACAGAAAGATCACATCAAGAGGGATCTTCAACTTAGGATCGAAAACAGTTTCTTGGTATAGTAGGAAGAAGATATCTATTGCACTCAGTTCAGTTGAGGCAGAGTACATGGCAGCCAGTCATGCTGCATGTGAGGTAATCTGGATGAGGAAGATTCTGGTTGGTTTGTTTGGCTCTCAAATGGATCCGATGGTGATACATTGTGATAACCAGAGTTTCATTAAACTTTCGGTTAATCTGGTATTCCATGATAGGTCCTAGCATATAGATATCCGATACAACCATCTAAGAGATTGTGTTCAAAGGCACATTATGTTACTTTAGTACATTCCCATGGAAGATCAGGATGCCGATATTCCACCGAAGGCGCTCGCCAGGAGAAAATTCAAATACCATAAAGGCAGGATCAGAGTAGTTGATAATCCCTTTCTTGTTGAGAGGGAGTGTTTAAAAGTCAACAAGAAATGTGTGTCTAATTTAATTTTCCTTTAATTAAATTGGACAATAAAATGTAATCTTATCTCATAATCACTTGTAATAGTTAAATGAGTGTGATAAACTTATTTAGCTCATGAATTTAGAGTTGAGGGTGGCTGGTGAGGCATGCAGAGTGATTCTATTAGTTATGGAGTTCGAGTTATAGTTAGTGCATTAGTTTAATGCATGAGAAATCAGTTAACTCAATTTATTCAGTTAAAATCAGTTGAACTAGTTGTAAATGTTTGTTGCATTAGTGAGAGGTCAAGTGAATTAAATTAGATTTAATTCACATACACTGATTTGTCATGCAACTGGTGATTTGCTATTAGTAGCTGCATGCAATTTTGTTCCAGTGGAGACCCAATTGATACAAAGGTTAAAGGGTTTTTAACTATTAGTTTTATCATTAGTAGGATGCCCGCATGCAGTAAAACAACCATAGGATTTCCAATGAGAATTGCCCAGTTTTGGAAGGCCGAATTTCCTAAAGAGTAGGGATTGCATTCCACATGAATTGTTCAAGTAAGTCAAGCTGAGAAAAGGCTGAAAATTGGCTAAGTGTTGGTCGATTTGTTCGGATTAGTGTGAGATAGTTGTGAGAGTGAAGGAGACTCTTGTGAGAAGAGTGCATTGTAATTGTTTCATGATTCCTTGGTGAATACAAAATAGAAGATAGAGGGGTTTTGAGCAGCAATATTTCCCTGGGAAAATGTCTGTGTTGTGGTTTGATTTGCTTCTTTATTTACTTGTTGTGATTGGGGATCGTGTTTATTTTCCGCAATTGATTTGTAGAAGGATTCAATATCTTGCTTTATTATATCGCATTATTGGATTGAATCCATTAGTATACACATTTTTTATATAATTTCTACAAGAGATACTCCTGAGCATGCCTTTGGTTGGTGCTCATCCTTAAAACATCTATGCAGGGTTGAGACCTCCCTTTTCAGGGTGAGCTTCTCCCTCTTCAAATAATTGAGGACACTTCCTCTAGCAGAAGACTTGAGCTTCTTTCTAGTTTTTGAAGAGTTCCAGGAATTGTATTAAGCATTCTAGAGTTGTTGGTCATCCTTAAACCACTGTAGGTTGAGACCTCCCTTTTTGAGGTTGAGGTTCTCCCTTTTTTATGCATGTTTTATACCTCCCTTTTTTAGCTTGAATGTATCACTCTTCAAAGAATTAGGAGTACTTCTTCTAGCAAAAGAATTCAAATTTGTGCTAGATTTGGAATAGTTACGAAAACTGCATTAAGTGTTCTAGTGTTGGTGGTCATCCTTAAAAATCACCTTATACCAACATCATCAGAGAGGACATTCAACCTAGTGCTTCCATTCATATTTTTCACATTTTGTATTACAACTTTCTTCTTGGACTCATACATACCCCTTCGGATTAAGGGTGGGAATGTTGGACACCTAATCCCGTAAGGGTTGGTGTGGAAGTTTAATAGTCAAAGGGAGTCCAAGAGACCACTTGGAATATGAAATCAAGGGTCACTAGACTTTTATAAATGTGTATCATTGTGAATAGTAATGCATTCAATTCTTATCCTTCATATCTTTTGTCTTTTCCATTGTTGTGTCTAACACCCGTAATTACATACTCATATCAATACTTACTATCAATGAAGAATGTGATTTTTTGGAGTGATAATGGCATTAACTGAAATATAACAGTGGGAAACACAAGGACATAACCAAAATAAAAATATGCATCTAAATGGTTATGGCAATCGTTTAGATTCTAAAATAGTAAGGGGATGGTTGTTGGACATAACTGCCTCAAATAGCCATGTAGTAAATATGTTGAATTTATTGCCATGTAGTATACATATTGAATTTATTTGTTTGGGGGAAGCTTCTTTTGTTTGTCATGTTGTTTTAAATATATGAACAAAATATTATTATATTTTATATCCTTAAAAACATTATATAAAATAAACAAATTTTTTTATGTTCAAACAAGAAAAGTCTTCATCCTTTAATTGTCTATTATGACTTGCATAAATTCCATCTTGTTCCTATTCATTTTTTTTATGCAAATACTTGCTTAAATTATGGTGGGGATGGCAAATAGGTTATTTAAGTGAGTATGAGATATTTTCAAAGATTTCCATTTTAGATTGTTTAGGCAGCAATAAAACCTTCAAAGTTATGGTCCAATCAAATGTTTGAAAAATATTTTTTTCAATAATATTGAAAAATAAATATTTATTTTTCAAAGTTAAACATTATAACTTGTATTGGTCAATGCTAAACTAATAATGGTCAACAGGGAAACATATTTCCATAGTCCTACCTTGGCAGGGACTAATAATGGACTGAGAGCAGCAGGCACTAATAATGGACTGAGACTGAGAGCATGTTTAAATTTATCGTTTATAAATTGAACTTTGCAATTTAATATTTATAATTTTACACATTGAATAATGAATTTAATCACACTTATGTGTAGTGTAATGGAATAAATTGATTAATAATAATGTACTTAAGGCATGTAATCCCAACACTAACAACAAAAGTGGGAAAGAAATTATGTATTATATATATATTTTTTTTGTTTTAAAATAAATATATACTTTTAATCTTTATGATCGAGGTGCTGGAACTCATGTTAATGGAAGAGAAATATTTCTATCCTCCTGCCTCCCACTGCATTTAAAAGGGGGTGGTGTCGCCATCCCATCCCATACATTCACACATGATGGTATATATTCATTCCCTTGAAAATGATATGGAAACCTATTCTCCTAGTTGGGAAATCTCGGCTCCACATTTATCTAGTTTTCCTACAACATTCCTCCACACAACTATCACAACTTAGTGTTGTATGCCAAGTCTTGTGGTTCGGATTTGGTACAAAAGGTGAATTATTCCCATGGAAATAGCTCTCTGTGAATGATAGTACAAGGAATTCTTGACCTCGTGGACATTGGCCTGCAATGCATCCACATGGTGTTGAACATTTGCGAGATTATGAAAGTCGAGGAGACAAACTTTGGGTCATTGGTGGTGGCTATAGCGAAAGCTTGAGTAGGGGAGGGTGGTGAATGATAACACCTCATCCTTGTTTTGAGGTAGGTTCAAGCCTGGTGGGCCGACCAATGGTGGGTAATTCATTCTATGCCCAATTTCTCTAGTTCCTTTAAATCTTTCAATTTCTTATCTTTTGTTTGGTGGCTGTTGGAACATAGTCTTTTGAGTGTAGTGGTTATGTGCACTAGTTTTTGTACTCTTTTTTCTTCATGGTTGTCAAACCCTACCCAAAGTCCTTCCCTCTCTATTAATCCACTGCTTAATCTTATAAGATTCCACTCTGAATCCCCTTGGTACTTAAGTCTTTATTGGGAATTCTTTTCACTCCATATTATGTTTTGTGGTATTTCTGACTTCTTTTCCTTTGGGGGTTGTCCTCACTTTGGTCTCTAGTAATCCAACAGAATATTCTCCAATAGAGGATGCGTTGTCACTAGGGTTCTAGTGGTATAGGCCCTCAAGGTAGGCTACGAGCTCAATCCCAAGCACAAAATGCAGATCAACTATTTTTCACTCCCCCACTCCTATGGAAATCCATCAATTTGAAGCCTTGACTTTTAATGACTGCCAAGCATATTCAGATTCTAAAATCCAAGTTGAAGTAGCCAATTGTGTTCTTCACCCTAAACATACCAGGGGAAGACAAAGCCAACATCTGAACTCCATTACCCTCCATTGGCAAATGAAGACACTCTTGGGCAGGGTCCTCAAGGAAAAGCACCAAGATCACAACAACATCACCTCCTTCCTAAATGAAATTCAACGAGTTCAATGCCATTAGTTTTCTTGTCTCTCCAGTTTAGATGATCGACTAGCACACATAAAAGGCCATCTCTATTGTGCCCTAAAACCTCCAATACTAGTAGGCACATTGCTCTAGGATCTAGCCTTTGTCACTTCATTAGATACTTGATGTCATATTGAGTCTCTTGGCTTACATATTTAGTAGTTCAATTTATTTCAGCGGTAATTGCTTACATTTTGATCGACTGTACTATTGGCCATTGTCAAGAATGTTGGTTTCCCTATGGCAAATTGTGAAAGCTCAATTAATGATCAAAGCAATGTGAAATTTGTGAAAACTGAGAGATATAAGGTTCAAATCCCCCTATTTGTGACCAATGAAAAAGACAAGTTAGTTATGTATCAAGTGGGTTGTTGAATATATATATTGAAAAAAAAATTATTATTTTAGATGGATTTTTTATATTTTTATTGAAATTTGATTATGTAATTGTATAATAATACAATGAGAATTTTTTAATCATTTTTCTTAATAAATATTTTGATAATTTACATATATATTTCCAATTTCATTTATTTAAATAATATTTTAGATATATAAATATTGTTTCTCACATTTTTATATTTACTCAAATTTATAATTCTAATAATTTTTAAATCTATTTTCTATTAAACAAAATCGATGACAATAAAATGGTTAGCAATGCAATAACTAAAAATAAATTTAGAAACGATAATAAAGAATCTCAAGTGAAGTATGCCTGATTGGTTGTCCCGAATTCATAAGTCACATTGGAAACTGCGAGATTCTTGTTTTCTTTGCCACTCATATGGATTCCAAGTACGTTGATGCACATGCATCAAACATGGATCACCCCCTTCACAGAACCACTTCCAACTGCACCCATTGACTAAACAACTTGGTGGAAAAGTACCGGACGTGGAAGTTAAACTGTAAAAGATGACAAATTGAAACCAAATCGAAAATAATGGAGTTGTTTATCTGGTCGACAGAATAGTTCAGTAGTTTTTTTTGGTTGGAATTTGGTTAAAAAATTCAAAAAATTAGATAATTGGAGTGTTTAAATTGTGTTTGTGATAGTGAAAATGGATTCAGCGCTATCAAAAACCCTTAAAACATCCAAAAATACTGAAATTTAACAAATGTAAACAAAATTATGATAAATCTTTACCTAAAATTTTTAAAATCTTTAAAAGATTTTAAATTATTCTGTAAATTTTTTTAGACTACTACTAAAATAAGACAAATCTTATGATGCACGGATTATAAGGCCTCTGCATGCTGCCACTTGGCCATATAGTTTGGGAGCACTAACAAAATCTCGATCCTTCAGCAGTAAAATTTGCGCAGCCTCACGGCCACAGTTGCCATACGACACTTGGTCATAGAAATTGAAATGTTGGTATAACGGTAAAATCTGCGGAGTTTCAGCTGTAATCGCCACATAGCTCTTTTGTCTGCCTGCATGAAAGTACTTGAATCCGCGAACCATCACTCTACTTTCTTTTTAATACAGAAAGTTTCTTATTTTTTATTTTAATATATTTTACACCAAGGGTCACCTTATGTGCACACTTCCCAAATATATAATTTAACTTTGTTTATATCTGTTTGATTTTCGAAATACTTTAAATCTCTATTTGATATCTATTCTTGTTACACAATGTAGGTATTTATAATAATTTAACAAAAACCATATGATGACAATGTCATTTTAAATTTTTTTTTTTTCTTATTTTTTTTGCACATTATTATTGTGTATTATTATTTTTTAAATGGTGTTAACATTGCACATTGTCATAATCGCAGGTCAAGAAAACTATTAAAGACTCATTGTTGAAGGGGATTTGGTTATGGCAACAGGGATATTACAAACTGCAGCAAGGTACCCCATGAGAGATGATAAACCAAAGTTGGAGGACTACTAGACTTATCCACAAGATCAGCTTGATCATTCAGGATATTGGATACCTTATCCCATTGCATGTGCGAAGAGCTGGGAATGAGGCAGCAGATTACTTAGCCAACTAGGGTTGCAACCACGATGGACGCCAGTTGGATATTAATGAATATGACAAGGCATGGGATATTGAATTACACCCATTACAGGTCATTATCAACAAAGACAAGGAAAATTCTCAAGACCCTGATCGGGTGCCACGCGGAACCAGAAAGGAGACATGTAGTGTCACGTAGTGGCGTGCACCACATAGGTGATCTTGTATAAGAGCATTAGCATGAAGGGACAGGGCATGGTCACACACCGGATAATAATGTCTGTCGTAGAAGTAGCTGGGATCCACCTAAGGTTATCAGACGGATATTGGAAACAGCGTTGACGGGAACACGGGTTAAGGCATGCTTCAAGCTAGAAAGGCAACATTATTCTCGAATATTGGAAGAAGGAGCAGTGGCGAAGGGAGAAGGCTCTCGACGTCTGTTGGCTACTTGGCTTCTCTAAAGTAAAAACAGGACCTTTAAAATCTTTGTTTGAGAATCTGCAACAAATTAGACTCCGAATTGTACGTGGACAGGCCAAAATGGCGAAAGGACATTTAGCTAAACAATAGGTCAGGGAAAAAGAAAAACAGAAACTGGTCAAAACCATGGCAAGCTCCAGCAAGAGAGGCAGGAAATCCAAAAAAGAGGTTATGGAGAACCTCTTTGAAGTATACACTACAAGTAATCCCCATCAAGTCTGCACTCTACTTTAGGGATGGGAGAGAGACTGCAGCCACAAAGAGGAAGAGATAGAAATTCAGGAAAATGAAATTGACTTCATTAAGGATCCTAGGATTACAAGAGGATGACTGTCCCTTTTTAACCAGTCAATTCACACATACTGGACACTCAAATATGTACTAGCAAACACTGTTATGAGCCTTCAGAAAATGGGAGGAGACCCACAGGTGGTTTCAGTTCTGCAGGACATCAAAAAATGAAATTCGGGACATTTGAATTTCCCAACATCATGCAATAGCAAGACTGGGAAGAATTGAGAGGCAACTACAGACTATGCATCAAGTGGACATGTCGGGCTCCAGTGTTAAAGAACCAACATTGGTCGAGTCCTTGGATCACTGATTCACTGTTTCTCTTTTTTGAATTTTTATGTTTTTGGTGGATATTAAAAATTTTTCAATATTGGATGGCATTTAACTCACTAAGATGGCCAACAGACCTGGTTTCCTTCGGGCAGGTTAAGGCTATTGAATTTTGATCTATTACAACCTGCTTATATTTTTATAAATAGAAAATAGAGAGATACTACTAAATTTACAACAACAAAAAAAAATTAAGAAATTAAAACAAAAATCAAATATTTTCTAGAAAATGTTGCTTGTCTCATTAGCATACATATGTTTGTCTACATATTTTAGATACCTTAATCACCAACACAACATTAATTCAAATACCAACCAACACTGCGATCATTAATTACGACAAATCCAATGAATAGGAAGGACTAAAGAACACGATCATAAGAAATAAAACTGAGTGGCCCCTGTATCAAATAACATATATAGGAGCTACAGTCCACACAAGAGTTGACTACTCATGGATGAAGGAAATGTTCAAATAATATTGTGGTTGCTAGTAACCCTAGGTAGGCCTTTGTATTATTAGTAAGCCTAATATTGCGACTGCTAGTACTAAATAAACACAATACATGAATGACCTTTTTAAAGGTTTCACAGATACAACGTCCCACTATCCACATTCTCAAATTTTTACAGATTAACATCATTGCAATGACATATTTTTGCGAACAAAATTCAACTTCAGTAGATAAGAATTATGAATCATAAAAACATGATATTATAAAAAATAACTTATCTAATAATAAGAAATATGTCTAGGCATAATTCATGTGTCACCTTCAAGTATAAGAATTTAGATCTGCAGATTTCAAACATACTAGACACTACTGAACTTCCACACATTACTACATATATTTACGCCATAAGGAATCACTATTTGAAAACAACTTTCCTAACTGCCACTCTGTTCGTGTTTGGGCCATTGGATGAAATGTTAGACAATTGAAATGTTTTAGACCATTAGATCCAATGCTTCCTTCAACCTAACTAACTAAATAACTCACTGAACATTACTAATGTCTTCCACTTTTCTATGAAAAATGATACATCCTATAATTTTAATCATTTCATGGTCTCGCCCTCTAATGATCAGAAAGAATGAGCTTATAAGTCTAGTTTGTAATATTGATAGGGTTAGGTTTTGGGCAAGCTGATTTGAGCGCTCACATTCATTGTTGTGTTTTTTGGGTATGGGTATAATGGTATCCTTGAAATCCATGGCATTGATGTGGGTTGCACTAATAAATGTAGTTTATGATGCAGCCTTCCTACACGCATATTTTTGTTCAGCTCCTCAGGGCAATGCAAAGGTTCCAAGTGGTGCAAAAGGACTTTCGAAGGCAGAGCAGGTAACAACAAGCCATGTTCTAGGTTTAGGGAATGGTAAATATGGACATGGAAGCATAATCAGGGGAAATGGCAGGGTTAAGGGGACTGGAAATATCCAAACTGCTGCTGAAGCTATGATTTTGAAGTGCTCTCTCTCAAGTACAGATGCAGAGGATGTGAAGAATGATGGAAATGAATAGTACAAGAAAGGGCACTTTGCCGAGGCACTCTTGTTGTATGATAGGGAGGTTGCCTTGGACATGCCCTATATCATAGTAGTAAATGTGTTGCACTAATAGGAATTGGCCATTTAGCTGAGGTAGTCCAGGAATGCCAGGAGGAAATTAGGCTTGATAATTCTTATATTCGTGCACATCAAAAAACTTGCATCTCTTTATCTTAGGTAAATATCTTTATCCATGAATCTCTACTATGTTAACTGTCTTTGATTGATGTTTCCACATTGGATTCTAACTGTTCTGGCCTTTTTCCCTTTGGGAGAATCTATGCAGACTGGGAGAGATAGAAAATGCCAGAGCACATTTCAAACTTTTTGGGTAGCAGTCAGATTGGAGTGATATACAGAAAATTCAAATAGTGGAAATACATCTCTCCAAGTGTGCAGAAGCTCGAAATATTGAAGACTGGAAAACTGTATTGAAAGAAAGCAATGCAGCTATTATGGCGGGTGCTGATTTTGGGCGAGAGGTTTATAAAACCTCTGGAATTCCTTTCCTCTTGAGTTTCTAAGAGCAATGCTTTAGCTAATTATGGTTGTATTAGATTTTTATTCTACATTCCTTGTAAACATCGTTGCTCATTAATCTGATTCTATTTTCATGCACCACTTGCAGTTCTTCGTATCTAAGGCAGAGGCACTGCTGAAACTCCAAATATTAGATGAGGCAGCTACAGTTCTGATGACTACACCCAAGATAGAAATTAATACACCCACCAGATATTTTGGGATTGTGGGAAATTCTTATCTACTCATCCAAACACAGGTGGACATGGAATTAGGAAGGTAAATTATTGAAAAAGCAATGTTGGATTGACCTTCTTCTAAGTGTAGTTTTGTTATAGTGAATTTTCAGGAGCATAGTTTAGGCTTGATAATTCTTATATTCGTGCACATCAAAAACTTGCATCTCTCTATCTTAGGTAAATATTTTTATCCATGAATCTCTGTTATGTTAATTGTATTTGATTGATGTTTCCACATTAGATTCTAATTGTTCTAGCCTTTTGCACTTTGGGACAATCTATGCAAACTGGGCGAGATAGAATATACCATAACACATTTCAAACTTTTTGGGCAGCATTCAGATTGGAGTGATATACAGAAAGTTCAAACAATAGAAATACACCTCTCCAAGTGTGCAGAAGCTCGTAAAATTGGAGACTGGAAAACTATATTGAAAGAAAGCAATGCAACTATTATGGTGGGTGCTGATTCTGGACGATAGATTTGTAGAACCTATGGCATTCCTTTCCTCCAAGTGTGCAGAAGCTCAGAAAATTGGAGACTGGAAAACTATATTGAAAGAAATCAATGCAACTATTATGGCGGGTGCTGATTCTGGACAATAGATTTGTAGAACCTATGGCATTCCTTTCCTCTTGCGTTTCTAAGAGAAATGCTTTAGCTAATTCTGGTTGTATTAGATTTTTATTCTACATTCCTTGTAAAGATCGTTGCTCATTAATCTGATTCTATTTTCATGCACCACTTTGCATTTCTTTGCATCAAAGGCAGAGGCACTGTTGAAACTCCAAAGATTAGATGAGGCAGCTACAGTTGATGACTATACCCAAGATAGAAATTAATACACCCACCAGATATTTTGGGATTGCAGGAAATTCTTATCTGCTCCTTGTCTAAACACAGGTGGATATGGCATTAGGAAGGTAAATTATTGAAAAAACAATGTTGGATTGACCTTCTTCTGAGTGTAGTTTTGTTATAGTGAATTTTCAGGAGCATAATTTAGGCTTGATAATTCTTATATTTGTGCAAATCAAAAACTTGCATCTCTCTATCTTAGGTAAATATCTTTATCCATGAATCTCTGCTATGTTAACTGTCTTTGATTGATGTTTCCACATTACATCCTAACTGTTCTGGCCTTTTTCCCTTTGGGACAATCTATGCAGATTGGGGGAGAGAGAAAATGCCAGAACACATTTCAAAATTTCTGGGCAATAGTCAAATTGGAGTGATATACATAAGGTTCAAACAGTGGAAATATACCTCTTCGAGTGCGCAGAAGCTCAAAATATTGGAGACTGGAAAACTGTATTGAAAGAAAGAAATGCAGCGATTATGGCGGGTGCTGATTCTGGATGACAGGTTTGTAGAACCCATGTGTAATATCCTTTAAGGAATATATAATGCCACTGATGTGGTAATAGTAAAAATATAGCAACAAAGTAATATGCTTATTATAAAAACAAAACCTCATGATAACATATACACGTAATAATCCATCACACATAATTAAGTTCAAATCACCATATTTAACAAGCCCTAAGGAAATCCACCAAATATCATTTATTAAGGAATTTAGCCCATATAATACAAGCAGTTTGACCACAATGTAGATGGGTAAATTACATCATAATGCCAATTAATAACCCTTGAATTAGTGCTGTGGTGGTGCTGCAACAGCTTGCTGCAATAGATATGTGCTTTCTTTCTTTGTCAATCTAGAAATGCAAATAATTATAAATAAACCAACAGGGCAGATCCCAGATCTATGCTCATAAATTGTAAAGTAAAAAAATAGATGAAAACCCCCTTTTAAAACAAATATGAAATGAATGCGACCAGCTATGGTGATTATAGAAACCACCGAAGTTGGGTTTTCTTACTAGGGTGAGATTCTCGAATCTCACCGAAGGAAGCTTGAGGATCTCACCTGAATATACTCACTTGAAAACTCCTCTGAGCTCTTAGAATATCAGTGAAGAAAAGATTAAATTCCATGAGTTTCTCTAGTTCCTCCTCCTCCTTTTATAGTCGAGCTACTTGGAAAAACCATGGGCAAATACCTGGGGTCAAAACAACCCGAAAGGAAAAACCATGGGCAAATAGCTAGGGTAAAAACAACCCAAAAGGAAAAACCATGGGCCAATGCCACTTTATTTATTAAATTATTTATTAATATACTACTATTATGATTTGGTCCAACCGGTTAAATAGTTGGGGATATTACAGTTCCCCCTACTCAAAATTGCTTGCCCTCAAGCAATTTCAATGTTGGATGTTGCAATATGTGTTCTCCTTCCCAAGTGGCATCCTTGACGGGCAGATCTTTCCATCGTACCAAATATTCGCGGATGATTCTACTTCGAAGCTTTCTTTCTCGAACCTCCAACACCTCCTCAGGAACTAGTTGAAGATGGCCCTCTTCATCTAATGGCGGTAACTATGGTGATGATTTTATGTTTGATCCTAATGCTTTCTTCAAATAGGAGACATGAAAGATGTTATGAATTCTTCTCTCTGTGGGAAGCTCTAGCTCATACGCCACTTCTCCTATTTTCTGGATAACTCGATAGGGCCCGTAAAATCGTGGCTTTAATTTTTCCGCCCCTTCTGCTTCAAGGTAGACTGCCTGTATGACTGAAGCCAGATATAAACCACATCTCCCACTTTGAAACTCCTCTCTATCCTTTGACGATCTGCACATAAATTTTTTTGATTCTGTGCCATCTACAAATTGTCTTTAATGGCTCTCAGAATATCCTAACACCCCTGGATCCAATCCTTTGCCAATGGTGCTCTACTATTCCCAAACGCTGTATCTGCAAAAGATAGTGCCTCATATCCATGTAAGGCTCGGAAAGGTGACATCCCTATGGACATTTGATAAGTGGTGTTATAGAAATATTCTCCTAAGTACAACCACTTGGTCCATGCTCATTTTTGTCCTGTGACATAATCTCGTAAGTAACCTTCCACCCATTTATTCACTGCTTCTGTCTGTCCATCTATCTGCAAGTGATAACTGGTACTAGCGGTGAGTTCTGTTCTAGCCAACCTCAATAACTATTGCCAAAATTCTCCCATGAATTTGCTGTCACGGTCACTCACAATGGTTTTGGGAAAACCATGTAGATGGAATACCCCCTGGAAGAATATTTCTGCTATTTGAGATGCAGAACTTTTGGAGGGGATTGCAAAGAAGTGAGCGTACTTGGTGAGACGATCCATCACCACAAAAATAAAATTTTTACCTTGTGAGGAGGGTAGCCCTGTAATGAAATCCATGGATATACTCTCCCATTTTTGTTCTGGAATGGGTAGTGGTTGTAATAAACCTGCCAGTTGTGTATGTTCAACCTTATTACTTTGACAGGTACCACATTCCTTAACATATTTGATAATTTCCTTCTTGAGTCCCTTCCATGTGAACCTTTCCCTAATGGTCCTATAAGTCTTCAGAAATCCTGGATGTCTGGCTAAAGGGGAGTCATGGGCTGCTTGTAGAATCTTCATCTTAAGATGATACTCGGGTACTAGATAGATTCGATCCTTATAATAGATAATATCATTGAAAACTCTATAACGGATGTCTGATGATTGTATGTCAAGGATCTCACAGGCTGATTGATTTTTTGAGTATTCCACCAAAAGATGGGACTTCCAGTCATCCACAATATCTATGAGAGAGAAGGTAGTTGGTCTCCTTGACAAGGCATCTGCAACTACATTATTTTTTCCTTTGACATATTCAATCTCAAAATCATAGGCTTGGATCTTACTGACCCATTTTTGCTGCCTTTCATTTAATCCCTTTTGATCGAGGAAGTATCTGAGACTATTGTGATTAGTTTTGACTTTGAACCTGTTCCCCACTGGATATGGACGAAACTTGGCCAATGCATTCATAATAGCCAATATTTCTTTGTCATAAATGGAGTAAGAGCGTTCATAATCATGCAAATTTCTACTCTCAAAAGCAATGGGATGATGGTTCTGTGTTAGGACAGCCCCTATTCCTTCCCCAGAAGCATCACACTCCAGTACAAAGGGTTGAGAGAAGTCTGGCAAGGCTAGAACTGGACATGAAATCATGACTTCCTTCATCCGCTCAAAAGTCTCCTGGGTTGTTTCTGTCCATAAAAAGGCTCCTCTTTTTGTCAAGTCAGTAAGAGGGGCTGCTAGTTGTGAATACCCCTTTAAAAATCTTCTATAATAAGTACAAATACCCAAGAAACTCCTTAACTCTGTTACATTTTTGGGAGTTGGCCAATTGAGAATGGCTTCAATTTTCTCTTGGTGGACCTTAACACCCTGGCCCCCGATGATGTGACCCAGATATAGCATTTCTGTCATCCCAAACTCACATTTAGAGATTTTGGCATAAAATTGTTGTGCCTCCAATATTCCCAAGACCTCGTCCAGGTGTTGTAGATGCTCTTCCCATGTTTCACTGAAGATCAGGATATCGTCGAAGAAGACCAAAACAAATTTACGCAGTTTCTTGTTGAATACATGGTTCATGCATGACTGGAATGTCGTAGGGGCATTGGTCAACCCAAAAGGCATAACTAGGAACTCATAATGTCCATAGTGGAATCTAAAAGCTGTTTTTGGAATGTCTTGATCACGAACCTTGATCTGGTGATACCCTGAGCGAAGGTCAATTTTTGAGAAGTACTTGGCTCCCTTTAACTCATCCATCAATTCATCGATCCTGATGATAGGATATCTATTTTTGATGGTCTTATTATTCAGTGCTCGATAATCTATACACATCCTCAGGGACCCATCCTTTTTCTTGACCAAGAATACAGACGAAGCAAAGGGGCTCGAGCTTGGCCGAATGTGTCCTAATGCCAACTTGTATACTTTGGGGTGCCGGTAAGGGGTAGTGATGATAGCTTGGACCCCTTCCTCTAGTTCGATGATGTGCTAAAATCCACTATCAGGTGGTCGTCTTGGGGGTATATCTCCAAAGACCTTATCGTATTTTTGCAATAGTTCCATAATATCAGGGGAGTACTCCTTGTGTTGCTCTACTGGTTTCTTCTCCATGATTCGGCACTCTACTGCCCATACAATATCCCCATGTCGAAGGTCTGCCTCCATCCGATTGGATGTCACAACTTGGGAGGATATGCATGCATTCCTCTCAACTTCACCTTCTAACCATCTGGTCCTGTGAATGCGAGTTCCAAGTCTTGGTATTTTATTGTATGAGTTCCGATAGAATATAGCCATTGTACCCCCAATACTACATGAGAGTTTGGGCAGTCTACGACAAAGAATTTATCTGTAACTTTGTAGTTTCCCATTGCTAGGCTCATGTTAGGAACTATCTTAGTGCATGACATGTGGTTGTGCTCTTTCTTTCTAGGAATCAAAACTGTAAAACCTTCAAATTGTTCAGTAGCTAGTCCCCTTCTGGTTACGAATTCTACATCAATGAAGTTATGGGAGGCCCCACCATCAATTAGCACAGTAACCTTTTGTCCTTGTATGGTGCCCATGGTGCCCCTAACCCAGAGGGTGTGATATCTTGGGACCCCTGTAAGAGAAGCAATGACTCCTTCCTGGACTTCTTCCTATATTGATCCCATGCCTTGTGATTCCCCTTGATCGAGCTCTAGATTCTCTTCCTCATCTTCGCTTTCAAAAAATACTTCAATATAGTGGGCCTTCCCTTTAGTACATCGATGTCCCGGTGCCCAAGGTTCTTGACAAGAGAAGCATAGCCTTCTCCTTCTAAGATCTTTCCTAGTCTCATCATCTAGCTTCCCCTTACCAAATGGTTCCTGTTGTTCCTGCTTGACTTCCTTCCCTTTTTGAGGAATAGAAAATTTAGGTAGGAATCTATTCTTGGGTACTGCATCCTGCATATCCCTTGCATGGTTAATTTCATCTTGCAAGGTGGCAGGTTGGTAGGCCCTAACCCAACCTCGTAGGGGTTCTGACAACCCTTCTATAAATAACATGACCAACCGGGTCATGGAGAGGTCGCTAACCGTTACTGCAAGCCTCTGGAATTCTGAAACATAAGATTCAAGGCTCCCTGTCTGTCGGAGCTGGGTTAGCTCCCAGAAGTACATATCAGGATCCTTCCTATCAAATATTTCTATTAACCTCTGTGTGAATTCTATATAAGAGATGATGCTGGCATGTCCCAGAGTGGTCATACCATGTTGCCACCATTCATGTGCTTCTCCGTCAAGATGAAGTGTGGCATATTTGATGGCATCCTTCTCCCGCATGGGGTTGAGATGGAAAAATTTATCCAGTTTCTGTACCCTTGACTGTGCTGAACACTTTGACGATCCATCAAAATAAGGAAGAGTTACCTTTCCCACAACCTTCTGCAAATATACATTTGACTGATGGCTGCCATATGTGTTTGCCTTCCTTTGTTGTTTTCTCCTCATGTAGTAAAATTCATTAAGGCTCAGGGTCGCTTTCACATTGGGAGGCAATGTATCATATTCTTTCATCCATGCGGTAACTGTTTCTGCAATAGGTGAAGGGCAGTCTTGCTCCATGGAGGAGTCATCCAAAAATGGAGGCATGGATGGCCGGCTAAAAGGGCTGCTCCGAGTGTTGACATGTTTGTGTGATGGACCGTTGCTACGAACATTGATATACTCCTGCGGTGGACCATCCCCACCTGAATGGGAACCTCCTTCCCCATTATTGCTTTGCACATTAGGTTTCCCGATTTGTGCTTTAAGGAGTTCCATGATGGCGTTTTGAGTGTCGGCGATCTTTTGTAAGGCATCTTCAAGTTTGGTATTTTCGTGATCACCTATTGGTATTTCTTCCCCTTCGTTTTTCCTTTGACTCCTAGCCCTTTTTCCTTCCCAATTGACAGTAATACCCTTTTGTTTATCCTTCCTTGGCATCCCACAGCTGGCCAAGATGAAGCTCTGATACACTGTAATATCCTTTAAGGAATATATAATGCCACTGATGTAGTAATAGTAAAAATATAACAGCAAATTAATATGCTTATTATAAAAAAAAAACCCTCGTGATAACATATACACATAATACTCCATCACACATAATTAAGTTCAAATCACCATATTTAACAAGCCCTAAGGAAATCCACCAAATATCATTTATTAAGGAATTTAACCCATATAATACAAGTAGTTTGACCACAATGTAGATGGGTAAATTACATCATAATGCCAATTAATAACCCTTGACTTAGTGCTGTGGTGCTGCTGCAACAACTTGCTACAATAGATCTGTGCTTTCTTTCTTTGTCAATCTATAAATGCAAATAATTATAAATAAACCAGTAGGGCAGATCCCAGATCTACACTCATAAACTGTAAAGTAAAAAAATATATGAAAACTCCTTTTTAAAACAAACATGAAATGAATGTGACCAACTATGGTGATTATAGAAACCACCGAAGTTGGGTTTGCTTACTAGAGTGAGATTCTCGAATCTCACCAAAGGAAGCTTGAGGATCTCACCTGAAAATCCTCACTTGAAAACTCCTCTAAGCTCTTAGAA
Source organism: Pinus albicaulis (assembly GCA_034641835.2). Lineage (NCBI taxonomy): Eukaryota > Viridiplantae > Streptophyta > Pinopsida > Pinales > Pinaceae > Pinus > Pinus albicaulis. The sequence goes on along the minus strand of CM076571.1, from coordinate 620,410,637 downwards.
TATCAATGAAGAGAAGATTGAATTCCATGAGTTGCTCTCATTCATCCTCCTCCTTTTATAGTCGGGCTACTTGGAAAAACCATGGGCAAATACCTGGGGTCAAAACAACCCAAAAGGAAAAACCATGGGCAAATACCTGGGGTCAAAACAACCCAAAACAAAAACCATGGGTCAATGCCGCTTTATTTATTAATTTATTTATTAGTCTACTACTATTATAATTGGGTCCAACTGGTTAAACGGTTGGGGATATTACACCCTGGAATCCCTTTCCTCTTGAGTTTCTAAGAGCAATGCTTTAGCTAATTCTGGTTGTATTAGATTTTTATTCTACATACCTTGTAAAGATCGTTGCTCATTAATTTGATTCTATTTTCATGCACCACTTGCAGTTCTTCGCATCCAAGGCAGAGGCATTGCTGAAACTCCAAAGATTAGATGAGGCAGCTACAATTTTGATGACTACCCCCAAGATAGAAATTAATACACCCACCAGATATTTTGGGATTGCAAAAAATTCTTATCTGCTCCTTGTCCAAACACAGGTGGACATGGCATTAGGAAGGTAAATTATTGAAAAAACAATGTTGGATTGACCTTCTTCTGAGTATAGTTTTGTTATAGTGAATTTTCAGGAGCATAATTTATTATAAAGGTTTTGTGGCATAATATTCTTCCACATAACCTTTTCTGCAACAATTTGTAGATAAATAACTAAATTCCTTTGGGAAACATCATATAAATTAAGATTCACTTTTTCCTTACACAATTGATCTTAAAACACAATGTAACACTTATTCCAACTTTTATTCATTGATTCTTATCCTAAGAATTGATAATATCATACCAACAAGGAATGATTGTAGTGCACACGATTGGATTTTGAAATATAACTAAGATCAAACTTGTGCTAGAGGAATGATCAAGGGAAATGTTATTACAAGTTTGAGATTGCTGTTGCCGATGCGGAAATAGCAGCTCGCATGGATCTATATAATCATGAGGTAACTTCATTGCTTAGAAAGGCTCGTGTAGTGGCTTATGCTCACTCAACTAGTAATGCTCTCTTCAAAGCTGGAATTTTTTTTGAAGCATGTACAACATATGGGGAAGGGCTTGAACATGATCCCATGAATGCAGTTTTACTATGAAATCGAGCAGCCTGTAGATCCAAGATCGGCCAATGCGAAAATGCATTTGAGGATTGTAATGCTGCTCTAAGCGTTCAACCCAACTACACTAAAGCTCTTCTCAGACAAGCAAACTCTAATGCTAAGGTATGCCAAACTCACTATCCTTGATTCTGATGCTCTGAATTTTTTCTTTGATAGGATTCATGCATCTACTTGCTTGAGCCAAATATGTTGATTTTCAGATTTTTTATTTTTATTTTTACACTGATGATCACGACTTTTAAAATATTAACAACTTGAACGATGGGAGGAAGCTTTAAATGATTATGAGGCTTCGAGGAGAGAAATACTAGGAGATGTAGAAGTAGCTCAAGATCTTTTTGATGTGCAAGTAGCATTGAAGAGATCTCGTGGAGAAGAAACTAATAATATGAAGTTTTGGGGGGGGGGGAATTGAGGTGGTTTCTAGCAGTGAACAATTTAGAAAAGCAATTTTCATTCCTGGTAATAGTTCATTGCATTATTTATTTTATTAATTTTAATTTGATTATGACAATATAGCAGAGCATGGAAGATGCATCATTTAATTTATAGTATTTCTTGGTCCATTAATCAGGTCTGGAAGTAATACACTTCAGTGCAAGATCCAGTGAGAGATGCAAGCAGATATCTCCATTTGTTGATCAACTTTGTAAAGGACGTCCATCTGTCAATTTTATCAAGGTATCATAGTTCAATATCCCTATTGAAGATATGAAATTTTGTTGAACTGATCTTGCTTCTGCATTGTTGATGACCTAATTTGACTTCATACATTTGATGTGTGAATGTGAAGGTGTATGTCAAAGAGAATCTATTTTTGGCTAAGTCATAGAGTATGAGTATTGTGCCCACATTCAAAATATACAAAAATGGCCTCAAAGTCAAAGAAATTGTTGCGCCAAACCAACAGGTGTCCGTCCATAAATTCTTGCATTTAGTTGAACATATTTTCATAAAGAAACTAAGTGGATCACCTCCACAATTTTTTCTCATTCTTTAGGCTTGTGCTTCTCTCTGAGACAAGCTTTGGTATTCCATTGTATTTCATCTCTGCCCCTGTAACAAATATATTTTTCACTCTTTCCATTTTTATTTTTTCGTCCCTAGGGTAATTAGAACATAGAGCATCACAAAATTGTATCAGACCACAGCAAAATGCAATGCAAAACCATATTTGATGGGTTTGTTTCTATTTAGCAAAACATGGTAGAGATTAACTTTATGGAGATCTAGAAAACTTGAATTGCACTTGTCAAGTTGGTGCAGTTTAATTGGGCACTGGGACATAATGTCTTGTATATCGATGGATTTTACAGCTCAAACTGATTGGATTTGGATCTGCATCTTCCTAAGATGGCGGTGGCCTAGTTTAGAGATTTGTTTAAGCATTTATTGGTCTGTGTATATATTAAGGACATAATATATTATATGACATTCAGATTTCTATCAGTCCCACTGAGGCGATCTTTCTGCTGATCATTGGAGGATGTATATTATAGCCATTTCCACATCCGATTTTATTGTTCTCTGTCACAGTGAATTGACTCTGGTTGGTGCGATCTATATTCTTAGTTTATCTCTCATAAATTTTGAGTTCAATATTTTAATTGGCATAATTGGGTCCAAAACTCTGGTGGTGTAGATCTACATCATGTATCAACAAAGAATATTTGGATTCTCCTCGTGAATGATTATGTTGTCATATGCTGACCATGACAAAACTTGTCATGCATCAATTGCGAAGGCAAGCACTATAACCAATCACTACATCGAAGCACATTAGTATGTATAAACGCATTTGTCCCATCCAAATTGAAATCAATAATCACTTGACAACAACATTTCTAGTTGGACTTCTCTGACCAATATGAATGGCCTGAAGTGAACAGTGCATGTTCTCCAATCCATGTGTCAAATTGAACACTCAATAAGTGCACAAAGGACACATGAATTCTAACTCTTACCAACCTAAAATCAAATTCTAACATGAATTCTAACTCTTATCAACCCAAAATCAAATTCTAACTACTAATAACATAGGATCAAAATTGACTAACCAAAATATAGGAAATTTAGAGCATGGATTATATTTTAACCTACTAACAACACCATTGCCTATTAATATGCACAACAAAGGCAATTCAATAGCATACTAACAACACCCATGACTATAATACGCAAAATAGTCAAATAAAAATGTACACCTATTCATTTATGGTTTGTGAACCAGGTGTGAGTATATATCTACAGGTTCCTTTCCCATTTGTTACACTGTGTTGTACTTCAAACAAATGCCAAGATTAAAAATCCAAGCAGAATCCTGCATTATATCTCTAATTTACACTACTTTAACATTTGACAATATAATCCACATAAGGAATCAGATTTGACTTGAATAACCTTCAATTATTTGAAGTTTGGATACAAAGAGAGGGAATAATGTGTGTTGAGGTAAAAGAATTATTAGTTTTAACTAATTTAGGCATTTAACGGAGCTTTTCATCTACCTAATGTCTAAGAAGAAAAGAATCAGGAAAATCTTATTACCAGAGCTTTCCATCTACCTAATGTCTGAGAAGAAAAGAATCAGGAAAATCCCATTACCAGATATTTCCATCTACCTAATCCCTGAGAAGAAAAGAATCAGAAAAATCCTCACGTATAATATTGGGGGTTATTTTAATGAAATAAAATGGAATAAAAATGTAATACACTGTTTAATTTTTTATTAAAAGAGTAAAAATAAATTAATATAAATTTATTCAAAAGTTTTATTTGGGATTTTTAGTACTCACTGTTTATAATTGAAATAAATATGTATATATCTTCAAAAATTTCAAACTAAAGTTAAATTTTTAAAAAATTTCAAACTAAAAGTTGAAATTTAGAAAAGGCATAAGATTATGAATAAAATAGTAAGCTTATATTTTCAATCAAATACTGTTTCTGCATTCATTATATTCTATTAGAATTCACAACATCGAAAGCTCTCCAATATAAAATTGTATAATTCAATTTTGGTATGCCTTATGAAGATCTCTTTGAGCAAAGGAGTGTACTATGAAATATTATGCCTTGTTTCAGGGCACGGAAATTGTATATTATGGATGCGGCTGATATCTGCAGTGAAGTAATTTGTTTGGAAATCAATAAATTATGTCATTTATTTGGACTTGGAAGGACAATTACATTAACACTTTGGTATAAATTACCTCTAGAATTTGGGAGGAATCCATGTGAAAAGTAATATAGTAATCTTGAGGAAACTGAAAACTCAAAATGAGAATGTGGCCTAGCAGTAGACAACAGGATGTTTGGGATTTTTTTTTAGTGCAGATACGTGGTTCCAAAACCCCTCGAGTGGTGAAAACGAGGCTAGGTGCAAGTTTTGGGTGATTTTGATGGCATAGATATGCAGTTCACAACATGGAATCTTTTTCCCAATTGTTGTAAGATTTTAAAGCATTATTTCTTAAAAAAAAGGGTTCCTTGCACATTATTGAAGGTCAAGGAGAACTTGTAATATGGAGTTTAAAACAGAGCATCTATCAGTGTGATTGTTTCCTGCCTTTACTAAAATTGACCAAAATCACTACGCATATCTTGCTTAGAAACTATTAGACCTCTTTAAAAATCTTATGGCATTTCCTTTGCAACATCTGGTGATGGTGCAATTTTTAGTTTAAAATTATCTGCATTATACATCCATTATGCATCTCATAGGGACATGAATGCCAATATTTAAAATCATGGAAATATCAAATGTAAGTTTTGAAAATTTGACTTTCCCATGCAAATAAGATTTCATAAAGACTACCAATGGGACTCAAATACTAGAGAATCAAGATCATTACCCTAGACGATGCATCTCATAGACAACTAAATATAGTTTTTAAATAAAACGGTATCTACTGCCAACCAATTGTACAATTACGGGACAAAATTAACACATAATTGTAGCCCACACAGTGATTGAAAATAATTTTCCTTTTAAAAAGCAGTTGTATCTCTTATTATACTCCATGGTATACAAATGGGACAGCCAGTAGAAGCCAATTGCAATGAAAGCATTGAACCTAAATATTGTATCGAAATATTAACATCAGGTACAACTTCAAAAGTTCTGATACAAGAGAAAGCAAAGAGATGAAAACAACAATGCATATCCCCACCCAACATTGATGCAAATGTTGCTAACAAGATGTGGTAAAGGGAAAAGAGGTTCCTAAATGGAATGATGTAGCTTTTAGTATGAATCCATTTAGTATAAGCACATAACATATATCTACAATTATCTTTATTTTTCTCATCCTAATTTCCTTTTCTCTTTCACATATATTTGCAACCTTGAACATATTTTTGGTCCATTTTGGTAATTAGCATTCAAGCTTTCTAACAAAAAATTTGGCATATGCCCATAGCTTTAGCATTATAATGATCACATAGCATAATCTATTATTTAAAGATGTTGTCAAATAAAATAGAAAAATGAGTATACCTCATCCAACATGGCAACAAGCTTTGTTTTTTATCAAAGCTCGTCTTTCTACTAGTGATAACTGAGAGGGACAGTCATTTCTTTCTTGGGTTGAAGTTGAACGTATTTTAGGGGAAACAAAAGCTCCATCCTTCCTACCACCTTTTAATCAACTATTATATTTATTAGTTTTTTTCCCAATCCATGACTGTGATTTCTGATGTTTGGCTAAATCAGGCTTGATAGCCTCACCTACATTGACAACTTCATGCAGCAATTGTTGAGTTGCTTTAAGATACCTGGAGTCTATCAAAACATTTAAGAGCCCTTCTACTTTAGTAGATCTGGAATCAATATGCATATGTTTGTTGGCTCCCAGGGCAAGTAAATTTCATTAAAACCCGGTGTTTGAAAACCCAGATCCTAGAATCCCATCTCTTGAGGATGTGTGAAAGGCACTAAGACTTTCAGTCCATTTTCTCATACTTCTATCAGTTCTGCCGATGTTCTCTTACGAAGTTGCACATATTCCTGGTAAATTTATGTCTGGGTCAGTAGGTTGGTTCTGAAAAGAGGGTAGCTGAAAAGTTGATGGATGTTTTGGGGAGCAGTTGACGGAGATACATATTTCCCAGGCTATAGTCTCATTAATGCAGTTGGGAAATATATGATCATAGTTAGATTTAAATTAGTTTAAATCTAAAGTTCTGTATATACTACCCAACCTCATTAATGAAGCTATAACCTAGGAAATAATGGTCCCTAAAGTTGAGTGAAAAACCTTTCCCATGGCCAATGGAGCCGTGTGAATGCTCTAACTGCAAACTTAGTCCACTTAGAAGCATTCTTGATTGTTGTTCTTGAATGGAAGACATGGATGCTCGTCTCAACCTCAATTGGAATATCTCAACAACTAGCTAATGACCATACTTCCAGAATTATTCAAGTGTCTAGACAATGTGTGAATACTACTAGCATCATTTGTTTTCTGCATAAATGTCAACTCATTTCCTTCATTTCGCCAAACATTATAAAGATGGCCACTACTGCCAACATCATTTTTTGTCTGCATAAATGTCAACTCATTTCCTTCATTTTGCCAAACATTTTAAATATGGCTACTACTGCCACCATCATTTGTTGTCTGCATAAATTTCAACTCATTTCCTTCATTTCGCCAAACATTGTAAAGATGGCCCCCAATTCGTTATGTAGATAAATATGATTTAATGTCCTGTTGAGCTCTACAAGAATTTCCCATCACCCTAATAGAATAGTGTTGTTGTGAAAGTAGAGCAGTTGGAAGTGCGATTCAAATAAAATGTTGCTCGGCTACCTCTATAATCAATGTTTTAGAGTGTAATGGTTTTAATTGTGCCCACCTCAAAATGCGCTTTTTATTTTTCCTTTCTTTGTACACATGTGAGGGACTACCTTATGATTTCAGTGAATTCTCCACTTGCAATCAATCAAAGATCACCTACTTTCTCCATAAATCGAGAGACGATGTGAGAGAGACATGGCCGATTATGCATGTGAAGTTGCACAGTAGCGTACAATGCAATTAAAATAAGGTGGAGTCTATCTTGTGAGTTATGTGAATTGTCCAACTACAATCAAACAAAGATCACTTATTTTCTCCATAAATAGAGAGACTATGTCAGAGCGACATGGTCAATTATGCATGTGAAGTTTCATAGTAGCGTACAATGCAATTAAAATAAGGTAGAGTATATTGGAAGGACAAAGGACAAAAGCTCACTGCCGCATCGAGCTCTCATGAGTTATCACTCTTAAGTCTTTGGGTATTTGTACTTGGCATCAATTTTTTTTTTTATCAACCTTTATTATTATAAAGGAATTCACAATTATACTCATTTAAGAGTGTGTTTTAAGCTAAAATCCATTACAACAATATTTATTAAGGTATTAAAGCTCAACATGTTACTGGAAGAAATTTGAACATGGGTGAATGGAATAAAAATAAACGCCTGATATAACTCGAATCGGAATCAATAGTTGGCACTCTGGTTGCTTCTTCTTATTCCCATAACTTGTAATCAATGAGTTTATAAGAAGGTCAAAAATTGAGTGACTAAGTTGATTTTGTTATATCTTCCTCACTGTGTTGTACTTGTCAAACTTCTCATTTTTTTTACTTGATTTTGTCATGTGGCTATGGATTGTGTTATATTTTTCAAGCTTGTGGGTTTTCTTAAAAGCTTTAAATATATCGTTTCCATGCCCCAAGGTACCAAGGCACACCCCCACAAGCTTTAATGATATGACTTGATTTGGAGCAACACCATCATTGCAAGAAACATGACATTTATATTGCATGAAATGCTACGATACAAAGGTGCAGAAAAAATGAAGTCATGTTAGTAAGGCAAGACAACATAGGCGAGACCAAGTGAGAGTGCATTAGACGATACTAGCAAGAGGAGTTGAGGGCGTGTTATCCATACTGAAATTTGTGGGCGCTCAGGCGAATGATGAGTTAGCCCGACCAAAGGGACCCAACTCATGGGCGAGACAAACCATACAATAGTATGGAATGATATGAAGAGCCAACCCATGCGATAAGTGAAGCCGATTGAGATATGGGTTGGAAGATTCGCACAATGGTTGGGCAGAATGATATAATAAAAGGAGAGTCGCACAAGTAGAACACACAATCGAAAAAAAAAATATAAGACATAATTTAGAGCTAAGATGAGTTTGAAGGACAATGGGGAGCTGAGAGATATATTGTGGGCCTACGGTCATGTAGGACTCAAGGGCAGAGTTGAGATTGAACCAAACTAGTCTACTCTAGGGTGGAGATGAGATACGCTAAAGGAGGAACGACTTGCGGTAGGGTGGTTGGGTGGCCCGGTGGGTCTGAGGGCTTGGAATAGGTTTATGTTGTATTTATTAGGGATTTTTTGTTTCACTGGAATGGTTGGACCGAGCCATTGTCTCATGGAAACATTGTATCTATATATTTTAATGAAGTAGAAGGTCAGAGACATTTTCCATTGGAATTGTGCATGTGTATGATGATTTTATGTCTTGCATATGATGTTCATAATTTTTTTTAATGGGATACAATGTGACAATGTTATTATTAATCTATGTTCAAAGAAATTATGCACTTTAATGATAATATAGAAATTAAAACGGGTAATACATTGTGAGGCGTAGTATATGTGAAGTAACATTGTGTTACACTAGGAAGTTGTGAAACATGTTGATGCCACACACTCAAGGGATCATAGTGCACCCAAAAGGTGCCTTGTGACCGTAGGATGCCATGGGGTTGTGATAGGTGATATCAGAGCAACCACTCAGTGGAAGTGAAGCACTTAAAAAGTGTGGCCAAGATGTAGATATGCAAGTTAAGGTGCATGTTTGTTTTTTGTAGTTCATGTTCATTTGAAGATTCTATTTTCAATAGGATAGGCATCTTGGGGAAGGAACAAGACAACCTGAGGCAAAATTTGTGCTTTTTGAACATGGAAATCGACAAAAAATCAATACATGCACTTGTTGACACAAGTGCCTTGCACATTTCCTTAAAGGCGAGTTTGGAAAAGAAAATTGGGTTGAAAGTAATTGCAAGTAGGAAAATGGTGAAAGCAATCAACTCCATGCTTAAGACAATGACATGATTGGTAGAAAATGTACTAGTTCATATTGGTGGTTGGAAGGGACTTTTGGATTTTACAGTGATTTTGATGGATGATTTCGAGGTCATATTGGGACTAGATTTCTTAAGAGGAAGTTGGGTGGTTATGATACCATGGATGGATCAATTCATTATCTTGTATGACAACAAGACATGGGTTGTGTGCATAAATACATGAGAGCAGCAGAAAGAGAGGTGAATCTTGAGTCTCTATTGAGCATGAACAGAGAAAAATGGATGTTGTATGCCTATATATATATATATACAACAATGATCAAGGAAGTGGGAAATTATGGAGTGGGGTCACCTATTCCACTAGAATTTCCTGAGTCGATGGAGTCATATATATGCATCCAAGTTTTCAGATGAGTTGCTAAAATTTCTCCCACCAAGATGATTCAAATTTATGAAGGAAAAAAATGAAATAAAAATGTAAAAAAAACACAAAGATACAATGAAACTAAAATTCAATTAATAAATAACAAATGTTGAAAATTGTTTACCTGCAGAATGATAGAAAATCTAGCTCGGGTGATGGTACCTTATCTCTGAGAATATATGTGATAGGTACATGCCTTCTGAACTATGTTGCAAGGAGGCTCAAGGGCCATTTTATCATGGATAAGCAATGATATACCCTACACATCCAAAAACCTAACCGTAAGAGAGGAAGCACCAAAAGGTATGGGCCCTGATGGGGTTAGTTAGAATGTCAACTTACCGAGGTCATAAATTTGGCATACAATATCCATTTGACATGCATGATAACCCATTAGAAAGGTCTATCCAGGGAAGAAAACTTTTGAATATGCTCAATTCCCCAAAAAACGTTATTAAGGGCCTCAAAACAGCTCTTGAAGTTTAGGACCCAAAAGCTGCCAAAAATAGAAAATTGTCGAAATAGGAAACTATGATGAAAAATCAGAAACTAATGGAAAATAATAAGGGGGGTCCATGTGGAATTTTTATGCAACTAGCTCACAAAATAAAATAAAATATAGATAATGAATTGAAAATTATCTACTTCGAGGGGGAAACTTCCTTTAAATTACATAAATGAATAATTATTGGATGATTCAAATGAAAAAACCTACTATCTATATATAGGACTCTAAGGGGTCATAATATAATTAGAGTCGACATAACAATAATAATGAAAGGGCACAACAATAACAATAGTGGGTTTCTATGGGGCACAATAATAACAATATGGGGACTACATGGGCACAACCATTAGAGAAATTTTGAGGTCTAAACTTAGTCTCCTAAGAAAAATGTACAACCAAAAGAAACTTTATATGAACCAATAGGATTCAAGATGATGATGTTAACCATGGGTGATGATTCAACATTTTTGGAGTAAAAAAGTAAAAAGATTAAAAAATAATAAAATAATAAAACTACTTTTTCAACTCATATTTTCAACTTATCTCCCTAAATTTTCACTCAAATTTCAAGCGGGACTACTTGTTAGATGCAAAATTGAATTCCTCATCCAAGGAGTACCCATGTTGCATACTTTCGATGGAACCTGCTACACGAAGATTGAGAAATACATGAAAAAATGTGATTGCAATCATGTTTTTCATGTATTAATCATTTTTCGTGTAGCAAGGTCCATCGAAAGCATGAAACATGGGTACTCCTTGCATGAGAAATCAAATTCTGCATCCAATGAGAGTTCCCACTCGAAATTTGAGTAAACCCATAGGGAGATCAGTTGAAAATACGAGTTGAAAAAGTAGTTTTTAATTTATTTTATTGCCTCTAAAATTTGATGACTTAATCTAATATTATTTTATTATTTCTACTATTATTTTATAATTTCATTAGGAGGACCATTTTAGACTTAAAAGTTCCTCTAATGAATAACAATAAGGGGACTACACTAACAATAACAATACGGGGATAGACTAGTATTATAGGGGCGTAACATGCCCTTGTCCTTCAAAAAAGTGTTGTCCTCAATGCTTGAGTAGTTTTGGATGCTTCTGTATAAAATTATCATCTTCCTATGTGGAATATTCAGTGTGTAAGTTCTTTCACTTGATGAGATACTATGAAATTGATCGATTTCATAGTTGTTGAGTTCTTGTTTCCATGATTGATTTAGGTTCCAATATGATTTTTCCTTCCTCATCAAGTTTTGGAAATATTATTTGAACTCGGTGCTTGTCACCTATAACCTTCTGTAAGCATGAAACATGGAAAACTGGGTGCACTCGGGAAGATGCGAGAAGCTCCAATTTGTATGTCATAGTACCAATATTTTGCAACACCTTGTAAGGACCATAATACTTTGGTGATAGTTTATTATCATTCTTAGCTTGCTTGAGGGACATTTGTTTGTATGGTTGTAGCCATAAAAATACCCAATTATCTACATCAAAATTTCTTTCACTGCGATATTGATTGTCTATTGTTTCATTCGATTATGTGCCAAAGTGATGTTATCCTTTAAGAGTTGGAGAACTTGTTGTTGATGCCCGATGTGATCTTACACTGATTGAACCTTAGCATTTTATCTTAAAGATGATGTGATGGATGGTGGATGATATCCATAAAGTTCCATAAATGGGGTCATTTTTGCTGCAATATGGAAGGAAGTGTTATACCACCATTCAACCAGAGGTAACCACTTCACCCATTGTGTTTTTTTGTCAGACAAAAAGAAACAAATATATCCTTCCAGAAATTTGTTCAATATCTCAGTTTTCCCATCAGATTGAGGATGATAAGATGAGATATGACCTATTTGAGTACCCAGACAAGAAAATAACTCCGTCCAAAATTTCCAGTGAAAATGAGATCTCTATCACTTATAATAATCTTTGGGTTTCCATGTATATTTTGAATTGTTTCCATAAATGCATTAACAATTGTATTTGCTTTAAATGGATGAGATAATGCACATGTAATATCCCGGATGGGATATTTTAACTAAAAATGCAGAAAAATATTGAATACCATAATTTGCTGTAAAATAAACATTCACTCAATAAAAGATTTCCATGTAAAATAAAAAGACAGGAAACACTGCAATCCAATACCATATAGAACGAGAAAAATCTCAGCTTTTATTATAAATAATAAGAGGGGTTTACATATAGATTTGACCGAGAAAGAGTTGAGAGAGAAAAATAGCCACCAAGATAAGCTGCTGAACGGCGCTGGCCACCAAACTGAACTGTAATATCCTGGATGGGATATTTTTACTAAAAATGCAGATAAATAAATAAACTCCACAGAATGCCGCAAAATCAACATTTACTTACAGAATATTGCCATGTAAAATTAAACATACAAGTACATGCAAATCCATAACACCATAATGCAGGAATATAACTCAGCTTTATTATATTATCACTAGGATTACAAGCTGAAATAAAATATATATGAGATAAATGAAATACAACTGACCTCGAGAAAATCTGCTGCACTGCTACACGACGCTGGCCTCCCAAAACTGAATTGTTGCACTCTCCCTCCGGCAACAGCTATCCCTGAATCTACTGAAGATGATGAAGCCCAAGTTGAAGATCTGAATGATCCTCACACCAATCTCTGAAGCTCTGTGAAACTTCTAAGTGAAGTCTCCTCAAGAGTATTGGGTTTCCGTCCAACACTCACAAATCACCCGAGGGTTTCCGTCCTGGGGCTACGGCTGAAGTAGAGAACCACGTCCTCAAACCTCTCATACACAAGAAAATGATCTACTCCAAAGATATCTCCCAATGGCCTCCTCCCTTTCTTTTATAGATCTCTTGGAGTCTTCTACAACATTATTTTATTCATGGTGCACTTTTCCCTTTTATTATAATATTCCTTTTTAATGCAGAAAAGGGTATATCAGCTACCACGCCTCCTCAGGTCACTGAAATCTGTGTCTAACTGTCCCATCGTGTAGGTCTCCTCATCTCGGTTCCAATGAGCTATTACACTAAGGTGTTCCATCGTGTATTCCTCCCGAAATGCCACCTTGAGCATAATCAGCTGAGTTAAGCCCATAAATAACTCAAAATTCCGAAAGTTATCGAAATGCATCGGAACGAAAGACAAACTGCTTGGATTATGGAGAATATCAAGCGAATGCCTCCAGAAACCATGAAAACTCCTCAAAAATCCTCCGAAAAGCTCCTGAGCCCACTGATAGCACCAATATGTACATGTGACCTGTCTGCTCCTAACTCTGGAAGTCCCTCCTAGCCCTGTCATGGGTGATACCAAAGAAAGGAATATTACAGCACAAAAGTATGCATACTTGGTAAGTCTATCAACTACCACCATGATGAAACTCTTTCCTTCGGAAATGGGTAAACCTGTGATAAAATCGATTGAAACCTCCTCCCAACATTGACATGGAATGGATAAAGGTTGTAACGGACCTGGGGTCTTAATTCTCTCAACTTTATTTTTTTGGAAAACCAAACATTCCACCACAAACTTTTGAATATCATATTTAAGGCCATCCTAAAAAAATCCTTCTTGACCTTGTGGTAAGTTTTTAAAAATCTAGAGTGCCCTCCTAGGGGAAAGGTGTGAAATTCCAAAAGAATATTTTGTTTCAGTTGGGAATTCTTACAAATATATAAGAGATATTTGTACCATAAGGAATCAATTTTCCATCTAAATGTATCATATGTACTGGGATCTTTCTGCAAATTTTGAATGAGCGTCCACACCTCTTCATCATTCTTCCATTCATCCTTTGCTTCGGTTATCAACTCAATTTGGATAATATAAATGGCAGAAAACAATGCTTCCACATCCTCATCCTTTCTTGAGAGTGCAACTCCAACAACATTTTGCTTCCATTTTTTGTAGATGATTTCAAAGTCATAACCCAACATATTCGTGACCCATTTTTGTTTCTCTTTTGAATATAATATTTGTTGCAAAAATTATTTAAGACTATCATGATTTGTTTTTACCTTGAAGTGTCTTCCAATTAGGTAAGGTCTCCATTGCTTTAGTGCATGTAGTATTTCCAACATTTCCTTCTCATAAATAGGTTTGTGTAAATACTTTTCTTTGATTAGATGACTTTAAAAAGCAATGGGTCTTCTTTTTTCATTAAAACTACATCAATTCTATTTCCCGAGGCATCACATTCCACAATAAAGGTTTTTGTGAAGTCTTGCACAACTAAGACTGATGCTTGGCACATTGCCTCTTTAATATGTTCAAAGGCCTTAGTTGCTTCTAGAGTACAAGAAAGAACAATTTTCTTTAGTAATGATGTTAGATGTGTCGATATTCTCCTATAATTCTTAACAAAATTGTAATAATACCCTATCAACCCGAGAAATCCTCAAATATGCTTTATGGTTTTGGGGAATTTCCATTCCTTAATGGCTTTAATTTTGTTAGGGTCTACCTTAACACCCTCATGAGATACGGTATGACCCAAATATTCCACCTTATATAATCCAAAGAAATAGTTGGAGGTTTTTGTATATAACTGTTTTCCCTCCAATAGTTTGAGCACCCTGTCAAGATGTTGAACATGATCCTTCCAAGACTTGATATAGATTAGTATATCATTAAAAAATACTAACACACATTTTATAAGGAAGGGTTTGGAAATCGAATTCATCAAACCTTGAAATGTGGAAGGTGCATTAGTAAAGCCAAAATGCATGACCAAAAATTCATAATAGCCTTCATCAGTTTTAAATGTTGTTTTCATAATGTCTTCAATGTTCATTCTAATTTGATGATATCCTGAATGAAGATCCAAATGGTGAAGTAAATCGCTCCATGTGATTCATCCAACAATTCATCAATTAAGGGGATGAGAAGTTTATCTTTAATAGTGAGCTTGTTGAGCTCACTATAATACGGACACATACGCCACGATCCATCCTTCTTGTGCACCAATACTACTAGACCAGAGAAATAACTTTGACTAGGTTGAATTATACTAGCCTCTAGAATTTCTGCAACCATACATTCAATCTCACTCTTTTGGGCATAAGGATATCTTTAAGACATAATTTTTGGAGTAACACTTCCTAGAATCAAATGAATAGCATGATCATGATCACAAATGTGTGGGAGGCCTTTGGGAGTCTCAAACACCTTGGAATGAATGTCCAAGACTTTTTGGAGATCTAGAGAAATATATGATTTTGATGTTTGAACCTCTAGTGAGTATAATTGTGCAATTATGCCTCTTTGTTATTTCTTCATAAGCTTTTTCATGACATTATAATTGATTATATTTCCTGGTTTCCCTGCGATACCCTGTAATTCAACTTCCCTTCCTTCCCAAAAAAATTTCAAGAAAATTTCTTGAAAATTAAAATCTATTGTCCCCAAATATTGTAACCATTGGTGGGCACCCGCCTATTCCACTTGGACCCCCACCATTGTTTCTTAAAGTCTTTCAGTTTCCTTAATTGTAGCACAATTTATTATTTTTGGTAGTTTTTTTGGTCCTGAACTTCTGGAGCCATTTTGGGGCCCTAAACAACTTTTTTTGGGCATGAAAATTATGATGAATATGAGTCTTCCAGACTCAATATTCGTTTTCAAGAGTTGTAGTATTTGGATATATATTTATAATGATGAATCATGTGCATAAAATAGAGACAGTATGTGAAAGTTATGACCCCGGGAAATCGAAGTACCAATTTACCCCAACAAGGCCCATAGTTCGGTGTTTCATCTCCTACAGTTAATCTTTTGGATGTTTAGGGTTTTCCATTATTTCTCAATAATATATAGGCATTCTACACTCATTGTAACACAAAGTTCAGAGGCCTATAGCCACCACATATATTCTCAAGGATAAGCTACAAGCGCCCTAGCTAGTTGATTTCCATTTTGTCTATAAACAAATTTTAGTTCTTTGATATTAATGAAGTGAATTTTTATTTCTGCTGCATATTTGTATTTATGGTTATATGTGTATTTTGTTGCGTCCCTGCATAAATTTGGATCAATTGGACTCCTAGTACAACATCAACACCACCCATTGGAATGGAGAGCATTGGACTATTCAATAAATATTCCACCATGGTTAACTTGATATTATGACACTTTTCAGAGAAATTTATAGTTCCTCCATTTGAAACCATTACTTGACACTCTGGTGATGATTATAGGAATAAATTCAATTCCTTGGCTATCTTACAATGAATAAAATTATGGGTACTACCCAAATCAGTTAGCACTATTAACTTTCTCATTTTGATATATCCTTCTATCTTGAGATTTTGAGGAGTGGTAATTCATGCCAATGCATTACAAGATATGTTCAGATTCATTTAGTCTTTCTATGAGGTTATTTCCTAGTGTATATCCTCCTCTTTTGATGTTTCTTGTTCCTTTTATTCTTCCTCTTCACAATCTATGTAAAATAATTTATTCTTAGCGCAGTTATGACCTTTAGTGTATTTTCTATCACAACTATACCAAAGCCCTTTTCTATTTTTTCCTCCAATTGTTTTGGTTTCAACCTTGTAGGTTGTGGATGGCTAGGAGTAGCAACACTTCCATCTTTATGGTTGTTAGTGGTAGACTTCCCTGTTGCCATAATTTTTCTTTCAACTTTTCTTGCCACCCTGGATGCCTTCTCCAATGAATCAGGTTCCCAAGGGCGAACCTGATGTTGGATGTTATCCTTTAAAGTCCCTATGAATACATCAACCCTATTCTCCTCTAGAATATCTATTATCCCAATATTCAAATTTTGAAAGTCCTCAATGTGCTATGCCATTGAACCCTTTTGTTTGAGATTTATCAATTGGCTAAAGAAGATGTTGCTCTTTATATCCTCATAATGTGCTATCATTTCCTCTGTAAAATTGGACCAAGTGACAATTTTTCTATGAGAACAAAGCTATCAATACCATACAAACTAATTGAGTTCAAATATAAAGTTTCAATGTGTACCTTTTGTGAGTTTTGCACATCATGGAGATCAAAATATTGCTCTATTTGTAGTATCCTTGTTACTGGATCCTTACCATCAAGATTCCTCATATATATATTTTGAATGTGGTGGTTATTAAGCCCAACATTGGAGTTTCTAAAATCACAATTCATATTCATTTTGTCCTCATGATGGTTTTCATGGATTGCCTTGTCACCACTGGGAAGTCTTTCTTGCAACAACTTTATCAAACCTTCCATGTTTGCTTTCAAACCATCCATGTTAGCTTCTATACCATCCTTCAAACCATCTATATTAGCTTACACGAAATCCAGGTTATCTTCAATTTATGATTTTAAGCCATCCATGTCATCTTTTATTTCATATTTGGTTGTTCTTTATGAGAGAAAAATTTGTTGCACTTGGTCACGTAATTTTGAGATATCATATTGCAACTCTTCCTCTTCATGCGTCATAGTAGAGATTTGTGAGGGATTAATGGGTGTGGAATATTTTTGTTTGGGAGGAATTTTATAACCCAATATTTATATCTATGCTTCAATATGCCTTTGGAATCACTTCAAACTGATTTTTCAAACAAAAGTTATGCAATTTAAAAAAATACAAACCTTTTTATTTCTTTTGGGAGCTCTACCTTGAAACAATTATAACTCCATAATTTTGGATCTCCAAGGTCTAAAATTTGGTCCTATTGTAGACCTTTGAATCTACTTTCCAACCCCACAAGTAAGACCAATATTGGAGTCTTCAACAAAGAGTTATGCTCGATCGCCCATGATGTCCTAATTATAGACTAGTTTAATAGAGTGACAATGTACGGAGTGCCATGTGTCATTGTTTCTACCTTCGGTCCTGAAATTACTACACGAAAAACTAAATTCCATTCAATTTTAGCCACTTTTTACAGAATTCAAATCCTATTCCTGAAACGAAATTTATGATGATTTTCCCTAGGTCACATGTTTGAGACTGAATTTTGGATCCCGCGGAAACCCTAACTTCCACATATCATATCTCTGAAACTATATTGAACCAAGATCTGAAATTTTTACAAGAAATTCACCAAGATTTCAGCGCCAGGTGGTTGAAATTTTCACTTTTTAAGCCTTGTAGAAAAAAATTATAGCAAAAATTCCAAGATGACACAAAACATGAATGATAAAAACATGATATTATGATATTATAATATTAAGATTTATGAATCATAAAAACGTGATATTACACAAAATAATGTATCTAGTAATAAGAAATATGTCTAGGCATAATTCATGTGTCCAGACCCTCAAGTATAAGAATTTTGATTTGCAAATTTCAAACATATTACACACTGCTTACTGCCACACGTAACTACATATATTCTAAAATTATCTACATTATACATCTCATAGGGACATGAATGACAATATTTAAAAGCATGGAAATATCAGATTTAAGTTTTCTAAAAGTTGGCTCCCCTTGCAAATAACATTTCCTAGAGACTACCATCTGCCAATAGGACTCAAATACTAGATTTCATTACCCTAGACGATGCATCTCATAGACAACTAAATATAGTTTATAAATAAAACAGTATATACTGCCAACCAATTGTACAATTATGGGACAAAATTAACACATAGAGAAGTGCATCATAGTTGTAGCCCACACAGTAATTAAAAATCCTTTTCCTTGCAACAAGCAGTTTCATCTATTATTATACTGCATGGTATACCAATGGGACAACCGGTAGAAGCGAATTGCAATAAAAGCGCTAACCCTGAATATTGTATCCTAATATTAACAACAAGTACAACTTCAAGAGTTCTGATACAAGAGAAAGAAAATAAATGACAAAAAAAATCCATATCCCTACCCAACATTGATGCAAACATTGCTAACAAGATGTGGTAAAGAGAAAAGAGGTTCCTAAATGGAATGATGTAGCTTTTAGTTTGAATCCCTTTAATAAAAGCGCATAACATATATCTACAATTATATTTAGTTTTCTCGTCCTAATTTTATTTTCTCTCACATATTTCTACAGCCTTGAACATTTCTTTTTTCCATTTTGGTAATTAGCATTCAAGCTTTCTAACAAAAATTTTGGCATATGCCTGTTATGCGGAATTGTGATCTACAGTTAAACCAAATTCCCTAAATGTGGTGCTAGTCATTTAGAACAACATAGGAAAGAATTAATAACACTTTCTCTAAAACAAGAAGATATATAGAATGGTAAAGGAGCGTACTTGTGATTCAATCATTTCTCCTTCTCCTTCTATCGATGTTGTCATCACTCTCAATCCAACTCAAATTTCTAGATCAATTCCTGCAAACACAAACAGAGAAAAAAAAACAACATGCAATATACATATATCTACTTATATTACTCAATCAAATCGAATAGATATGAAATACATACATCATTCAATAATTCATTGCACAAGTAATAGATACATATGTATGGGAAAATGAACATCAATCTTTATTAAAGAGTAGAAGGGGGAGGTTACAACCAATGGATCGATTTGTTGCCAACCTGCTCCAGCTTCATTCCAGTCTCATCACATCCAACATCATACCAGCATCATATCAATACTTTCACTCTCTTATCACATGAGAATCCAACAACTTAACTTTACCAAATTTTTTCCCTCCCTAGCACTAGAAGGAGTGCTCAATTTATAGGGAAATTGATGGTATTTTCTCAATGAATTAATTTCTAATAATAGGAAAGACATGTTCCCAAGTTCAGAGGTGTTATATGGACACTTGGATTTTAATTTTGACACAAATAGACTCTTCTAGAAGGCATTGGCCATGTGGATATTCCCAAAACAATGAGAATTCTACTCCCGGGTGACCAACACACCCTTGAGTGTCAGGAAGTGCACTGCAGTGCACCCTTGAATGGAGGATTTGGCATTGCAATGTAGTTATTCCCTTTAGAGACTCTGTCGGTGAGTCAATAAGTGATATAACATATACTTCAAACCTTGGAAATATCACAATAGAAGCCATGAATGAAATGTTATTCTCTTAGGGAATATAGAAGCTGAAATACAAGGGGATGATAGACCCTATTTCATTGGTCCTGGTGATGATGTCCAATTTGACTAGGTCATGGGGGATGATGCCCAAATTGACCTATAACAACTGCCCCCTAAAACATGAACTAAAAATAATAATAGTATCTGGATGAGATGCTTTACGATGTGATGAGCTGGAACTGAAGTGGACGATGACATGCATCAATCTTACAATACATTACATCATGACATTTTTCATCTTGATCATGAATTTTTGAGGGAGGCATTCCCATGCTCAACGCATAAAATATCTAATAACATGTACATAGTTCAAGAAGTCGTTTAAACTGGAATGTTTCCCAATAAAGAAATGCCTACAAATATAGGCCAATGTTCGGATGATGATCTGTATGTAAAGCCATTGTACAGATGATGTGTACAACAATCCTGAAATCGCAACCTGGATGGATGAAACTAGATCCGAGGTCTTCTTATCTCATTCACTCGATCGTTCAGGTACAAGTCTAGACATGCGAATATATGATTTGTAGTCGAACATGGGAAGACATCGTTTGATTACTAGCCAATGATGTGAGTTGTAAACAAACGCGAGAGAACCACTATTGATGTTAATGGCTCTCAACATACTGCAATATAATTTGTAAGGCATGTTAGGTCCTCGTAATTTTTTAGATTGGTGAGAACAAATGAACAAGGGTAACATCAAACCAATCTTTGGAGTCCTAGGACCTAGCCTTCCTGGACTCAGAGAGGGCTCTCTCTATGCTTATGTAAAGTATTTAACTTGTTTTATTTTAGAGTTTGATTTTAGGCTAGTTATAGGGATTAGGGTTTGTTTGTTGTTTTGGTTGGTTAGGTTGTCAAGGGAAATAGGTAGATTAAGGGAGGATCCATCCGTTGGGCTATGGAGTCCGCAAAGGGTTTGAAAAGTATAAAAATGAGTCAAGGATTGTTCAAAGGGCAAGTTGACAAGGCCAAATGGATCTAAGTAGGTCTAGGGAGAATGAAATGAACATGGAGGTGTGAATACAGTATGTTAAGGGGAAATCAAGGATCCTTTAACAAAATAATAAACAAGAAAAGCTTCTAATATGATAACATAATAAACTTGAAGAGAAATAAAGGATTCTTCAACCAAACGATACTAAGCAGACCTTAAAAACAACAGGTATGTAAGCTAAGAGAGTAGTGAAGGATTATCTAAGACTTTCTTGCAAACAAATAGAAATTAAACATAACATCTTAGTAACACTAAAGAGCATTCAAGGATTCTTTAGCAAAACTTTGAAGAAGAAAACATAGAAATCAAGGAAGCAGGTAGAAGTAGGGTGCCAAGAAGGCAAATCCTATTCTCTATTTATGTCCTATGACTAAATGAACCATAAAAATAATGAATAATTAAAAAAAAAAAACAAAAATATGTTATACATCACCATATAACCAAGCTTAATGAATCCTAAGAGTGAGCTGAATCCACAGATGCACATTCCAAAGCCATCATCAAGGACCAAAGCCAATTTCTCTTCAATCTCAAAGTCTGTATATTACTCTCAATAAACATCCAAAAATTACAATGAGGCCTCAATGAGGTAGAGTAAGAGAGGATCAATCCATTGGGCTATGGAGTCTGCAAAGGGTTTGAAAAGTATAAAAATGAGTCAAGGATTGTTCAAAGGGCAAGTTGACAAGGCCAAATGGATCTAAGTAGGTTTAGGGAGAATGAAATGAACATGGAGGTGTGAATACAGTATGTTAAGGGGAAATCAAGGATCCTTTAACAAAATAATAAACAAGAAAAAGCTTCTAATATGATAACATAATAGACTGGAAGAGAAATAAAGGATTCTTCAACCAAACAATACTAAGCAGACCTTAAAAACAACAGGTATGTAAGCTAAGAGAGTAGTGAAGGATTATCTAAGACTTTCTTGCAAAAAAATAGAAATTAAACATAACATATTAGTAACATGAAAGAGCATTCAAGGATTCTTTAGTAAAAATTTGAAGAAGAAAACATAGAAATCAAGGAAGCAGGTAGAAGTAGGGTGCCAAGAAGGCAAATCCTATTCTCTATTTATGTCCTATGACTAAATGAACCATAAAAATAATGAATAATTAAAGAAAATAAACAAAAATATGTTATACATCACCATATAACCAAGCTTAATGAATCCTAAGAGTGAGCTCAATCCACAGATGCACATTCCAAAGCCATCATCAAGGACCAAAGCCAATTTCTCTTCAATCTCAAAGTCTGTATATTACTCTCAATAAACATCCAACAATTACAATGAGGCCTCAATGAGGTAGAGTAAGAGAGGATCAATCCATTGGGCTATGGATTCTGCAAAGGGTTTGAAAATTATAAAAATGAGTCAAGGATTGTTCAAAGGGCAAGTTGACAAGGCCAAATGGATCTCCATAGCCCAAAGGTGAAAATTGGCATGTTTTTGAGCCTTTTGAGGGACCAAAAATGCTCCAAATGCTCTAAAATTATGTGTGAATAATGTCCTTGGGACGATGAATCCAAAAAATTAAACTTTACCTCCATTGGATGCCTTTAGGTAAAGCGTAGTGCCAAGGGTGCTGTGCTTTCGACCCTAAAAAATAGTGAAAAACCAAATTTGTCAAAAACTTGCCAAAATTTGTATTTACCTTGCTGATTAGGTTGGGTATGCTTGTAGGGGATAGATCAACAAGTTTATCAAGTTCTCCTTTGGCTTTAGTGTCATGGTTCATCATGATTCATAGGCCTCTTTATCCTGTTTATTTCTTTTCTACCTCATTTCTCTTATCTGATCCACTATCATTAGGCTCACTGATATGCGCTTCATCATTGTTTTCTACATTGTTTCTTTGCCACATTTTCATCTTCATTCTTTGTAACACTACTCTTACTACTCTTATGACCCTTGGATATAATTCCATGTTCTTTATTGCTTTAATTCTTCATTGACATCTTCACTAGCAACCTTGGCCTCCTATTTCATTTTGCTCATCTTTACTGACAAAAACCTCACTGTTGTGACATTTATTGTGCTCTTTACTGATATGTGCTTTTCTACCTTTAGACCCACTATGAGCCTCACTGTTTTTAGACCCAAATGGCCTCCTCTTCACTGCTTGATTTTTCCTTGTTTCACTCATTATTTGTTGAGATTCAACAAGATGATGAAGCTTAGTGAAAATCAGTCACCTTCACTAAGTGGGCTCGCAGGCTACTTTTAGGTGTAAGTCTATTTTTAGACATGGTGATAATATTTCAGAAGTTACAAGATGCTATTTGTGGATGGTTTTTCAAGTTCGAAAAATAAATGAAATTATATTTTTAGAATATTGGGCGAAGTCTATTTATAGATCGTCGATCTAAAAATAGAAGTGTCGATTATTATTAGCTCTTAATAATAATCCGACAATAAACAACAACTTATTCTCTTGGAGCACTTAATTTCAATGCACAGATTTGGAAAATCAGTGGGCTGAAGGAATTACACAATTCCTAGGGTTTACTGGTGGTTCATGCATGGAGGACTCAGTTAGAACTGAAGTGGAAAAGTTATGACAGAGTTGGAAGAGTAGTTCATGGAGTTGTTATTCAGTTTAACTCAGTTAATGGAGTTAAACTCAGTTGAGCTAGTTGTATCTAGTCTAACTGAATGATACACTAGTGAGAGTGGAGTGAATTAATTAGTTAATTAATTCACAAATAATAACTCATTAATCAACTGAACAAATACATCAGTTAAATATAGTGCATGTCAGTTCCAATGGAAACCCAGTGGAGAGGTAGGTGAAAGGGCAAGATGGACTATCTGTTGTGACTATAGTGATGCATTGATTGCACCACACACATTGGAGTTGCCAATGAGGATTGTGCAGTGCAAGCAAGGTAGCTTTGAATTCATTCAGGGGTCTTCCTCAGCAGGGATTGCACAGTGGAGGCAGGCTATCAGGTGGCAAGAAATCAATGCATGGATTTACAGATTTCTTCTTATTAGTGTGTGACGATTGATTGTACTAAGAGCTTGATGTACTAAGCTTTGTATGAGATTTTTACATGATCTCCATGATACATAATGTATGATATTTGGGGTATTCATCTTCAGGCTTTCCCTTTAAACAAATGTGTTATGTGCGATTGTTTTTATTGCTTCATGTGTTTGCAATTGAGTTTTTATTTTTCTGCACAAGATTAACAGTGCAAGGATTATGTATTTAAGAAGAAGATAAATATTGTTATATCAGGAGAATCTGGATATATACATGCATCTTGTATATAATTTCTATATGGTATCAGAGCAGTGTTAATTCTTGAAGATTTCAATTGTGAAGAATTGTTGAGTTTGTGCTGGTGGACAATTCGAATTTGCTTCATAAAATTCTTGGTGTGACAGTTGAGTATACATTGAAATGTATTTCAATGGGTTGCGATTAGAGCATGCCCTTGATGGCAGCTTGAATTACATAGCCTGGAGGATAGGATGGAGGTGGTTCTAGAAGATAATGGACTGAAGGATTTCATCAATAGTGATGTTCCTAAGCCGGGATCTAGCGATGCTGCATTACTTGACGCATGGCAAAAGAAGGTAGCAAAGACAAGAAGAATTATATTGGAATGTGTGAAGGACCATATTGTGTTCAGCCTTCACAGAAAATCCACTCCATTTTTAGTGTGGAAGGCTTTGACAGATTTGTTCCAAAGCAACAATGACCATAGGAAGTTGGCGCTGAAAGATAAGCTCAGAAAAATAAAAATGGAGAAGGGTGACAATATTCCAAAATAACTCACGAAGTTTGTCCACTGTAGGGATGAACTGGGAAGTGTGGGGATTACTATTGATGATGAAGATTTGGTGAGCTTGGCTCTCCTTGGGCTTTCGAAGAGTTGGCATCTACGAAGACTCTGTCAATGAATGGGAGAAATTGTCGGGATGGGAGTGACTTTGGTCGGATCTTGTGCAAGAGGAGATAAGGTGAAGTACGAGGGATGGATCTTCATTGAATAATGAAGATGAAGAGAATTTCGCTTCGGCTGCCAAAGGAAGGAAAGGGAAGGGGAATAAATTTCCTTCAAAATCTGAAGCTAAAGGAAAGAAGCAGGATTTGTCCAAGGTGAAGTGTTTTCATTGTCACGAACATGGGCATTTCACCACTAATTGCCCATAGAAGAAGAAGAACAAGAAGGCTTCTAGAGTTGCAGATGGAGAGGCCTTAGCCTTGCAATTTGAACTTGATTTCTCTTTGATCGCATGCTTGGTTTCAATCTATATGGGATCGGTGTGGTATCTTGATAGTGGTGCGTCTTTCAATATGACAGGAGATAAGGAGTTGTTTAGTGACTTGGAGGAGAAGGACCTTCAAATGCATATAGAAATGGGCGACGATGGTCGATACAGTGTGACCAGGATTGGGACCATTACCTTTGAGAGGGAGTTAGCTAATCCATTTCTGTTGAAAGATGTTATGCATGTTCCAGGTCTGAAGAAGAACTTGGTCTCAGTTGCAATGTTGGAAGAAAAAGGTTATGACGTTGTTTTTAGCAATGGAAAAGCTTTCCTGCGACATAAAACAACGGGTCAAACCAAGAGGATAGGAATTTGAGTTAATAATCTCTACAAGTTGGAGGTAGATGGCTACGCTGCAATGATGGGCAAAGCAGAAGAAGTGGTGAGCCGGGATGAGGGCGAATTATGGCACAGGAGATTGGGCCATCTTCACCATGGCACTTTGAAGATTTTGTAGTAGATTTCTACTGGAATTCCCAAGGGTACTCTTGCGTAGTCAGATCAGTGCAAGGGATGTACTACGGGTAATTTTGTGAAAACCAGCTTTCATGAAAAGGAGAACCGTACTTCAGTGATCCTGGAGAGAATTCACACAGACGTGTGTGGACCTTTCTCAGTTGCTTCAACAAAAAAACACAGGTATTATGTTATATTTGTTGATGACTATTCTCGTAGATGCTGGATCTTCTTCATGCATAAGAAGAGTGAAACATTATCAAAGTTCTATGAGTTTAAAGCATTGGTGGAGAAGGAGTCAGGGAAGCAAGTGAAAGCTCTACGGTGTGATAATGGTGGTGAATATATCTCGGGCGAATTCAAAGAATTATGTAGCAAAGAAGGATTTCAAATAGAACTCATAGCACCTCATAACCCATAGTAGAGTGGGGTCACAGAAAGGAAGAAGAGAACGATCGTAGGTGCTGCATGAGCTATGCTGCATGACTAGGGCCTACCAATGCACTTGTGGGTGGAAGCATGCAACACTGCAGTTTATGTGAAAAACCGTTGTCCTCATAGAGTACTTGGCATGAGTACACCTGAAGAAGATTTTAATGGTAAGAAGCCTGATATTTCTCATTTGAATATTTTTGGCTCATTTATTTACATTCATGTGACAAAGGATGCTAGGAAGAAGCTGGAGCCGACTACCGAAGTTGGGATATTTTTGGGGTACAAAAAAACAGCCCATAATTATCATGTGTATTTTCCAGACAGTCGAATGACTATGGTGAAAGCCATGACTATTTAATTTGATATAAAATTAAATGAGGTGAAAGCCATGAAGTTTTCGCTTGAGAGGGAGATACACTTGCATGCAAAGGATGAACTTCTTGTTCCCAAAGATGAACCTCCAGATGTGGATCGGCCATAGGAGGAATTTAATGGAGTGGAGGAGTCCTCTCATGCATAACCAAACATCAGACAAGGTAGAAAGCGTACCACAGAAGGCCCAAATTCTAGCTCGGACCCGTGACACGAATATAGGAGCCTTACATCACGAACGCAAATAGAACGGTCACGGCCCAGGTTAATGGATATATGGCTCTTATGAGCAAGTGTATCATGTGAGCCATATTCTTTTGAAGAAGCTGGTCACGGGATCCACATGGGTAGATGCCATGGTGGAGGAGTATGACTCCATTGTCGAAAACAGTGCTTGGGAGATTGTTCCAAG
Source organism: Pinus albicaulis (assembly GCA_034641835.2). Classification (NCBI taxonomy): domain Eukaryota; kingdom Viridiplantae; phylum Streptophyta; class Pinopsida; order Pinales; family Pinaceae; genus Pinus; species Pinus albicaulis. The sequence goes on along the minus strand of CM076571.1, from coordinate 620,383,426 downwards.
ACCGGTGGGAAAATCAGTTGTAGGATCAAGATGGATATACAAAGTAAAGCAAGTTGTTGATGGAAGCATAAAGAAGTATAAGGCAAGATTTTTTGCTCGAGGATTCTCACAGATCGAGGGGATTTATTATGAAGAAACCTTTGCACCTGTTGCATGGTATTCTTCCATAAGGACCATCCTTGCTCTCTCAGCGCATATGGGTTGGAACATTCATTAGATGGATGTGAAGACTGTGTTCCTTAATGGGATCATTGAGGAAGAAGTTTACATTGAGCATCCTAAATGATTTGATATCTTCAATAGCGAGTCGCATGTGTGCAAACTCAAAAGAGCATTGTATGGGCTGAAACAAGCACCTCGTGCTTGGTACACTCGGATCAACAACTATTTCACCTGACTTGGTTTCACCAAGAGTGAGGCAGATGCAAACCTGTACCAAATTGTGCTGGAGGGTAAGATTTTAATCATTGTTCTTTATGTTGATGATTTAATACTAACAGGTGATGAGCAGTTGATACACTCCTGCAAGGCAAATCTTGCAAAGGAGTTTGAGATGAACGATTTGGGCCTCCTTCATTATTTCCTTGGATTGGAAATATGGCAGTGGGAAGCTGAATTGTTTTTGTCTCAAGGAAAGTATGCTCGGAAGATACTTGAGAAGTTTCACATGCAAGGCTGTAAACCTATCGACACTCCTCTTCAAGGAAATTGGAGGAAAGAGGATGCTACATCGGCAAAGGTAGTGGATGCCACTGTTTATCGGCAGTTGGTGGGTTTGCTCATGTATTTAGTTAATACAAGACTGGACATATGCTATGTGGTGAAACAACTTTCAAAAGTGATGGTTAAGCCTACCAAGCTCTTTTGGAAGGCAGGAAAGCATATCCTGAGATATCTCAGGGGCACATCTGAGTATGGCTTATGATACAGACAGATGAATGAGGTGAAGTTGCATGGCTTCACAGATGCAGATTGGGCAAGAAACCCAATAGACAGAAAGAGCACATCAGGAGGGATTTTTCAGCATCGGATCTACAACAGTTTCTTGGTATAGTAGGAAACAAAGATCTGTGGCACTCAGTTTAGCAGAAGCATAATACATGGCATTAAGTCAAGCTGCATGTGAGGCTATCTTGATGAGGAAGATCTTGGTCGGTTCGTTTGGTTCTCATTTAGATCCTACAGTGATGCATTGTGATAATCAAAGTTGCATTAAACTCTCGATTAATCTTGTGTTTCATGATAGATATAAAAATATTGATATTTGGTATCATCATATCAGAGATTGTGTGTAGCGGAAGGTCATGTTGCTTCAGTACATTCCTACGGAAGATCAAGATGCAAATATTCTGACAAAGGCACTCACCAGGAGCAAATTCGAATACCATAGAGGCAGGATCGGGGTGAAGGATAATCCCTATCTTGTTGAGAGGGAGTGTTGAGATTCAACAAGATGATGAAGCTTAGTGAAAATCAGTCACCTTCACTAAGTGGGCACACATGCTATTTTTAGGTGTAAGTCTATTTTTAGACATGGTGATCATATTTCAGAAGTTGCAAGATACTATTTGTGGATGGCTGGTCAAGTTGGAAAAATAGATGAAATTATATTTTTAGAATATTGGGCGAAGTCTATTTATAGATCGCCGATCCAAAAATAGAAGTGTCGATTATTATTAGCTCTTAATAATAATCCGACAATAAACATCAACTTATTCTCTTGGAGCACTTAATTTCAGTATTTAGATTTTTCAAATCAGTGGGCTGAAGGAATTACGAAATTCCTAGGGTTTACTAGTGGTTCATGCAAGGAGGACTCAATTAGAACTGAAGTGGCAAAGTAATGACAGAGTTGGAAGAGTAGTTCATGGAGTTGTTATTTAGTTTAACTCAGTTAATGGAGTTAAACTCAGATGAGCTAGTTGTATATAGTCTAACTGAATGATACACTAGTGAGAGTGGAGTGAATTAATTAGTTAATTAATTCACAAATAATAACTCATTAATCAACTGAACAAATACAACAGTTAACTGCAATGCATGTTAGTCCAAGTGGAGACCCACTGGAGAGGTAGGTGAAAGGGAAATATGGACTATCCGTTGTGACTATAGTGATGCATATATTGCACCACACACACATTGGAGTTGCTAATGAATATTGCACAGTGCAAGCAAGGTATATTTTAATTCATTCATGGGTCTTCTTTAGCAGGGATTGCATAGTGGATGCAGGCTATCAGGTGGCAAGAAATCAGTGCATGGATTTGCAGATTTTTTTCTGATTAGTATGTGACGATTGATTGTATGGAGAGCTTGATGTACTAAGTTTTGTACGAGATTGTTACATGATATCCATGGTACATAATATATTATAGTTGGGGTTTTCAGCTTCAGGATTTCCCATTAAATAACTGTGTTATGTCTGATTTTTTTTATTGCTTCATGTGTTTGCAATTGAGTTTTTAAATTCCCGCAAAATATTAACAGTGGAAAGATTCTATATTTAGCAAGGATATAAATATTGTTAGATCAGGAGAATCTTGATATATACATGCATCTTGTATATAATATCTACCTTATTTCTCATCATGGCTTTGTTCCATACTTCCTTCAACATCTTTGCTTCTCTCTGCTTATCACTCTTTGTCTCATTGATATCTGCCTCCTCACTTCACTGATTTCAAACTGATAGGAAATAGGGCATGTGATGTCACTCTGTTTTGCAATATAAGGGACTGAGTGTCATGTCAAGCCTTGATGGATGAAAAACTTTTAAATCAATGCAACCACCTTGATTTCACCTCCTGTCTTGATTGATCTTCTTTATGTGCATATGGAATAAGGTTTAAGTAGTGACCTCAAGTTTTTAGTCTTAGGGTAGTCTCCTAGGGTTTCCTTATCATTTAAAAATCATCAAACATGCTTGCAAATGAGTTTATTTGATGACACATACTCTGAACCATGCTTGAAGGACGCTTGGTGATGTCTTGGAGAAATTTTGAGTTGATTTGGAGAGTTTGCAAGGCTTAGAAGCCTTACTAGCCAAACGTGCAGCTCCTACCCTAGTTGCTAGGTCAGCCAAAGGCGCAGCTCCTGAACGGGTTGTCGGGTCGGCCAAAGGCGCATTGCCAGTTTATGAAGGCACAACACTAGTTTCTTAAGGCGTAGTGCCTTATTTCAGAGGGAATTTGGAGGCCTTAACGGGGTCCAAATTCGGCCCATGATAGCTCATTGGAAATATTATCCTGTCTAATTTCCAAATATACCTTTTTTTCTCTGATTGGAGTTGAGCTGACCTGTCAAAAGTTGATTCTCCCAAGACTGGTCAAAAAGTGTTGAATGATGGTGCAGAAATGTAGAGTGCTGGTGAAAAAAAAGTTTGGATGCCTTCCTCAATTCCAAATTGAGCTCATGATAGCTCATTGGAAATATCTTCCAGTATAGTTGGTATTTTATGCATCAAGAAAGTCATTTGGACAATCTAGCTATGGGAAAACTTCATTTTCCTAAGGTCACTCCAAAAGTGCAAAAATTCTCCCGTGACACCTATATTTTTGACATTATGTAAAATATGAAGGAGGTTTTTCTTCTTAGACCTATTATGGACAAATCCTCTCTCATGTTTGTCAAATTCATCTTTGTTTGGTCAGAAACATAGTTTGAAGCAAAACTGGCCCTATGAGTGACAAATGGCTTGGCTCTTGGAATGAATTCCTGGAAAATGATGGAGGCATGATTTTTATGAGTTGGTATGGCTTCATGCTTGCTAATATGACCTATCATATGGGTATTTTTCTCCTATGCATATTTTCCATAGAAAACCCTAGCTTAGTTGGAAGAGGAAATTAGGGTTTGGTGTAGGAAAAACAGGGGATTCAGGACTACCTTGTAGAGGGAGGGGAATGAAGGGGTTAAGGGTTTTCTACATTCTTGGGAAAATTTTGGGGGATAGGGATAGATGTTAAAGAGTAGGGGAAAGTGGAATTTCAAGGATTGAGTGAAGGTAAGGGGTCCAAAATGGAAAAACATAGGCCTAGTGTCGAAAAGTGTCAAAGTGTAGCAATAGGCTAGGGTTTGTAGAAAAATGATGAGTTTGAGGGATAGGAGTGATCATAAGTGTTTAGGAAGGTATATTAAGGATAGGGGAATATGAGGCAATGAAGTTATAAGCATTAAAGGAGGATAACATAGGTATGTAAAAGCACATAAGAAGTCTTTTAGGAGCAACAGGGTGACCATGAAATGGCAAGCTAGTGGAATAGTGAAAATTTTTCTATAAGGATAATGAAGGCAGTGAGATTTCTAAAACTCACAATGTTTAGGGAATTTTGTTTTTAGAAATATGTAACCAATATTTAGTCATCCACAGATAGTAAAAATTATTGATGACTAATAGTGGCTCCACTAGGCGAGGGCAGCTCCTTTTCAGGAGGTTTCTAGGACCTCAAAGTTCAAATCTCTGAGTTTTGAAGACCAGTGCTTTACTTGCACTTTGAAAATCCTTCTCCCTTAATTTGCAGATGTTCTCTTGAATATATGATCTTAAAATAAGAAAGACGTGTCAATATTACGTTGTTTGACAGATTTTATTCTCTAACCTACTAACATGAAATTGAAAAAATGATCAAACCAAGTTTAAACAATTTGATTTGCCATGGGCTGTGGTATTTATACAAGCTGCACACAGACATTATTTTTTGTACAATCAAAACTAGAAAACATGAGGGTTGTGATCTATCATTTGTTATGTATCCCTCTCTTCCCTTTGGTTCAAATTTATGCATTTGGAACCAAATTTTTTTCCTAATCTAATCTACTGACAAGTCAAGCTTAAACGGTTTGACAAGTCTTATTTCAGTAACCTATTAGCAGAAATTTAAAACATTTTCAATCATGATTAGGCTATATGACTGAACAAAAATCTCTTTTCTCAAGTAGTGGCATTTAGACTTGCACACTTTTAGAAGTACTCTTTTTTGGTGTGGGGTTGTACCTCTTCTTTTCATATGCCCTCTTTTTCATATTTTTTTTTTTTTTTTTGTGTTTTCATTTTCTAGATTAGCATTCTAAAACTAAAAACTAGAAATATGTTCACAGTGCTGAGCTTATTTGCATACCTATCCATCCTAATCTAACCTACATAGGATATACATTCATTTGGTGAACTCACTTTTCCAATATGACCAGTCAAGTAGATGATTCCATGTGTGATCTTGGTTCAGCTCTTTGAGTGTGCTGAAGAAATCAAAAGGCCACTCACACCTCACTTGTCTTTGAACAATAGTGCCTAAAATTTTCTTTAAAATTTGCATCAAACTGCTTCTAACATACTTTACTCGCTCTTTATATGTCTCCAAGAAATTAACAAAGGGATCTTGAAACAATACCTGGCTTTGAGTATTTGAAAAATAAGCTTCATCCAAGACTACTGCTTCCTCCACTTGGCTATGCTCAAGATTATTTTGAACAATTAACTCTAACTCCTCCTCATGTTCATCTGTGCTGGCAGCTTCATCATATATAGCAATTTTGTCTTCTAAAAAATGTGATGTATTCTGATTGAGTGGGCTGAAATCTGTGTGAAGGGAATCATGTTGATGAGCAGATGTAACTTTTGGCAAAAAATCTTCTTGAGAAGGTAGTGTAACAACTCTCATGGGATCATCAATTTCCAACCCTTCATCTGCAATCTGAAATTCAATGGGACTTTGTGGCTGCAAAACTGGAGCTGAGGATAGTTCTATGTCACAAATTCTTTCCTCAACCATTTCAAGAAAAGGCTTCTCATTGACATCTTGCTCAAGAAGTTCATCATTCTCCCCAAGCTCAACATCAAAACTGAAAGACTGTTGATTTCCAATTATATGAAAGTTATTTCTAATCGACCGAAATGAAGTAGAATAAAGAGTCAGAGATTCTTCACTTACTTCCAAGCTTTCTATACTTTCTTCATCAGTATCATAGCTGGCATGCATTGGATGATTATTGCTCTGATGAAACTGAACTTCCTCCCACAAACCAGCTATTGATTGCTCTGCAAGATTGGCTTCTATTTGGAGAACATGACCATCATCGTATTGATAAAACTTTGGAAAATCATCAAAATATGTAATGTCACTAATTAAACATATTGTATTATCAGATTTTTTCTCTTTAAATTGATCCACAAGTCCATTTTCTGATCTATATTGGCTAGGATAAGCATGAGGAAAAATCGAAATGTTCTTCTCACATGCAGGTTTAGAGGCTGACTGCATGCTTATAATCTGATATATTTCGTCTTCAGTTAAAAGAGGAGTTACATTTCTCTTTCTTTGTATAGCACAACAATAATTCTCTTTCTCTTGTAAAGGATGATTTTGAGGCTAAATGTCTTCTTGGGCCTTACACACAAGAGATCTTGAATCAACACTTGTTTCTTTGGAGAGATCTTGTAGGTCTTCTTTTGTTCCCTGATTGATTTCACCCTCAACCAAATCCTCTTGGCTGTCATAATATATGTTTTGAGAATGAAACTCATGAACTGCTTCTAATAGGCTTTCAAGATGCCAATTTCCCAAATCTTCATCGATGTTTACAAGGTACTGAATGAGATCTTTTGATTGGTCACAACAGTTTTCAACTAATGACAGAGATGGACAATATTATTTATAGTGTCCATAAAATACCTTGTGGAAATCCTTCAAAGAAAAAAAGGTGCCAGGTTTTAGGCCTTCATACCATTCTCTTGCCTTTCCTTCTAATGTCCCCATGAACATTTTCATGAGTCAGTCCTCATGCCATTCCACTTTTAACCTCCATATATGTATATGAAATTTGATGAGATGTAACAAAGGGTCATCAACTTTTTCATCTTGAAACATAGGCAGGTTTGAAATCCAATCTATCTGAGGCATTTTTTGTGGGAATCCAAGGATATGATCTCTGTTCATCAGAGCATATCTCCGTTGTATCCTTGGATTCATGTTTGTAAATCAGAAAGGTTCACTGTATCTTTTCAACTAGTCTAGAGTTCTCTACCAGTGAAGTCTTTAGGTCTATTGAGAGTTGGGGAGTCGCCAGATGGAGGGTTTCATATTTTTTGTCCACCATCAACATGATTAATGAGTTCCTAGGGGAGTCCATGAGGAATAGTGGGGTCAACAGGGCTACTGAAGACTAGTGGAGTTGCCAGGTGGAGGATTATTACTGTTTAAGGATGTACTTGTTGTCCACCGTCAACAACTGAAAGCCAATCTAAGGATATTTGAGGGTTTTCTGAGGTCTTAAGGATGTATAGGATGTTATTTACTCAAAATTTCCCACCATGATCACCAATATGTTAGGTCCTCGTAATTTTTTATATTGGTGAGAACAAATGAACATGGGTAATATCAAACCAATCTTTGGAGTCCTAGGACCTAGCCTTCCTGGACTCAAAGAGCGCTCTCTCTATGCTTATGTAAAGGATTTAACTTGTTTATTTTAGGCTAGTTATAGGGATTAGGGTTTGTTTGTTGTTTTGGTTGGGGAGGTTGTCAAGGGAAATAGGTAGAGTAAAAGAGGATCAATCCATTGGGCTATGGAGTCTACAAAGGGTTTGAAAAGCATAAAAATGAGTCAAGAATAGTTCAAAGGGCAAGTTGACAAGGCCAAATGGTTCTAAGTAGGTCTAGAGAGAATGAAATGAACATAGAGGTGTGAATATAGTATGTTAAGGAGAAATCAAGGATCCTTTAACAAAATAATAAACAAGAAAAAGCTTCTAAGATGATAGCATAATAAACTTGAAGAGCAATAAAGGATTCTTCAAACAAACAATACTAAGCAGACCTTAAAAACAATAGATATGTAAGATAAGAGAGAAGTGAAGGATTCTCTAATAATTTCTTTCAAACAAATAGAAACTTAACATAACATCTTAGTAACACTAAAGAGCATTCAAGGATTCTTTAGTAAAACTTTGAAGAAGAAAACATAGAAATCAAGGAAGCAGGTAGAAGTAGGGTGCCAAGAAGTCAAATCATATTCTCTATTTCTATCCTATGACTAAATGAACCATATACATAATGAATAAATAAAGAAAAAAAACACAAATATGGAATACATCACCATATAACCAAGCTTAATGAATCCTAAGAGTGAGCTCAATCCATAGATGCACATTCCAAAGCCATCATCAAACACCAAAGACAATTTTTCTTCAATCTGAAAGTCTATATATTACTCTCAATAAACATCCAACAATTACAATGAGGCCTCAATGCTCTATTTAACCAAAAAATGATGAGGTGGAAACCTTAAGAGGCTTCTATAAACCATAAATGCATCATAAATGGCAAATTTGTCCATTAAGACCATGCAAGGCCCAAGGCACAAATATCTAATGTAATAAATGAAAGATAACCTAAACATAACTCCTCAACCAACTCTGAAATGATTTTCCAAAAAAAACTCGAAAATATCCTTCAGTGTGTTTTTTTGACTTTTTTGCAAGGGGGTAGCTTCAGAGGTCTGAAGGCGCAATGCCTGCACAAGAAAACGTAGTCATATTGTAGCCAAGTTTTGAAGGCCTTCCCGATGTCGGAATTGGCTCCATGATGGCTCATTGGAAATCCTGTTGAGTCTACTTTCTAAAAATTCCCTTGGTTTTTTTATTGGCTTCCATTAACTTGTTCAAAAATCAAATATACCAAGGCTGCTGAAGGCGTAGCGCCAACCCTGAAAACATGGCAGGAAGGTGAAAATTGGCATGTTTTTGGGCCTTTTGAGGGACCAAAACTGCCCCAAATGCTCTGAAATTTGGTGTGCATGATTTAATTGGGCTTATGAATCCAAAAATGTAAACTTTACCTCCATTGGATGCTTGTAGGAAAAGAGTAGCGCCAAGGGTACTGCACTATTAGCCCTAAAAAATAGTGAAAAACTTGCCAAAATTTGTATTTACCTTGATGATTAGGTTGGGTATGGTTATATGGGATAGATAAGAAAGTTTATCAAGTCCTCATTTGGCTTTATTCTCATGGTTCATCATGCCTCATAGGCCTCTTTATCCTGTTTATTGATTTTTTGCCTAATTTCTCTTATCTGATCCACTGTCTTTAGGCTCACTGCTATGTGCTTCATCATTGTTTTCTGAATTGTTTCTTTGCCACATTGTCATATTAATTATTTGTAACATTTCTCTTACTGGTATTATGACCCGTGGATCTAATGCCATGTTATTTACTTCTTTAATTCTTCATTGACATTTGCACTAGTAGCCTTGGTCTTCTGTTTCATTTTGCTCATCTTTACTGACATCAGCCTCATTTTTGTGACCTTTAATGTGCTATTTACTAATATGTGCTTTGTTTTCTTTAGACCCACTATGAGCCTCACTGTTTTTAGACCCAAATGGCCTCCTCTTCACTGCTTGATTTTTCCTTGTTTGACTCATTATTGCTCATCATGGCTTTGTTCCATACTGCCTTCAACATCTTTGCTGCTCTCTGCTTATCACTCTTTGTCTCATTGATATCTGCCTCCTTAATTCACTGATGTAAAGCTGATAGGAAAGAGGGCATGTGATGTCACTCTGTTTTGCAATATAAGGGACTGAGTGTCATGTCAAGCCTTGATGGATGACAAACTTTTAAATCAATGCAACCAACTTGATTTCACCTCTTGTCTTGATCGATATTCATTATGTGAATATGAAATAAGGTTTAAGTAGTGACCTCAAGTTTTTAGTCTTAGGGTAGCCTCCTAGGGTTTCCTTATCATTTAAAAATCATCAAACATGCTTGTAAATGAGTGTATTTGACGAAACATACCCTGAACCATGCTTGAAGGACCCTTGGTGATGTCTTGGAGAAATTTTGAGTTGATTTGGAGAGTTTGCAGGGCTTAGAAGCCTTACCATCCAAACTCACAGTGCCTGCCTGGGTTTTCAGGTCGGCCAAAGGCACAGCTCCTGAATGTGTTGTCGGGTCGGCCAAAGGCACAATGCCAGTTTTTGAAGGCGTAACACTAATTTATTAAGGCATAGCGCCTTTATTCAGAGGGAATTTGGAAACCTTCCCGAGGTCCATATTGGGCCCATGGTAGCTCATTGGAAAGAGTATCCTATATAATTTCCAAATATACCTTGTTTTCTCTGATTGAAGTTGAGATGATTTGTCAAAAGTTGATTCTCCCAATATTGGTCAAAAAGTGCAGAATGATGGTGAAGAAATGCAGAGTGCTGGTGTAGACAACTTTTGGATGACTTCCTCAATTCCAAATTGGGCTAATTATAGCTCATTGGAAATATATTCTAGTCTAGTTGTCATTTCACTCATCAAGCAAGTCATTTGGACACTCTGGCTATGAGAAAACTTGATTTTCCCAAGGTCACTCCAGAAGTGCAGAAATTCTCCCGTGACACCTGTATTTTTTACATTGATCTAAAAAAATGACACATGTGTAAAATATGAAGGAGGTTGTTCTAATTGGACCTATTATGGACAAAAAAGGCTCTCACGTTTGTCAAATTCATCTCTGTTTGGTCAGAAACATAGTTTGAAGCAAAAATGACCCTATGAGTGACAAATGGCTTGGCTCTTGGAATGAATTCCTGGAAAATGATGGAGGCATGATGTTTATGAGTTGGTATGGCTTCATGCTTGCTGATATGACCTAGCATACAGATATTTTCCTCCTATGCCTCTTTTCCATAGGAAACCCTAGCTTAGTTGGAAGAGGAAATTAGGGTTTGGTGTAGGCAAAATAGGGGATTCAAGACTACCTTGTAGAGGGAGGGCAATGAAGGGGTTAAGGTTTGTCTAAATTCTTTGGGAAATTTTATGGGATAGGGATAGATGTTAGAGAGTAGGGGAAATTTGAATTTCAAGTATTGAGTGAGGGGAAGGGGTCCAAAAGGGAAAAACACAGGCCTAGTCTCGAAAAGTGTCAAATTGTAGCAATAGGCTAGGTTTTGTAGAAAAATGATGAGTTTGAGGGATAGGAGTGATGGGAAGTGTTTAGGAAGGTATACTAAGGATAGGGGAAGATGAGGCAATGAATTTATAATCATGAAAGGAGGCTAACAAAGGTAGTTAAAAGAACATAAGAAGTCTTTTAGGAGCAGCAGGGTGACCATGGAATGGCAAGCTAGTGGAATAGTGAAAATTTTTCTATAAGGATAATGAAGGCAGTGAGATTTATAAAACTCACAATGTTTAGGGAATTTGTTTTTAGAAATATGTAACAAATATTTATTCATCTACAGATATTACAAATTACTGATGACTAACAAGGCGTGAATAGATGATTTTATGTCGAATGCCAAACAAAATATTTCGGTCAAAGGTCCGGAAGCGAGAAACTTGTCGATGATGTAACAAGCCTCATGGTACTGGAAACTTCCTGGATGATGAGATGATGTCGATAGGAAGCCACTTCATTGTGAAATGAGAGTTATTTATTTCGGAGATAAAATGTGACTTGATATTGCAATGTTCAGGGATGACTGTCATGAAAATGAAGGTTTATGAGTATTGCAGAGGGATGATTATTCACTAGATGACTTCTCTTGAACATATCAGCGACACTGAGATGAGTTGGCAGAATTGACCCAAAATTGAAGTGAAGGTATGATGAACCATAGGTATGAATGAACCTTCAAGAATATTACCCAACCCAAAAGTCACAATGATAGAGTGAAAGTGTCATGTTCAAGAGCGAACAAAGACCATAAAGTGTTATGTTTTCTTTCCCAATTTTTCCTCGGTCATTTTTTGACCAATACCTCTTTATTTTTAACAAGGTTGAGGAGGATAACATATGCTTGATCTATAATCAAACCCTTCAGGCAAATGCATCGCTATTTAATAATTTAACAAGTCTAGCGATAAATGAAATTTGATTCTTGCCATGATCGACAAGCTCGTCGCTATTTTATGTTTTAACATGCCTAACGACAGTGGCAACCCGATCCTTTTTCATACTTAGAGAGTTTGAAGAAGAGGACAAAAGGAAACTCCATTATTCCTTTTTCGTAAATTTGTTGCTCAGGTCCGAAAAAGCGTAAAATGATACCTGAGAGAACCTCGTAGCCATGTTTGACTAAGGTTTTCCTTTTTCATAAATAATCTACCTCTGTCTGGAAAAGGGTTAAACTTATACTGAGTAGATGTTATTTCATTTACTTTTACGAGCTCTTAAAGACAAGTGCTCGGAAATATTTTCACATTATCAGAGTCTAAAAAGAGCTGAAATAAGACTCCAGGGGTTCCTTTTTCTCCGTTATCGAAGCTCGAAAAAGAGATAAAAGTGCACTTCAAATCCTTTTTCACTTTAAACAAAGCTCGAAAAATAAGGATAAAAGTATGCTTTATGGTCAAATCATTCTTGAATAAGTGTGGACAACTAATTTGTTGTATCAACTGTAAAACCTGTTCAGAACACCACCAAACAGATTAAAAATACCCATTTCATAGCAAAAATTGAATAAAAACCATAGTCACAACATTAAATATGACTTGAAATAATCAAATGACTAATTAAAAGAGTTTTTACCATTTAAAAGTTACCATTTGAATTTTGGAGCTCTGAACCAGTTTTTGCCCCCGAACTTCAATTATTGATTGCGACAGATTGTGTGAATGTTTTTCCTCACCGTTCGATCCAGATTGGATTTATGAACCTTCTCTTTCCTTTAGTAGCATTTATGTATCATTTAATTGCAATTTTTTAGGGTTTTTAGCCCCTTAGGGTAAATATATTTTGCTCAGAGGGCAACACACCCTTGAATGTTGAAAGGTGTGTTGCAGTGCACTGGAATTGAAGGCCAGGTGCATATGCAACACACTGTCCCTTGACTTGGGGTGCATTAGGCGCAATTTCCAATTTTTTTCTTACTATGTGCCCAAATTTTCCCTAGTTTTTTGTATGAAAAGGATCCTAATGATTCTTATGATTGTGTTTCAAGTATTCATTAGACCAAAATGATGATTACATGGAGGGAAAGAGAACATTAAGAACAAAACATGATTTCCATAAACGATCTGGGTACGGTAAGAGCCCTCAGAGACTGCGGGTTGCTAAATTACTTCAGACTATGATGTATGAGGCAACAAAGGGAACTATTGGAGTTCCTTGTTTGTTCATGGGATCTGGCGATACAAGATTTTCAAATGATGGAAAAATTGGTCCCAATATTAGTGGAGGATATTTATTTTCACATAGGATTATTGAGGAGAGGTTTGCCCATTTCTCTTTCAGGATCTGCTCTTGGAGGAGAGTTAGTGAGAGATTACATATTGAAGTATTTCAATCCAGTGATAGAACCTAGTAAGGATGGGAAAATAAAAATCTATGATGTATGTGAATTTCCTTTGAGGATCATCCTATTCACTATCGCAAAGCTTGCTGGTACCACTACACTACATGTGGCCAACAGAACATACATGTAGTATGCACTGGAGTGCTTGGAACCAACTATTTTAAAGTGGGCTGAAGTTGATCTCTTTCAGATGAAATAACATATGACCAAGGCAAAGGGAGGAAGGAAGAATAATTTCAACTATGGTTCGATCCTGATTTATTTTTCCTTAGAGTGGATTCAATTGATGCAGCCCCAACATGTTACAATGGGTATATATGGCCCTAGAGATCCAAGGACGCAAAGATGGGTAGAAATGATGGCTAGACATTCTGGTCAAGAAACCATCGTATTCTTGACTGCATTCTTTGCCTAGTTCAGACGATAGATGGTTGCCATCTATGATTATGCATATGCAGTCATATACTTCTGAGGAGATCTAGACTTGGTTCCACCATATGGCACTCAATGGGGTGCAATTGGTAAGAATGTTTTGACCATGTTTTTTTATTATTCTAAGGTTTATACATGTTTTTGTATTTTTATGTTTCCCAAGACTAGACTAAAGTTTTGATGTAATAAAGATGTAGGTCGAGTTTGACCATTGGGTCAGCCAGAACAAAGAGCAGATGAGCTAGTAGAGAGGGTCGTTAGGAGAGCAGTCCTTTGGGATTTTTATATGACCGAGACTCTTGCTGAGCTACAATAGCACATAGAGGGATTGACTCTCGAGATTCGGATTTCCAGATCGAAGAGTTATCCATGAGACTGTAGTTCCACACTATTGGCGTTCCTAACCATTGGATGCAGTTATTGCATAGGATAGCTAGATTAATATCTTGTTATCACGAGAATCACTAGTTTACTTTTGAAAATTTTCATACATTTTGAGGTTAGATGACCAATGTGTCTTAGGCACAAATTTTGTAAAACCCTATAACTATCTATCTATTTTTTTTCAGTGTTTTCCTATGTTTATTGCGCAATCCTATTCAATTATGTGATGTGAATTTAAAATATGTCTTTACATGTGTTTCAAATGTCTATTTATAACATAATTCCTAAGGAATCAGTTAATGTGTTCAAGTTTCTAGAAATGTGTTGATATTGAATGAAAACGAAATGTCTTTAGAAAAGTCGAACTCTCAGGAACATAAGATGCAGTGTTGGATTTCTGATAGTATAAACACTAGTAAGTTGCAGTAACACAAGTTGTGATTCTAACCTAATGATGATGTGGTTAATACCAAAAGAAATGGCATCAGAGAGAAGTTCGATCAACACGTTATACTCACCAATATTGTTTATAGATTGACCGATAAAAATTCCTTGAAAACTCACTAACTCGCTATTCAGAGTGAAAATGACCCACCCTATAGAGGATAGATTCTGCATACTACGACTAGCACCATCAGCATACCCAACTAATGGTCCCAAAGATTCAAATATCTATGATGAAATGTAAAGCAGATTACTAACTTCAAGAATACTCTAGAAATACAAAATAAGACAGTAAATGCAAATAAAAAACATATATACAATATAATACAATAGTTTACTGCGCTCATGTTTAAGCATAGTAACGTTTCATATAAAACCCATTTTGGGGTTGCGCCAATGGAATTCCATCATAATCTACCAACTCGTAGGCACCCTTAGCAAGAAATATTTTCAAAATATAGGGGCCATGCCATAACGAATCAAATTTTCCTATACCTATTACATCAGCTTCCTAATCATAAAGTAAGAACAGGTCACCCTCTAAGAAGATGCGAGGCTGGACATGCTTGTCATATTGCGCCTTTATACGTCTCTTATGCGCTTTTTTGGCCAATGCGTCTTCACGGCGCGTTCCATCAATATGGATGAGGTTAGAAAGATGTGCTTATTTAGAAGAGGTGTCAGGTAACAAGTCAAAAACGAGTTTTAATGGCAGTGTTTCACATTGGATAGGAAAGATAGCTTCTATACCATACACCAATTGAAAGGGGGTAAATCAAATTGTGTTTCTCACCGAGGTTGGGTATGCCCACAAAGTCGAGTACATGATCAAATGCCAATTTTATTTATGAACTCCTATCATTCGTTGAAGCATTCATTTAATAATCATGTTAAAAGCCTCAACTTGTCCATTGGATTGTGGATAATAAGGAGTAGAAATATCATGCGATAGTCCTAATTTGGCAGTCAACTCATTCATCATGTGATTGCGAAAATGCTTACCATGATCTGTGACTATAGCCTATGGAACACCAAACTATGAGATGACATGATTGAAAAAGAATAATGCAACTGTTTTGCCTATGTTATTGAATGTAGGCATCACTTTGGCCCACTTGGTAAAGTATTTTACTGGGAAAATAATATAACCATGCCCCCCGGACGAATGAGGGTTTCATGTCATGAAGTCAATGCCCCATTTTGAAAATGTCCCATAGCGATAACAGGATGCATCAACGCTGGCAGTTTGCGGATTTTACGGTCAAATATCTGGCACGATTGACAACTTCTGACTGTGAGGATGTAGTCGTGAAATATGGTTGACCAAAATTAACAAGCGCAGAGTATCTTCTACACGGTAGCATATCTAGAAAGTGTCCACCACAAGCCCCAGTATGGCAATCATTTAAAACCTTCCACTATCAACGCACTAGTGCGTAGACTTATAGAAATGCAACTGTGCGCAGTATCACAGAAAGGCACCGAGATTTATAATTGGTATTGGTATTCGTGTGGTGCCCATAGGTCGTACAAATGCACCGGTGCTTATAGACGCATAAAATCCCTAGTGCGCAATATCACACAAACGCACCGAGATTTATAATTGGTATCAGTATTCGTGCAGTGCCCATATATCGTACAACGGCATCGGTGCGTATAGACACATAAATGCATCGGTGTGTCGTACCTCACACACGCATTGATATTTTCAATTGGTTTTGGTACTTGTTCGATGCCCATAGGTCGTAGAAATGCACCAGCGCGCTTCATAATACAAATGCACCAGTCTACAATTACTAACTCAAACCGGTTTTCATTTTGTATTTTTTAGAAACATCGACCTATGATAGTGCAATTATTTTGATTTTTAAAAATTCATTATTCATCAAAAGTCGACACATCTTATAACAATATTCATATTAATAAAAATTTTATTAATGCATTTGAATGTGATGTTTGGATTAATTTTTTATATCATATCATAATTATTGTGGTTTTTTAAAATTCATTATTCATAAAAACTCGACACATATATATCTTATAACAATATTCATATGAATTAAATTTTTATTAGTGCATTTGAGAATGACAATGGAGAACGTAATAGCGACAATGGAGGACACAATAGAATAAATTAGAACATATTTTATGATATATATATATATATATATATATATATATATATATATATATATATATATATATATATATATATATATATATATATATATATATATATATATATATATATATATATATATATATAAGACAATCTTTATCATACAAAATGGGACAGTTATTGGTATACCTTTGCCTTTCAATTTGGATGATATGTCCATTACATTAAACAAAATGTCTGATTTCACAGACATATTTCAAAAAATACAATGCCTTGCTTTGATATCCAAACATAGTGATCATCATTCTTCGCTTGAACTGTTGTCACTGTAAAAGCTACTTCCATGACTTAGGTTATTTTTAGGAATGTTTTGTTCACGGTGTTGATTGTTTTCTTCTTCTTCACCTTCCATCTACAAACATAAAATAAACTGAAATGAGAGTATATACATTGGTGAGAATAATGAAAATTGCAATATTAAATAATATCCATCAATGTAAATCGAAAAAAAAAATGACGTATCATAGCAACAATTGACTCATAAACTATATACATTCTTTCAAAACCATGTACCATGCCATCTTTCAAAATTTCATCTGTTGGCACAATTCCATACTTTGTTTCCTGCAAGTTTTATACCCCATAAAAAATCATATATTTAATATAAAAGATGTTTTTGTTCTATTAATTATAGACGGAGCTAAGTAAAACAAGATCAATAGATGCTTACAAATTCCACAATTAATTTCTGATATGAAAACATATACTCACAACCCATATTTAACCCAATTTCAATCAATTCGTCTGATGGTTCTTCTTTGTATGTTAGCACCTATTTTAAGACATTCAATGATGATTTTTGTAAAACAACTTAAAAAATACAAAAATGAAATCTAGCTAAGTTTTTATAAGGAAGTAACTATTACTCATAAACTTAGATATCAACCCTTTTCTTCCTTGTCGTCCTGTTTTATGTGTTGAATGGGTTCCATTTTATTTTCTTTTCTGTAAGAAATTCTTGAAAATTAATATTTAATGCTAAATTGTTTATTTATTGTAATTAATGATCGAAAAATTCAATGATTACATATTACATTTGAATCATGTTGTTGTTGATATTCCTCCTCCTACGATGCAATTTTGTCCATTTCTTTGACCATCTCCTTATAGACCTTTTTGGACATTCCTACTGGCATATTTCTGATATCAGCTCGTTCATCTTTTGAGATTTTCATAATCTTCCTGAAAATGTAACATGACAATAAAATATTTAATTTTTATATTGAAATATGAAAAGTAAATATAACAAAAGTGATATTTATAAATAATTCTAGACAAACATTTAAAGGAATATTACTTTTTCATTCCTTATTTTTTGTTGTGGTACGTTTTTGCTATTAAAAGTCTAACATGTCTCATTGACCAATTCTCTGGAAAATCTTCATGTAGTTTAGATATAATTTGGTTCCTAGAATCATTGGATTGATTTTTGTATTATAAGTGGAAATAATGTCTATATGTTCGTTCCATTAGATCCCTCAAACTTTTGTAAAAGTTTTTCCCCCTTTCGTTAAATTCTAGCACCATTCCAAATGAGCTAAGGAGAAATTCATTTTCATTTGCATGTTCTATTTTTTTCTTTTCTTAGAACAACATTCCTTTTCTGAGTTGTTGGTCCCTATAGAACATTAGACAGATGTGAATTAACAGACTATTTGGCACATGTTATCTAAAATTTTTAAGTATATTATTAATGATAATTAAAAAAATAAACTCATAGTGGTTTGATAGTATTTTTTCATTCACCTGATTCATCCTTTTACAATTTTTCCATCAAGCTTTTACACTCTTCTGGTCCTAGATCAGAAATAATCTTATCGAGCTTCGTCATTTTGTGGCTTTGCATGATACACAGTAAACAATACATATTAGTTAAACTTATATATAGTTCAAAAATAATATTTTTTATAGAGAATTTACAAAGAACTTGTCTTTTTTGCTTTTCTTGATGTGTTATCATTATTTTTGTTACTTGATCTCTTGTTAGTCATTTCTTTATCAATTTGAAACTTGTATCATATCATTTATTAATATATTTATAAATAAATTGTCAAATTTTCAGGTAAAAAATAAATCTCAAGGCACCGGTGAGCCTTTCTTGATGTACGCATTGCCTGTGCATGGGGGTATTACAAACATACCACAAAACAATATAATAGATCGTATGGTGCGTGAGGTATTATAAACGCACCGTAAAAATAGTGTAATAGACCGTACGATGCTATCCTCGTAACATGGAGCACCAGTGCCCTATTTCAGATATGGTGCATTGATTTAAAAAGAATGTTTTCAAATTTTTTATTACACAGTACTTGCGCGGTGCGCTTTATAATACAGTGCACTAGTGCGCTAGGTTACGCAGGGCACACTGATAAAAAAAATCCATTTTTTCCAAAAATTCATGCAATGGCTGAATGGATTGGGATCTGACTATGCAAGTCATCCTATGGGTTGGATGTCAATATAAAATCAAAAGCCCTAATTCTAAAATCACAGAAATAGGGAAAAGAAAGGGAAAAAACAAAAAAATAAAGGTTTTAGGGTAAAAATGGATAAAACTGTAGAAAAAGTAAAAAAATGCAGAAAAAGTTAAAAAAATTATCAAATTTAATCACGAGATTGTTTGAAATTCTATGATACAGGGTTTGAATCACCAGAGGTTTGGTTTCTGATTGTATGAATACTTCTGTTCAAACGTATTTCACTGCTCCATAGTGCCCTCGTGCTCTCTTGCTCTAGGTATGTCTCCTGCAAATATCTGGCTGAAAAATTTAGCAAAATTAGTGAAATAATGAAAAGTGTTTAGTATTTAAAGAATTATATTATGAAATTATATTTTCGAAAATATTTTGCTGCCCATTTTTCAATTTGCGGTTTTTTTTTTCACTTAAAGAAAATATAGTTGCGCTTTTTTAATTTGTGTTTATTTTTCACTGGTGCGTCACTTAATAGCACCGCACCGGTGCATCGTTTTGTAACACCGACACCGGTGCGGTTATATGTACAGTAGCAAAGATTTGCGGTTAAGGCACCGAAATTTCTTTTAGGTGTGTACACCAAAACTTAGCGAACTCCAACCATAGAAATTAAGAATTAGAATTTTGTTTATTCTTGAGAATTAGAATTAGAAATAAAATTGAGAATTGGAATTGGATAAATTCTTGATGGAAATAACTATTCTTCCAATGCATTTTGTTTATTGCAGGAGGTCCCCACTGATTATGTGGAAAGAATGCAATGTGGGGCATGTGAAGATGCAATACTACATGGCCCAAGTGGGAAATTGTGGCATGTGAACCTGTTATAATTGGCACTTAAATATTTGCAACCAATATGTTTTAGAATATAATCTGCAGATAGATGGATGGCCTGCCAACAATTAGTACATATAATTTGCAAAAGGGTAATGTTCTGGGAGCAATGACAATGAGTCCTTCATTCTGCATTTGTTAGCAAAAGAAGATTGATTTTTGACTAGACGATGTAGTTATTACATGTGGAGGCAATGGTTTCCCATAGAAAATGAGTATAGGGTTGAGAAGAGGAAAGAAATTGCAAAATAGGCTATTACATTAGCTTTTCCAATGGGAAACCGATTTGTAGGTGGAAATATGGTAGCTGCAGGTATTTATGATTTTCTTCCCACATAAATGGTCACTGGATTTCCATTTATAATACAAGTAGAATTTTTACTGGTTTCATCCACAGGAGCACAGCTCAAACAAGTTAGAGATGCCAATATTTTACAAATATTTAACATACAATTACAATTAAAATTAGAATTAGAATTAGAATTAAAATTACAATTACAATTTTACAATTTCACGTACAATTACGATTAGAATTAGAATTAGAATTTTAATTTTACATACAATTACATTTACAATTAAAATTTTACAATTACAATCATTTCACATTAACACAATTACAATTTTACAAATATTTTATATACAATTAGAATTAGAATTAGGATTACATTTACAGTTACAATTACAATTTTACAAATATTTTACATACAATTACAATTTTACAATTTGTCATATACAAAATTACAATTAAAATTACAATTACAATCATTTCACAATAAATTAAATATTACAATTAAAATTAAAATTTTACATTAAATATTGGACATACAATTACAGTTAAAATTACAATTACAAATAAAAATACAATTTTACAATTTTACATACAATTAAAATTTAAATTTAAATTACAATCACGACATAATATTTAATAAATATCATGGTCTTTTAATATTAAATTAATTAATAAACATCACGATCATGATAACCATCATAAAAACATCATATTTGACTAAAAAACACATTCAAACATCCAATTAACATTTTATATTAACATCATCACAACAAAAACATCAAATATACATCTCATGTCAAATAACTCATGCTATCACATACACATCTATTTGCAAGCTAGACATTAAATGAACATATCTAACATGACCTAACAATATACACATCATGATGATCACCAACATGTAAATTAACTACAAATACAACATGAACATAAAATACATGGACCATATATTTATATAATGTTAAAAATATACAACTGTAATATAAATGTCATGGATCAGTAGGTGCTAGTACAACATCAATAGCAGTACTAGTGGAAGCTTGCTCAGTCAATGGTGAAGCCTCGACGGTCGATGGTCAAGCTTGCTCATGATCATGACTAGTACTGATGGATGGATCAACTGGTGGTAGTACAACATCAATATAAGCAGTACTAGTGGATGCCTGCTCAGTCAATGGTGTAGCCTCAATGGTCGATGGTCCAGCTTGCTCATGATCATGACTAGTACTGATGGATGTTGCAGGTTGCTAACTGGACGTGGCCAATGGTCCAACCTCATCTCCATGATGACTGCTAGATGCTAGTGGAGCCTCATGCTCATCAAGCACGACGCGAGGTGAATGATCATAAGATGAGTCATTTCTCATGGACTGTACATTACGTGCTGAGGCTTGACCACGCCTATAACGTGCAATAGTCTTCCTCAGTCACGTAACAACTCTCGTAGCTCCTACGACATGCCACATTAGGCTGTACATGTCACACGACATGCCTCTCCACATCCACAATAGCCTATCATCGGCCTGTATGTCTTTGTAATGAGTGAGCTTGATGCCCGCCTCAACAATCAATGCACTAATTTGGTCACCCAACTCCATCCTATATCTAGTATCAGGTCGACTGCACTTAGAAAAAGGTGGTACTAGCGCACTAGTAGGAGCATGTCTCTTTGCACCGGCCTCCTGATCATAATCCTCGGCATTTTCCATGTCCTGATCGTCATCAGGATCCACACTTGGATCATGTGGTGGTTTCGGCATCTCGTCACCATCAAAAGAGCCAATGTCTACAAAATATATACAAGTACACAACAATAATTAGACAATTTCATTACGCAATTTAATAAAAACAAGTTAAAGAACATGTTATAATAAATATAAATAAAATAGTAATATTACCTCTATCATCTAGCGGCTCATCATCTGTGAAGAGGATTTTGGAACACCCTTGCCAATCCAATCTAGCATAAGAACAAGGGACCATAATGAAGGGATGCAGCTCATCAACACTGGCTAGTAAGTCCAATGCATCGTGTGATATCCTGGCTGGAAACATAGTCTCTCCCCTCTTGGGAATTATCTTCCCCCACATGTCAATCCGGGCCTCCAACATCGACCTATGAGGTTGCCGAACAAAAGCATACCTCATCTCTGGAAACTTCTAAAAAAATAAGAAAAAAATCTCTGAAGAAAAAGGGAAGTTGAACCTCCCTTGTGCATGAGCACGACATCTATCTAAGGCCGTACAAAATTGCTGCAAAAAAATGGTAGACCACCTGAAAAGTCATGGCTCTTGTACTAAAGAATCAACATAATATAAAAGCAGGCAACTAATGTGTTTCCCATCACTGGTGTTGTGTGAAATGGTCAAAATGAGAAGTGAGAGGCACTGCACATCCTGTCTACCAAATGCACCAATACGTAGTTGACCTCTGGGGACCTGAAACTCTAAAGGAGACAATACATCTGCTCCAATGTATATCTGGGAGTAAAATAACTGACTCCCTGCTACACAACTAGCTGGAACCTCTGGGAACAAGGGAAAATCCACCCCTCTCCTCGGTAGCCCTGTAATGAAATAAATATCCTCCTCAGTGGGTGTGTACCACTATTCAGGACCAACCTAGAAAGCCTGTTGGTGGGCATTCCACCTGTGGATAAGATGTCTCAAAAACACACTATAGGCCTTTAGGGAAGTAGCCTCCTCATAGAACTTGAGGAGGCCTACCTGCGTTAAGAGCCCCTGGGTATCTGCTGTAATAGGGTGAGGGTACGCATCTCTCTCCCTCTCTCGTGCCTCCCATTGGCGAAGCATGTCATACTGCTCCGCCTGTTGTTGCCATTGTTCCTCCTCTTCTCTCTGAATCATTGACATATTAAATAATTTTTTTTTTATTAAATCAGACATGTATTTAAGAATATACATATATAATTTTTTTTGGAAAAAATAAAACAAACCAGTCGGTGTGCCACAAAAACAGTCATGCACCAGTTTCTGTGTGGCTTTTGTTTGTAGAGCACCGGAGGCAGTGCCCCAGATGACATAAAATGCACCGTATGTAGTGCACCTAAAATTTTTCAGGCACCGTTGACTATATATGGTGTTAGAAGAGCAGTGCGCTGACTAAAATATATGCCCCGACCCGTATAGTCGTGTCAACGCACTGACTTCCTAAAAAATTACATAGTCAATGGTGTGTTCTTTTACCTGACCACAACGTTGATCCTATCAGAATGCCGAATGCAGTGCGCTGACAGACACCAAAGCAGATATTTTTGTAAATGCACCGCGTTTCTATTACCATGGTCAACGGTGTGACCAGCTAAATGACTGCACCGCACTTTTTTTTAAATTTTAAAATAATGCGGGGTGTCTTTCAGTACTGCCCCGGACACGGTGCGGATGCCGTTAGCACCAGTTGCGGTGCGGCCTGTAAATTTTACAGGCAGCACCACTTACCGGTGTGAGCCGAACGGCTCGTACGCACCGCGCGGGAAAAAAATAAAAATAAAAATAAAAATAAAAATAAAAATTCTTATTTAATGCTTAATTTTAAGGTTATTTCAAATTCTAATCCATTGAAAAGCTTAATTATGGAAAAACTAGAAAAATACCTGTACATTTCGCCGTCGAGGAGGCATCATTGGCTATAGAATTTGCAAAAGAAAATTTTCCCATCATTTTGCAAAATACAAGTTGGATATTGGTGGCCAATGCACAATAACAGTGTGTGCAATGGGTGCAATGGGAGCACCGATGTCAGGGCGGCTCAGAGAAGGAGAAAATGCACCAGTGCTTGAGAGCTTTGGAGTACTGAGAAAAGTGGAAAATGTAGTTTTTTTGGCCGTATTTTTTTTTTAATTCAACCCTATTCTGGTGCGCGTGGTTTTATAGGCGCACCAGTGCGGTTTCTTAAGACCACGCTGGGCGGTTTCAGATTTGGCACGTTGTTTTATGATGCACCGGAGCAGTTCCTTAACACCACACTGGGATTTTTTAGTTTTGGCGCGGTGTTTTATGATGCACCACGACGGAATAGTCATGAAGCATTGATGCTTTACAGTAATAGGACACACCAGGCATGTGTGTATGGAGCGCATGGTGTCTGATGTGCCAATTTTTTGTGCGACCGATGCTTTCTCTTGTAGAGCGCACCAGCGATTGAGAGCAGAAAAGTGAAAAATGCGGTTTTTTGGTCGTAATTTTTTTTTATTTAACCCTTTTCCGGTGCGCATGTTTTATAGGCACATCGGTGTTGTTTCATATGAACGCACCGGTCCATTTATGTTTTGGTGCAGTGTTTTATGATGCACCGGTGCAGTTTCTTAACACCGCACTGAGCGATTTCTGTTTTGGCGTGGTGTTTTATGATGCACCGATGTGGAAGAGTTGTGAAGCACCAATGTGTTACAGTAGTAAGACACACCGGTTGGGTGTGTACATAGTGCATGGTGATTGGTGTCCCAATGTTTTGTGTGCATCGGTGCTTTCTATTGTAGAGCACACCGGTAATTGAGAGCTCTAGAGCATTGAAAAAAAGTGAAAAATCTAGTTTTTTTGCCGTATTTTTTTTTTTATTTAACCCTTTTCTGGAGCACATGATTTATAGGTGCAACGTTGTTGTTTCTTACGAACGCACGAATCAATTTCAGTTTTTGCGTGTTGTTTTACGATGCACCGACGCGGAAGAGTTGTGAAGCACCGATGCTCTACAGTAATATGATGCATCGAGCAGGTGTGTACGGAGCGCATGGTGTCTAGTGTGCCAATGTTTTGTGCACATCGGTGCTTGCTCTTGTAAGGAGCACCAGTGTGATATTGAATGATAAGTGCACTGAGCGGAAAACATCTACAAAACCCTCCGCCTGCCAACCTCCTCTAGTAACCTCTGCTAGAAATGAATGTATGGGGTATTTTTATAAGGGGTTCCTAAAAAACATCCGCTATAGGGTATTTTCCTTTTAGTTTTCTCAGCCTGCTCATGAGTGAGGCACCTCCTTAAAATCATATCGACACCACGACGATAAAGTGTATCGCCGAAAATTAGATAATATTTTGCTTGGTATCGAATACGTCGTTGTTCAGAGTGAGAGGTATGAGGCCAAAAAGTCTGGGTCTAGAGATAAATGATAAAATCCCCATACCAAGGATTATATGATCCAATCAGAAACAAAGAATCATCAGGAATTAATGGTTCTGATGTATTAGCAGTACTATCAAAGGGAAGGTCACAGAGAAAATTAGCCAAAACTAAAGACTTCTTTGACTTGGATTTGATTAATTCCAAATCAAAATAATGTAAAATCATAATCCATTTTGAATATTTTGCCCCCATAAATTGGCATGACAGAATGTAAGTCATGGGGTTGCAATCTGAAATGAAAATGGTCTTATGGAACATGAAATAATGGTGAAATATTTGGACAACTTGAGCGGCCGCCAAGGCGAGCTTTTCGACGTATGAATACTTCACTTCCATATCATTGATATTACGACCCAAATAATATATAGCATGTTATATCCCATCTAATTCTTGGACCAATACCATAGCAATGGTTGTATAAACCATGACGATATATAAGAAATAATCACTCTAATAATTGGGGGGATACATTAATTACGCCTAGACAAGTCTATCCTTGAAATAATCAAAATAAGCTTGTGCAACCTTATCCCAATGGAAGGGAATCCCCTTTTTCAGGAGACGATTAAATCCTTTAGCCATTTCGGCATAGTTGGATATGAACCTCCTTAGGAAGTTAGCCTTTTTGTGAAATTTCTGTAACTGAAGCAAATTTGATGGTGCAGGAAAATTAAGAATGGCCTGGGCCTTCAGTGGGTCGATTCAAATTCCTTATTTTGAGATGAAGAATCCTAGAAAAGGACCAGAACCAACACAAAACACACATTTATGTGGATTGAGGTGTATTTTGTAGTGGCGATAGCGTAGAAAGATAGCTCTCAAATTCATCGGGTGATCAGTCTGGTTTCATGAATGCATAGGTAAATCATCTAAATAAGGTTGAAAAATGTGCTTGATTTCATTGAAAGCATAATCCATTTCTCTATGAAATGTCTCCCCAACATTATTTAAACCAAATGGGAGTTTCCAATAAGAGAATGTGCCCCAGGGACATATGAATTTTTTCTTATATTGGTTCTTTGGGCAGATATTGATTTGATTGTAGCCATAAAATCCATCCATAGACAAAAAAAATCCGCATCCATCACAATCGTTAATAATATGGTCGAAAAAGAGAGTAGGATAGTTGTCTTTTGGACAAGAAATATTAACATCCCAGTAATCGATGCATACTCTAATTATCCCTTGTTTCTTGATGATAGGAACAATGTCAGAAACCCAATCAGTAAGCGGAACAAGGCAAATGAAAACAACACGCAAAAGTTTTTCAAATTTTTCTTTAATGGCAACAACCTTCTTCGGATGAACAGGATGAAGGTGTTGACATACCGGTCTGACATCAGGGTACATTTTAATGGTGTGTTCAATTATACTAGTATATATGTCTAGAATTTCCTCGTAATACCAAGAAAATATATCATGGAATTCACAAAAGAGAGAGCGATAAGTTTCAAGTTCTAATGGAGAATAAGACATGCCAACATGAATGTTTTCTACAACGCCGGGTTTAGTTGAAATATCAATAGAAATGGTTTCTTCAATATTTGATAAGTTTCGCTCAGATTTGATAGCATTAATAGGAAAATAATTCGAAAAGAAATTTTTGATCGATGGGTGATATAGTTCAATAAGATTATATTCTTCGTAATATTGAAGATGGGAACGATGATGATGATCTTCCTATGGTTCTCCTTCTATCATCATGGATTCCACAATGCTCTCATCAGTCAAGAAAGTGGATGAAAAAGGATCAGATGCAGTACCAAAATCTAATGATTGATCAACCCAATTGATCAACGACGATGATTTCATATTCACTGCCCAAGCCATGTAGATTGATTGCTATGCTAGCTCAATTGGGTTGAGCAACAAAAAATCATCCAACGTAACAACTTTAGAATCACCCGTAATCTTCCTTAAGCCAGATGGAGTGGAAGATATCATATAGCAGGTCTCTATGTTTTCAATTTCTGCCAACATCGCAAGTGGTGGTAATGAAAAGGTTCCCATTAGGGAAGAATCCTTTAAGAGTCCTACACCAATGTTCTAAAGTTCTAGTTGGGGTGCATGAACTAACAGAATGCTTCCAGTTACTTGGGAACTGGAGGCAAAGAAGGAGAGTTGATTAATAATGGTAATAATACCTTTATGAGGAAAGGCGATCATTCTAAAATATGTAGATATGACTGCAATCATAGCATATACCCATGGCCTTCCAAGTAAAATATTGTAGTCAAGGGGTCCGTTAATGACCTCAACTTCAACATTTATTTTTTTCCCCCTAGTTCGACATGCATGTTATTGATGATACCACAAGGCTTATATGTACGACCATCGAAAGCTTTCAACGATGTAGGTGATTGAGATAGGTGTGGAGAGTCAAGTGATTTCCAGCAGTTTAGAGACATAATGAATGCATATTCTCCCTCATTAATAATAGTATAATGAACTAGGTGAGTGAGAAAATTTACTTGGATGGAGAATGTCAATTCTTCTCGTAATTGCAGCACATAGCCCATATGATTAAAGAATACAATATTGGAATATGTCGGATTGATTCCACCAATTGCCGACAACAAAGATGCTTCTTGGAGGGACAATTTTGAGGTACCTCAAGCATCAACATAGCTGAAAGTGATTGAGCCAAATCTTCAACTATGTTATAATTTTGAGCAGCTCGGGCTCGAGGATTGAATTTCGATTTATGGATGGCTCCCTTCAGTGGCTTTATTGTTAACTCAGGAATAGTAGTTGGCAGAACATATTCCGTAGACATATTAGTGGTCAAGGTAGTAGGTTGATTAGTAGCCTAACTACCGTAATCTTTATTTCGCGTTAACACTAAAAAATTAGTTTTTGGCTTCGTAATAGATATCATAAGCACTTGGGAACTAGAAGTTGGATCCGTAGCAACCAAAATTGTGTCTCGATTCGGAAATAGATCTGTCAACACAACGGATGCATGCAAGGTCTTAATCAATTTTGAGACTTTGGCACAGTGAGGAAATTCTCGAACAAAGTGCTCCTCATTATAGATTATGCAAGGGTAACGAGGTTTCTGATTTCCAATTTGTTGATCAGATGATCATTCCTGTAGGGTAGAAATTTTCTTTTTCTTTGATTTCCCCTTTTTCTTACTTCCAGGTTGCTTGTCAGTTTTTCCTTTGTCATATGATATGGCATGAATTTTGGAAGAAGGTGTAGGATCAGATGTAGTAGATTGATGTGTGCTTGTAGTACCAATCATACCATTTTTTGCATGAGAGTCCTTAGATGGAGGAGGAATAGTAAAATTATATCGTGGCGCGTTGGAAATTTTCTCGTAGAGTGTGCCAGACTGAGTATAAATCAAATATAAGTACTGGGCATGAGCAATGACCTGCTCTTCAGTGACGATCCTACCTTTAGCCACATCCTCAATTATAGATGGTAATAGGGACTTAATGAACCACTCAACAAGTAGTTGATTAGGAAAAAATGTCTTGACCATTATACGATGACGACGCCACTCATGAATATGATCAGAAATGTGAGTAGCATTAGTCTATTTGAAATTGGTCAAGAGTTTCGTTCCAGTTTCATATCGTATGGGTAACTGGAAGTGGGTCAAAAAGGTAGTAGCTAAGGCAGTGAAATTATCAAAAGAAGCTCATGGTAACTCAATGTACCATTTCGCGACCGGACTAGTGAGCGTATGCTGGAAAATACGTAGTCGAACGGAGTCATCATTTAAGGAGTTAAATGAAAACCATAAATGATAAGTCATAATATGTGTCGACGGGTCTTCCCTAGGGTTTCTATTGAACTTATGAATATTCGAAGGTAATTTATGTGGTATCATCGGCCACCAAGGAGCGTAGCTGATTGGATCATTTGTAAGCCGGTTTAAATCCGATAATTGTAAAGTTGCAACCAAGGGAAACTATCAATTTAAGTTGGGTTGATCATAGCTAGGGTATGATGGAATTTCTTGGTCAACGGGCCTTTGAGCACCACCATAAGAAATTTGTTTCTAGTAACCCAGATAGGGGTTGTGTTGATAAGAAAACACTTGAGGATTCTTTTGACCAAAACCTGGGTACGCTACTTGTTGAAATGAGGGTTGTTGCATTTGCGCTTGTGGCTGCCAAGGTGTCTGTCCACTAATATTTTAACCCAAACTAGGATAGCTTGGATTCAGTTGTGAATAGGTAAAACCTGGTTGAGGCTATGATATCCCATGATAGGGTAATCCAGCTTGTGAATAAATAATTCTGGATACAAGTGGTTGTTGTAAACAAGCCAAAGGAATTGGAGTTTGAGGACCCAATACTTGAGGGTATTGAGTGGAAGGACCCACCTGAGATGGTTGAGGTACAACACTTTGAGCCTATAACATGGGTAAGGATGTATTAATAAGTGGAGTAGATGTGGGTGCAACATGTTGAACCGATTAATATGATTGCACAACTGTTTGTGGTTGGATGGGTAGAGTGGGCTTCCACTGACAAATAGTCATTATGACATTAGGATGACCAAATAACGACAGATTAATATCAAAATGGGTGACCATAGGTTGCCCCCCAACATGAGGAGTATAATAGGCTAGAATATATTTTTCTCCAAATGCCGAAAGTCCATTTGAGATTGTACTGGATGGAATATACCTAGATGGACTAGCTTGATATTGCACTGAAGATGTATATAAAGGATCAAGCCGTTCAATACTCATTAGAGATGTACTAGATATAATACCAGATGATGACATTGGTGAATTCCATGGGTTTGAGGATGCACCAGAGAAGGTTCCAGATAAATATTGGTAACCAAGTAGGATGTGTTAGCTCCCTGTAATTAGCAAGATTGGAAAATTCCAACTGTATGGAGAACACTATTTCAACCACTTTGGGATTTTAGGATCTAGCCCTCCTGAATCCGGAGAGGGATCTCTCCAATAAGTGAAAATATAGATTTGTCTTTAAAGCTTTTAGGTGATGATATTAGGCTAGTTATGGAGTTTGAGGGTTTTTTGTTTTGTTTTGGATGGTTGAGCATGATTATTATTTGAGTGGAAAGCTCTAAAAGGAAAGAGTTTCAAAGGTGTGAAGTTGCAAGCAATCAGAACAAGCTTTGGTTGGAAGATAGATATAACGCTGGTTTTTAGTCCATTGGGCTATGGAGTCATAATAGGGTTTAATTGAAACAAAAAGGTTCAAGAGTGGTCCATGGGGAAAGTCATCTATGTCTAAGGATCTCCTTGAAGTTGATTTTATGGAATGAAATGATACAATAAGAAGGGGAATTAAACAAATGAAGAACAAAGAGAAACCTAAGATCAGGTAAGTACTTTGAAGCTATCCTGCTTTTGACATACACTTAAGAGAGACATAAAAGTAATCTAAGATCTAGTAAGTACTTTGAAACTAGCCACATTTTGATGCACTTTCAATAGAAAAACATTTTAAACACAAAGGGAAACACATATGATAACGAAGAAATGTCTAAGATCCGGTAAGGACTTTGAACCTAGCCTGCTTTCAACACATTCGTAGGGAAACTTTCAGACAATCTTTGGGGATAAAACTAAAGGACAGGGCTCACCATAACTTCCTTAGTTCCTCTCTACTTAACATAAATTGAAAATAACATTCAAGAATAACAATTAGCTTAGACAGGAGGACGAGGGAATGCCAGCATTCCTAACTGCTTAAACTGAATTAAATCATTCCTAAAAAACACAATTTGGAAGAAAACATATAGATAAAGCTTATTAGTCAGAGAAGGGTACCGATATACAGTAAATCCTAACTCTATGCTTGTTGTTCTTTATCAGAAAGGATGGATAGAGTGAAAACAGAAATAAAATAATGATTTACAATAAGAAATAACATCACCGTTGACATAGACCAGGATCCCATAAATCAGTTTGTATTGATGCTTCAAACCAGTTACAGCTTTCAGTCCAATGTTTCAGTTCAGTAATCATCTTCACTTCTTAGCCTAACTATTATATTACAAATAGAGCTTCAAGAGCCTTTGAACACTATTTACAGGTAGAAAATTTGAGCACAAGTATTTTTCAAAGTTTAGCAACCAACATTTTCTCCTCTTCTACAAAAGTATTTATAGAAGAAATGAGGAGGTGGGATCTAATAAAAGATCTTCAAGGTTTAATTAATACAGATTTAGGATTTCTCGGCCTTTGAGGGGCTCGATGGAGAAGTTTACAGATATTTTTCTGTATTAATTGTTTTACATTTAAGAATTAAGCTCGATGGGAGCTTTTGTTGACTTTAAGGCTCTGTGTTATCTCTGTGGTAACTCAGCAGATATTTTCTGCAATAAATCTTTGGGCCGAATTAACTGTTGGACTGAATTGAGGCGAATATCTCATGTTCTAATAATAACTCGGCCTTTGTTGAATGCTTTGAGGCTACAGGTGTCATTGGGTAGCTGAGAGGAATAAATTAGCCTCTGATGTGGTAGTGGAGGCTCTTTCTGACTGATAAACCTTTGATTTGTCTTTAATTATGTTTTAATTTGGAGGATTAGGCTTTTGATTTTCGATCTTAGCCGTAATCCTCCAAAACTGTGAAAAAAATCTTCAATCCTCTGTTCTGTTGTGTTTAAGTCTTCAACACTGATACTCTTTGTCTTGATTTAATTCTTTGTGTCTTGTTTATGTGAAGGTGCCACAAAGGGTCCATATAGCATCAATGCCCATGAAGCATCGACGAAACGTGGAGGTGAACCTTGTGAATGGATATTTCTTCAATAAACAAAGCCTAGAGGATCACCATCCTCGAATTTATCATTTCTTTCAAAATACTTGAAATTCATTTGAACTTGCAAAAAACACACAACTGTTATGAAATCTTGCGTTATTTGGTAAAATTGCTTCAAAGGTTGTGAGGAGGAGCGTGGCCATTGGATGGCAGCATCCAACGGTGGATATCATGCATAGAAGTTAAAAGGAGAGCAGTGGGAGATTTTAAGTCGGAATTGTTGATCTATGATTGACCAAGAAGATCAACTGTCGAGATTAGAAATGAATTAATAATGCGAAGGGGTCACATTATTGTGAAAATAGAAGAAAATGCGAAGAAATAAGGTTAAAAACCCTTTGGGCAGAGGAAAATGCAAAGAATATAAGAGCGGGGTTGACGCATGATCATGAACCCTCGGATGAGATCGGCCCTACAAGATCAACAGTGGAGATTTCACGTTAAAAACCCTTGGAAGAGGCAGAGGGCGATAGTGTATGGCCAGATTAGATCTGAGCCATTGATCTGCAGAGATCAGTGGTGGGAAGCGCGCGTGACAAATCATAATAGAAATGGGGAAAGATGGTTTCGGAGGTGAAAACCACGGGTTTCGCGCGGAGAAAAGGCAGATAGGCAGTTTTGTCTTTTGGAACCACCTTTTGCACGGGTGATAATAGGAGGGGCGGTTTCAATATGGACCATCAGATCAAGGATTGGACGACTAAGATCAGATCTTGAAGAAAGCAGGACCCACAGGGGTAGGACCTTTCGGGGTTAATATGGGCCGTCAGATGGAACAAATCAACGGCTGAGATGTGATCTGGGGTATGAACGAATTAATACAAAGGCCAAGAATGGGTTAATGAGGGCCGTTGATCTGCAGAGATCAACGACTGAGATTTGGCAAAAAACATTATGAAGCGGGACACATGATTTAAACCAAAGTTAGAAGACGCAATCTGGATCGTCTGATATGGACACGTGGACGGTCTAGATGCAATCGGAGGCATGCGATCAACGGGGGGAGAACTTGAATGGCGTCGATGCAACTTAGCGCTGGCCATTGATCTGAGGATCAGATCAATGATGGAAAATGAATCGGAGGGGTTCAAAAAAGAAAAGAAAAGGTTTATGATCAGATAAAATAAGGGCTGTCGGATCTGGGAAGGCGGGGAGGAGATCAACGACTCATGATTGATCGGGAGATCAGCAATTGGGGAGAGGTAAATACAACATGGAATGTGCCCTTCAAATTTTTCCGATGCGATATTGCGCGGCCCGTTTGATCGTTTCAGATCAACGGTGGATATTGTTTCAAAACATGCACCAGCGGAAACACTTTAATACTTAACAAAACCCAAAATTTTATGAAATGCAAAGGTTTTATGGCTTGGGGCGGGTTATATATATGAAATGGCTTGGCGCCCGTCTACGGGGCCGTTGGTCTATATGGAAAGTAATAGGCCCATGGCTTATATGTATAAGGGCCAATCACATTGGAACTTCGGTGTTGGTCTTTCAATCTACCCATTTTAAAATTCTCTGATGCGATTAGCGCCTCGGGACTTTAACTCTTGGTCTCGGGTGTAGGTTTATACAGCGGGGCTCAATCGCATCAGAACATTGATGCGGGGCTTTTCAATCTACCCATTTTCATTAAAAAACATTGTTCCAGTGGATTTAGACCGAAACTTATGAAAATTGGTTTTATTGAATGAACAAAGGAAAATAGCAATCGGGAATGGTTCTTATGAAATTTTAAGCGCTCGATTGCAGGCCTTGTGGTTATATGAAACAACAATAAGATCGGGGGTTTG
Source organism: Pinus albicaulis (assembly GCA_034641835.2). NCBI lineage: Eukaryota > Viridiplantae > Streptophyta > Pinopsida > Pinales > Pinaceae > Pinus > Pinus albicaulis. Next base: position 620,349,399 of record CM076571.1, on the reverse strand, counting down.
TAAACAAAGGGCTAATCGCATCGGAGGCTTCACCATAAGAAATAGACTTGAGCGCTCCGATTTCTTTGATGCGATAAGCGCCAAAGGGTCTAGCGCTTGGTTCCAACACCAAGGCATATGGTGGGGAAGTGGTTTAGGACTTAGCCTAAGGGGGCTTAAGCCTATAGTCAAAACACTTATTTTTTATGAAAAATTTCAAAGTTTTTGATGGATTTGGGGGTTTCGGAAAAGTTTAAAAATGAGTTTTAAACTTCTTAAAAGGATTTTCATGAGGGGGAAAGGTGAATAAATGAAAAATAGAGGAATTTTGATGGGGGAAAAAGGGGTAAAAATGAAGGTTAGTTTGAGGTGAAAGGAAGGGAAAAAATAGTGTTTTTGCAGCAGTCTTTTCTCTATGAAAATAGCAGATTTCCAGAATTTGAAATGGAAACAACAGTGAATATTTAAACAACGGTCATGATGTCTTCATAAGTCTTCAAGAGATAATATTTTTTGCAATAAAAATTGTTTATTGAAGGCCCCAAAAATGATTTAACCACCATTTGATATGACAAATTTTATTGGTGGCTAACAGTGGCTCCACTTGGGGATGGTGCCTTCTTGAAGGCATCAAGAACTTCAGACTTGCATTCTCTGGGAGGCTGATCAGTGCCTTATCCAGTGGGCTGCAAATTTCTTACTTGGATGATCTTCTTTTTCTCTGAAAACATGTTAGAAACCATGAATAATAATGGATCTTCATAAACACAAGCTTTCTACCTACCCAATCCTACTGATCTAACATTTTTTCTTCTTTAGAGTGCACTTGGATTGGCAAACTCTTTTTACAACATTTTATTCTTTTGAAGCATAAAACTAATCTAATTATACTCCTTATTTCTCCATGAAGTTAGATTAAACAGTTGAGTCCATATGCTTCTCAACCTAATCTACCAATCTGTTAGGATTAAAAAGTCTAACAGATTTTCATTCTCTAATTTCTAAAATAGAAATTTAAAAACATACAAGTTAGGATTGAACAGCCTAACTTGATGCTGATCTATGGCATAAAAAACAAGCTGCACATAGATATTATTTTGTAGAAAATTAAATCAAAATGAAAGGCTTAAGATTTGAAAGTTCAAAGTAGTTCCTTCATCTTTTTCAGCTCTGTTTTTGCTTTTGTTTGAGCTTTTTTTTCCTTATAATCTGGTTCAGATTTTAAGCTGATTAGAACCAATTTTACCTCTGTTTTGACTCAGAATTTTAAATAGATTTGAGTCTTTCTCGTTTCGAAACTTAGGTTCAGATTTTGAGCTTGTTTGAACCTTTATTTTCTAACCTAATCTACCTATTGATAAGCCGAGGTTAAACTATTTGGCGAATTGAATTCACTATCATATCAACAATAAATTTAAAACTAATTAGTCAAGATTAGGTTCTATGACTAATTAGAAGTGTGTTTTTTAGGAGTGGCATTTAAGCTTGCACACTTTTAGATTTGTTTCTCTTTTTGGTATGGGGCTGTACCTTTATTTTTTTTACAATCTGCCCTCTTTTCTTTCTTCTATTGTTTTTGTATTTTTGATTTTCCTAAATTTGAATGCAATGATGGGTGAAATATTTATAATGGGAAAAAAGATAAAAAGGCTTTCAGAACATGGTAGGATTAAGAGAAGAAATGTTTAAGCATCCTGCCATTGACAGGACCCCCAAAAAATTCTACTCCATTCAACTCCTGCAAGAAAAAGGAATTATTACCAGTAGCTGAATGAATGAGATAAGGGCCAAGCCATAAGTTGTCAAATTTCCATGCTTGCCCTTGTCTTCACGTCTTGAGTCCCACTTTAAAACTTTGTCCCCAACATTGAAATTGCTGGCCTTTGTTCTTTTGTCAAAGAGCTTCTTAATGTTGTCTTGATTTTGTAATGCTTTGTTATAAACATCCTATCTGGTTTGCTGAAGATGAATAATCTGATTTATCCTTCGAATCATGTCATTGTCTTCAGAATGAACCTCTTGAATCAACTTCATAACTGGTACACCAAGGTCGGTAGGAAAAATTGCATCTGTACCATACACAAGTTGGAAGGGTGACATACCAATAGATTTCTTCAAAGTCAATCTATCAACCCAAAGTGCATGAACTAGCTTTGTGTGCCAAGACTTCTTGTTTTCCTGCAACAGCTTCTTGATTATGTTCACCAAACTCTTGTTTGAGGATTCTGCAAGTCCATTACCTTGAGGGTAATAGGCCATAGAATGACCCAATGTAATCTGATATTTGTGACAGAACTCAACCATCTTCTTGGATACAAATGTTGCTGCATTATCAGTGATGACCTTGGTAAGACAGCCAAATCTAGAGAGAATATTATTCTCCATGAATTTTATAATGACAGAATCATTGGCATGCCTACAAGGGATGGCTTCTATCCATTTGGTGAAGTAGTCTGTGGAAGTGAGAATCCATCTATCTTGGGCAGAGGATGGTGGATGGATTTCTCCTATGAAGTCAAGTCCCCACTGTTGAAAAGGAGTCTCAACAGTGATTGGATGTAGAATTAGGTTAGAAACTTCCTTTTGCCTTCAAAAACTTGGCATTTATGACAAGCAATTATCATCTTATGCACACCAAGAAAAAGAGTAGGCCAATAGTAACCAGCCCTCAAGATTTTGTTGGCTGTTTTCTTACAATATAAATGGCCTCCACAGTCCCCTTCATGGAACTCGTGCTTAACCTTCTCTGCATCATACTCAGGCAAAAATTTAAGCAATATCCCACTTGCATTTTTCCAATAAAGACATTTATCTATAATGCAATAGTTTACAACTTTTAACTTCAAAAACCTTGCCTTTGTTCTTGATAAACCGGGAGGTGTATTCAAATTAAGAAAAACAAATAGAATATCAGCATACCAAGCGGAATTCATAAAATTATCTTCAACAATGGGAGTTGAGATTTCCTCTTGTTCATCAAAAGCATTAATCATATTAATATCAAAAACTTCAAAATTTGATTAAGCCATCAACCTAGCTAGACCTTGGCCTTTGATGAGTTTAGTGGGTTTGATCTCTAAATCATATTCAAGAATAACAGCTATCCACTTACCTCTCTTACCATCTGGGTCCTATGTTAGAATGTCTTTCACCACTGAATTTGGGACAAAGGCAATGATATGTGAGTGCAAGATGTATACTCTGAAGTCTTTTAAAGCCTTAACCAAAGAAAAGGCTTGCATTTCCATAATGTTATACTTCAAAGGAACATCTCTCAAAGCCTTGCTAAAGAATGCAATAGGCTGCTCTTGTCCTTGTGGATTTTTCTATAAAAGGACAACAACTATTGTATGTTATGATGCAAATGAAAAAATATAAAAATCTTTTGAAAAATCAGGATTATTAGAACCGGTGTTTTGGTTAACGCTTTTTTCACCAGCTCGAAGGAATTATTTGCTTCCAAGGTACATTCCACCCCTTGCTCTTTCTTCAGTCTGTTTGTTATATTCCTAAAGAGCTCAGCCAAGTTGGGTATGAACCTTCTCAAGAAATTAATCTTTCCAATGAAAGATTGCAACTCCTTGATGTTTCGAGGATGAGAGATCTACAATATGGCCTCAATCCTCTTTGGATCTATCTTAATACCCTCTTTTGAAATAATGTGCCCAAGAAGCTTACCTTCTTAGAGTGAAAAGAGTGTTTTCTTAGGGTTTAACGATATCCCAAACTTTTTTCATTTCTCGAATACTTTTCTTAAATGTTCTAAGTGCTCTTCATCTATTTTTGAAAAAACAGTGACATCATCCAGGTATATAATGATGAAGTAGCCTGGTTCTTCCGAGAATGCTATGTCCATGGCTCACTGAAAAGTTGCCCCAGTATTCATTAGACCAAAGGGCATTTTCACATACATGAAAGTGCCCCATGGTGTAGTAAAATTTGTCTTTAGTTGATCATCATGATGAACTAAAATCTGATTATACCCCGAATACCATCTAGGAAAGAAATTCTTTTGGAACCAACTACCCTTTGTAAAATATGGCCCATCTTGGGTAAAGGGTAGTTGTCCTTGAGTGAAGCTTTGTTTAAGTCTCTAAAGTCTATACAAAGCCTAATCTCTCCTATTTTCTTCCTAACTGACACCAGATTAGACACCCACTCAGAATATCTAATAGGGACAATAATACCAGCTTCATACATTTTCCTGATTTCCTTCTCAACCAAAGGAAACTGTACAAGGATTATTCTACGCAGTTTCTATTTGAATGGATTTTGGTTTTCCTTGAGAGTAATTTTGTGCTGAATTATTTCAATGTCATAGGATTTAAGATCTTCGTAACTCCACACAAAAACATCATAAAATTCTTTAAACAACTCTATGTATTTGACTTTAATGTGAGCTGGTAAAGTCTTAGACAGTTTAATCATCACAGGTTTTAGCTCACTGCCTATATTGCACTCTTCCACTTCAGTCTCTACAGGCTCCAGTTTTGGCTTCTTGGCCACATTATTGAAATCAAACAACTCTTCTAAAGGGGACAGACCCTTTGGAAAACTCTGATCTTTAGAGTGCAGGATTTCTAAGTCCTCTGTTTCTGACTCTGCACTCACCTTTGTTGTGTTTTCAAGTTTGGTAGCTAAAAGATTAACATTAGCAAGTTCAGGAGACTTTTCTTCTTCATCAAGAAAATTTTCTTCACTTGGGCAATCTGTTTCATAATTTGAATCCGAACTGTGTAGTTCAAATTCATTTCTGAATTGCATGAAGTATTCTATTTGTTTGTCTCCGTCAAAAATTTTCCAATATTTTTCGTTGTTAGGAACGACTAGTCTGAATTTAATCTGAGTTGTACATTATTTAGTTTCGTATGGCGTTAAGCATGTTCTAGCAGCAAAAGCTAAGCTGTGGGCCGCGTTATTTCTTTTTCTTGGGACAAAATTCAATTGGGACTCCTCGAAAGTTTTTAAAAGGTCCACGACATCATTTTGATAGGCCCTAAGTCTAGGGTGATTAGTGTTGTATTCCCCGTTGACTTGCCTAATGATTAATTCTGAATCCCTGTGAACTTTAATTCTCTTGGCTCCTACTTTTTTCAACAGATGTAAGCCTAAAAGTAGGGATTCATATTCCGCTATGTTATTTGAACACTGGAAGTTTAATCTACAGGAAATGCTTTCTGTGTGGTTGTTCTCAGTTTTCTGAATCCAGACACATGCACCAGCATTGCTTCTAGTGCAGGACCCATCAAAGTACATACTCCACAGAGGACTAATTTCGGGTTCCTTCGTTTGATTACTGTCCTCTTCAACTAACATGCTTTCTGATTTCTCATGAGTAGCAACACTTAGTTGACTCTGTTTTAACTCCTTAGGTTTTTCGTTAAGTTGAGGAATGATTTCCTGACTGTCAAGGTTAAAAAGCGATGGACGCATGACTTGTAGTTCAAGAACCAAGTTTGGCTTGCTGTGGTTTAAAGGTTCAACAAACTGTTTTGGAACTTCTGTGGCATTTACCTCCTCCTCTCTATCGGCCATTAATTCTATTAAAGTGACTTGTTCACTAAATGTTTCATCATTAAACATGATAAAAGAATCAAGGCCTGTATTTACATAATACAAAGGAGAGTTTTGTGGCCTGTCTTGATTAGTCACCATGTAATGCTTATGGGACTCCCTGTAAAGTTTTCTTGTTTGATTAAACACAGGGATGGTTGCATAGGTCACGTCCATCTGCATAGTCCCTTGTAACTTAGCCCCCCAAGACCTAGATAACAACATTCCATACTTTGGGGGTACATCAGCCACAACAATATCCATAACCAAACATTTGGCTGGAATCTAGGCGAAGTTAATGTAGAGGTCTCTGATCAATCCTAAACATTTTACTCTTCTCGAGTCAAAGGAGTAAACATCTTTATAAGGTCTCGTAATTTCTAAACCAAGGCTCTCCATTATAGCTTTGGGCATTAAATTGTGATAGGCCCCAGAATCGTGCTTAACGTTGTGAAAAATCTTGTCATGAACATTTAAACTTACATAAAAGGGAGGAACAGGTCCCTCTTGATACCTACCTTCAATATTTGGACCAATTAGCTCACCATAACTTCCTTAGTTCCTCTCTAATTAACATAAACTAAAAATAACATTCAAGAATAACAATTAGTTTATACAGGAGGACGAGGGAATGCCAGCATTCCTAATTGCTTAAACTAAATTAAATCATTCCTAAACAACACAATTTGGAAGAAAACATATAGATAAATCTTATCAATCAGAGAAGGGTACTGATATGCAGATAAATCCTAACTCTATGATTGCTGTTCTTTATCAGAGAATATGGATAGAGTGAAAACAGAAATAAAATAACGATTTACAATAAGAAATAACATCACTGTTGACATAGACCAGGATCCCATAAATCAGCTTGTATTGATGCTTCAAAACAATTACATCTTTAAGTCCAATGTTTCAGTTCGGCAATCATATTCACTTCTCAGCCTAACTATTCTATCACAAACAGAGCTTCAAGAGCCTTTGAACACTATTTACAGGTAGAAAATTCGAGCACAAGTATATTTCAAAGTTCAGCAACCAATATTTTCTCCTCTTCTATAGAAGTATTTATAGAAGAAATGAGGAGGTGGGATCTAATAAAAGATCTTCAAGGTTTGATTAATACAGATTTAATATTTCTCGTCCTTTGAGGGGCTTGATGGAGAAGTTTACAGATATTTGTCTGTATTAATTGTTTTACATTTAAGAATTAAGCTCGGTGGGAGCTTTTGTTGACTTTAAGGCTCTGTGTTATCTCTGTGGTAACTTAGCAGATATTTTCTGCAATAAATCTTTGGGCCAAATTAACTGTTGGATTGCATTGAGGCGGATATCTGATAATCTGATAATAACTCGGCCTCTGTTGAATGCTTTGAGGCTACAGGTGTCATTGGGTAGCTGAGAGGAATCAATTAGCCTCTGATGTGGTAGTGGAGGCTCTTTTTGACTGATAAACCTTTGATTTGTCTTTAATTGTGTTTTAATTTAGAGGATTAGGCTTTTGATTTTCGATCTTAGCCGTAATCCTCCAAAACTGTGAAAATATTCTTCAATCCTCTATTCTGCTGTGTTTAAGTCTTCAACATTGATACTCTTTGTCTTGATTTAATTCTCTATGTCTTGTTGATGTGTAGGTGCCGCAAAGGGTCCATATGGCATCAATGCCCATGAAGCATCGAAGAAACGTGGAGGTGAACCCTATGAATGGATATTTCTTCAATAAACAAAGCCTAGAGGATCGTCATCCTCGGCTTTATCATTTCTTTCAAAATAATTGAAATTCATTTAAATCTGCAAAAAAGACACAACTGTTATGAAATCCTGCGTTATTTGGTAAAACTGCTTCAGAGGTTGTGGGGAGGAGCATGGCTGTTGGATGGCAGCATCCAACGGTGGAGATCATGTGTAGAAGTCAAAAGGAGAGCAGTGGGAGATTTTAAGTCAGAATTGTTGATCTATGATTGACCAAGAAGATCAACAGTCGAGATTAGCAATGAATTAATAATGTGAAGGGGTCACATTATTGTCAAAATAGAAGAAAATGCGAAGAAATAAGGTTAAAAACCCTTTGGGCGAAGGAAAATGCAAATGAAAGAAGAGCGGGGTTAACGGACGATCGTGAACCGGTAGATGAGATTGGCCCTACGAGATCAACGGTGGAGATTGCACATTAAAAACCCTTTGGAAGACGTGGAGGGCGATAGTGTATGGCCAGATTAGATCTGATTCGTTGATCTGCAGAGACCAACTGTGGGAAGCACGCGTGATAAATCATAATAGAAATGGGGAAAGGTGGTTTCAGAGGTGAAAACAATAGGTTTCGGACAGAGAAAAGGTGGATAGGCGGTTTTTCCTTTTGGAACGCGATATGCGTTAGAGGCCGCCACATGTCCTTTAAAAACAACTTATATCGTGTAAATTTTGAGAATTAACCTCCGCGCTTAAACTTATGCGAAAATGTGCGTCAACTGTTAGATTAGGGGTCTCAGATCTGACGGCTGTGGAAAGAGCGCGATAACAGATAAGTGCGCGGGTTATAATAGGAGGGAGGTTTTAATATGGACCGTCGGATCAAGCATTGGACGACTGAGATCAGATGTTGAAGAAAGCAAGACCCACAAGGGTAGGACCTGTCGGGGTTAATATGGGATGTTGGATGGAACAAATCAACGGCTGAGATGAGATCTGGGGTATGAACGAAATAATACAAAGGCGGAGAATAGGTTAATGAGGGCCGTTGATCTACAGAGATCAACGGCTAATATTTGGAAAAAAACATTATGAAGCGGGACACATGATTTAAAACAAAGTCAGAAGACGCAATCTGGACTGTCTGATCTAGACATGTGGATGGTCCAGATGCAATCAGAGGCATGCGATCGGCCGGGGGGGGGGAGAAATTGAATGGTGCCGATGCTATTTAGCGTTGGCTATTGATATGAGGATCAGATTGATGGTGGGAAATGAATCGGAGGGGTTCAAAAAGGTGGAGAAAAGGTTTATGATCGGAGAAAAAAAGGGTTGTCGGATCTAGGAAGGTGGGGAGGATATCAACGGCTCACGATTGATTGGGAGATCGCCAATCGGGGAGAGGTAAATACAACATGGAATGCGCCCTTCAAATTTTTCCGATGCAATACTGCGCGGCCTGTTTGATCATTTCAGATCAACGGTGGATATTGTTTTAAAACATGCACTGGCGAAAACCATTTAATACTTAAAAAAACCCAAAATTTTATGAAATGCAAAAATTTTATGGCTCGGGGCAGGTTATATATATGAAATGGCTTGGCGCACGTCTGCGAGGCCGTTGGTCTATATGGAAAGTAATAGGCCCAGGGCTTATATGTATAACGGCCAATCACATCGTAACTTCGGTGTTGGTCTTTCAATCTACCCATTTTAAAATTCTCCGATGCGATTAGCGCCTCCGGAATTTAACTCTTGGTCCCGAGCACAGGTTTATACAGCGGGGCTTAATCGCATCAAAACATTGGTGCGAGGCTTTTCAATCTACCCATTTTCATTAAAAAACATTGTTCCAACGGGTTTAGACTGAAACTTAGGAAAAGTGGGTTTATTGAATGAACAAAGGAAAATAGCAATCGGGAATGGTTTTTATGAAATGTTAAGCAACCGATTGTAGGCCTTGTGGTTATATGAAACAAAAATAAGATCGGGGGTTTATAAACAAAGGGCTAATCGCATCGGAGGCTTCACCATAAGAAATAGACTTGAGCGCTCTGATCTCTCTGATGCAATAACCGCCAAAGGGTCTAGCATTTGGTTCCAGAACCAAGGCATATGGTGGGGAAGTGGTTTATGGCTTAGCCCAAGGGGGCTTAAGCCTATAGTCAAAACACTTATTTTTTATGAAAATTTTCAAAGTTTTTGATGGATTTGGGGGTTTCGGAAAAGTTTAAAAATGAGTTTTAAACTTCGTAAAAGGATTTTCATGAGGGGGAAAGGTGAATAAATGAAAAATATAGGAATTTTGATGGGGGGAAAAGGGGTAAAAATGAAGGTTAGTTTGAGGTGAAAGGAAGGGAAAAAATGGTGTTTTTGCAGCAGTCTTTTCTCTATGAAAATAGCAGATTTCCAGAATTTGAAATGGAAACAGCAGTGAAGATTTAAACATGATGTCTTCATGAGTCTTCAAGAGATAACATTTTTTGAAATAAATTTTTTTCTTGAAGGTTCCAAAAATGATTTAGCCACCATTTTATATTACAAATTTTATTGGTGGCTAACAGTGGCTCTACTTGGGGATGGTGCCTTCTTGAAGGCATCAAGAACTTCAGACTTGCATTCTCTGGGAGGCTAATCAGTGCCTTATCCATTCGGCTGCAACTTTCTTACTTGGATGATCTTCTTTTTCTCTGAAAACATGTTAGCAGCCATGAATAATAATGGTTCTTCATCAACCCAAGCTTTCTACCTACCCAATCCTACTGATCTAACATTTTTTCTTCTTTAGAGTGCACTTGGATTGGAAAACTATTTTTACAACATTTTATTCTTTTGAAAGCATAAAACTAATCTAATTCTACTCCTTATTTCTCCATGAACTCATATTAAATAGTTGAGTCCGTATGCTTCTCTACCTAATCTACCAATCTGTTAGGATTAAACAGTCTAACAAATTTTCATTCTCTAATTTCAAAAAAAGAAATTTAAAAACTTACAAGTTAGGATTGAACAGTCTAACTTGATGCTGATCTATGGCATAAAAAACAAGTTGCACATAGATATTATTTTGTACAAAATTAAATCAAAATGGAAGGCTTAAGATTTGAAAGTTCAAAGCACTTCCTTCATCATTTTCAGCTTTGTTTTTGCTTTTGTTTGAGCTGTTTTTTCCTTATAATCTGGTTCAGATTTTAAGCTAATTAGAACCAATTTTACCTCTATTTTGACTCAAAGTTTTAAATAGATTTGAGTCTTTCTCATTTCGAAACTTAGGTTCAGATTTTCAGCTTGTTTGAACCTTTATTTTCTAACCTAATCTACCTACTGATAAGCGAAGATTAAACTGTTTGGCGAATCGAATTCACTATCCTATCAGCTGTAAATTTAAAACTAATTAGTCAAGATTAGGCTGTATGACTAATTAGAAGTGTGTTTTTCAAGAGTGGCATTTAAGCTTGCACATTTTCAGATTTGTTTCTCTTTTTGGTATGGGGCTGTACCTTTATTGTTTTTACAATCTTCCCTCTTTTCTTTCTTCTATTGCTTTTGTATTTTTTATTATCCTAACTTTGAATGCAATGATGGGTGAAATATTTCTAATGGGAAAAAAGATAAAAAGGCTTTCAGAACATGGTAGGATTAAGAGAAGTAATGTTTAAGCATCCTTCCATTGACAGGACCCCCAAACATTTTTGCTCCATTCAACTCCTGCAAGAAAAAGGCATTATTACCAGCAGCTGAATGAATGAGATAAGGGCAAAGCCATAAGTTGTCAAATTTTCCATGCTTGCCCTTGTCTTCCCTTCTTGTGTCCCACTTTAAAACTTTGTCCCCAACATTGAAATTGTTGGCCTTTGTTCTTTTGTCAAAGAGCTTCTTAATGCTGTCTTGCTTTTGTAATTCTTTGGTATAAACCTCCTCTCTGGTTTGCTAAATATGAATAGTCTGATTTATCCTTCTGATCATGTCATTGTCTTCATAATGAACCTCTTGAATCAACTTCATAACTGGTACACCAAGGTCGGTAGGAAAAATTGCATCTGTACCATACACAAGTTGGAAGGGTGACATACCAATAGATTTCTTCAAAGTCAATCTGTCAGCCCAAAGTGCATGAACTAGCTTTGTGTGCCAAGACTTCTTGTTTTCCTCCAACAGCTTCTTGATTATGTTAACCAAACTCTTGTTTGAGGATTCTGCAAGTCAATTACCTTGAGGGTAATAGGCCGTATAATGACCCAATGTAATTGGATATTTGTGACAGAACTCAACCATATTCTTGGATCCCAATGCTGCTGCATTATCAGTGATGACCTTGGTAGGATAGCCAAATCTAGAGAGAATATTATTCTCCATGAATTTTATAATGATAGAATCATTGACATGCCTACAAGGGATGGCTTCTATCCATTTGGTGAAGTAGTCTGTGGCAGTGAGAATCCATCTATGTTGGGCAGAGGATGGTGGATGGATTTCTCCTATGAAGTCAAGTCCCCACTGATGAAAAGGAGCTTCAACAGTGATTGGATGTAGAGGTAGGGGTAGTAGCTTCCCCTTATGATAGGCAATTATCATCTTATACACATCAAGAAAAAGAGTAGGCCAATAGTAACCAACCCTCAAGATTTTGTTGGCTATTGTCTTCCAATATAAATGGCCTCCACAGTCCCCTTCATGGAACTCGTGCTTAAACTTATCTGCATCATACTCAGGCAAACATTTAAGCAATATCCCACTTGCACTTTTCCAATAAATACATTTATCTATAATGCAATAGTTTACAACTTTTAACTTCAAAAACCTTGCCTTTTTTTTTTGATAAACCAGGAGCTGTATTCAAATTAAGCAAAACAAATCGAATATTAGCATACCAAGAGGTATTCATAAAATGATCTTCAACAATGGGAGTTGAGAGTTCCTCTTGTTCATGAAAAGAATTAATCATATTAATATCAAGAACTTCAAAATTTGATTCAGACATCAACCTAGCTAGACCTTGGCCTTTGATGAGTTTGTGGGTTTGATCTCTAAATCATATTCATGAATAACAGCTATCCGCTTACCTCTCTTACCATCTGGGTCCTGTGTTAGAATGTCTTTCACCACTGAATTTGGGACAAAGGCAATGATATGTGAGTGCAAGATGTATACTCTGATGTCTTTTAAAGCCTTAATCAAAGCAAAGGCTTGCTTTTCCATAATGTTATACTTCAAAGGAGCATCTCTCAAAGCCTTGCTAAAGAATGCAATAGGCTGCTCTTGTCCTTGTGGATTTTTTTGTAAAAGGATATAAACTATTGTATGTTCTGATGCAAATGAAAAAATATAAAAATATTTTGAAAAATCAGGACTTATTAGAACTGATGTTTTGGTTAACGCTTGTTTCACTAGCTCGAAGGAATTCTTTGCTTCCAAGGTCCATTTCACCCCTTGCTCCTTCTTCAGCATGTTTTTTATATTCCTAAAGAGCTCAGCCAAGTTGGGTATGAACCTTCTCAAGAAATTAATCTTTCCAATGAAAGATTGCAACTCCTTAATGTTTCAAGGATGATAGATCTGCAATATGGCCTCAATCCTCTTTGGATCTATCTTAATACCCTCTTTTCAAATAATGTGCCCAAGAAGCTTACCTTCTTGGAGTGCAAAAAGTGTTTTCTTAGGGTTTAAAGATATCCCAAACTTTCTGCATTTCTCGAATACTTTTCTTAAATGTTCTAAGTGCTCTTCATTTTTTTTTGAAAATATAGTGACATCATCCAGCTTTATAATGATGAAGTAGCTCAGTTCTTCCGAGAATGCTATGTCCATGGCTCTCTAAAAATTTTCCCCAGCATTCATTAGACCAAAGGGAATTTTCACATAGATGAAAGTGCCCCATGGTGTAGTAAAACTTGTCTTTAATTGATCATCAGGATGAACTAAAATGTGATTATACCCTGAATAGCCATCTAGCAAAGAAATTATTTTGGAACCAAATACCCTTTGTAAAATATGGCCCATCTTGGGTAAAGGGTAGTTGTCCTTGAGTGAAGCTTTGTTTAAGTCTCTAAATTATATACAAAGCCTAATCTCTCATGTTTTCTTACTAACTGACACCAGATTAGACACCCACTCAAAATATCTAATAGGGACAATAATACCAACTTCATACATTTTATTGATTTCCTTCTCAACCAAAGGAAACTGTACAGGGTTTATTCTGCGCAGTTTCTATTTGAATGGTTTTTGGTTTTCCTTGAGAGGAATTTTTTGCTGAATTATTTCAGTTTCATATGATTTCAGATCTTCGTAACTCCACGCAAAAACATCAGAAATATCTTTAAACAAATCTATGCATTTGAGTTTAATGTGAGCTGGTAAAGTCTTAGACAGTTTAATCATCTTAGGTTTTAGCTCACTACCTATATTGCACTCTTCCACTTCAGTCTCTACAAGCTCCAGTTTTTCCTTCTTGGCCACATCGTGGAAATCGAACAACTCTTCTAAAGGGGACAGACCCTTTGGCAAACTCTGATCTTTAGAGTGCAAGGTTTCTAAGTCCTCTGTTTCTGACTCTGTACTCACCTCTGTTGTGTTTTTAAGTTTGGTAGCTAAAAGATTAACATTAGCAAGTTCAAGAGACTTTTCTTCTTCATCAAGAAAATTTTCTTCACTTGGGCAATCTGTTTCATAATCTGAATCTGAATTTTGTAGTTCAAATTCATTTCTGAATTGCATGAAGTATTCTATTTGTTTGTCTCCGTCAAACATTTGCGAATATTTTTTTTTGTCAGGAACGACAGGTCTGAATTTAATTTGAGTTGTACATTCTTTGGTTTCGTATGGCATTAAGCATGTTATAGCAGCAAAAGCTAAGCTGTGGGCCGCGTTATTTCTTTTTCTTGGGACAAAAGTCAATTGGGACTCCTCAAAAGTTTTTAAAAGGTCCACGACATCGTTTCGATAGGTCCTAAGTCTGGGGTGATTAGCGTTTTATTCCCTGCTAACTTGCCTTATGATTAATTCTATATCCCCGTGAACTTTAATTCTCTTGGCTCCTACTTTTTTCAATAGATGTAAGCCTAAAAGCAGGGATTCATATTCCAATATGTTATTCGAACACTAGAAGTTTAGTCTATAGGAAATTATTTCTGTGTGGTTGTTCTCAGTGTTTCGAATCTAGACACCTACACCAACATTTCTTCTAGTGCAGGACCCATCAAAGTACATACTCCACAGAGGACTAATTTTAGGTTCCTTCGTTTGATTATTGTCCTCTTCAACTAACATGCTTTCTGATTTCTCATGAGTACTAGCACTTAGTTGACTCTGTTTTAACTACTCAGGTATTTCGTTAAGTTGAGGAATGCTTTCCTGACTGTTAAGGTTAAAAAGCGATGGACGCATGACTTGTAGTTCAAGACCTAGGTTTGGCTTGCTGTGGTTTAAAGGTTCAGCAAACTGTTTTGACACTTCTGTGGAATTTACCTCCTCCTCTCTATCAGCCATTAATTTTGTTAAAGTGACTTTTTCACTAAATGTTTCATCATTAAACATGATAAAAGAATCAAGGCTTGTATTTACAGAATACAGAGGAGATTTTTGTGGTCTGTCTTGACTAGTCACCATGTACTGCATATGGGACTCCCTGTAAAGTTTTCTTGTTTGATTAAACACAAGGATGGTTGCATAGGTCATGTCCATCTGCATAGTCCCTTGTAACTTAGCCCCCCAAGACCTACATAACAACATTCCATACTTTGGGGTTACGTCAGCCATAACAATATCAATAACCAAACATTTATCTAGAATTTGGGCTAAGTTAACGCAGAGGTCTTTGATCAATCCTAAACATTTTACTCTGCTCGAGTCAAAGGAGTAAAGGTCTTTATAAGGTCTGGTAATTTCTAAACCAAGGCTCTCCATTACAGCTTTGGGCATTAAATTGTGAGAGGCCCCGGAATCGTGCATATCATTGTGCAAAATATTGTCATGAACATTTAAACTTACATAAAAGGGAGGAACAGGTCCCTCTTGATACCTACCTTCAATCTTTGGACCAAAAATAAGCTTTGTTTGGTCATCTTTAAGATTGACTATGTCATTATTATCCTCTATCTTTAAGCCTTCAAAATTTAGGTCCTATATACATTCTGGGCACCTAACTCAGTCAAGGGAACCAAGATTTTAATTTTGGAAATTTCCTGCTCTAGGCTGAAAGGAATTTGACTCTTTGAAATGCTTGTCTCAGCCTTATTAGCTGCCACTCTGTCAGAAAAATCCATTTGCTGACTTGCTCTATTTACATTTTACAAAATGGTTTTAACAGGAGTACTAGCTGAAGTGTTAGTATTGCTAAGGTCTGCACTCTGTTTTTCACTATTTTGAGTGCCTTTCTCTTTACCTTTATCAGAATTTAGAGCCACTGTTTTGTCTTTTTGTTTTACAAGTTTGGGTTTATTTACAGATCTGTTTTGTGAATATTTTTCAGAGGTTTAGTTGTTGGGATTTTGTTGTTTGGTTTAACTTCTAAGGTCATACTCTTTTTGAGATTCTATGAAGAAATTCTCCATGTCTTGATAATAGCTTTCATCCTCATCTCTTTTTGTCATCATAGGGTGTGTAAAGACCTTGTTTTCTATCATAATGAATCTCAAAGTCATCATTATCTACTCCCAGCATGTTGATATCATCATCCTCTATTTTCTCATCTGTTTCTTCAACCTCACTCACATAGTTTTGATGAAAGGGAGGAGTGATCTGTTGATCATCTTCCCTTGGCCTGTTTGGAGGTTGGTTTCTTCTGAAATTATGATTTTGTTTCTGGTTTATGTTTTGAGGAGCAGTTTGGTTTTGACTTGCTTGTGCTCTCTCAAGGATGCTCATTTTCTTCATCATCTCCTCCATCATTCTTTCCATCTTTGAGCTGGAAGTAGAAGGTGTAGATTCCTCTCTAAAGGACACTCTCTTCTCATTCTTCATTCTTTCTCTTTTCTCCATTCAGTTAACTTCCACAACAAGAGCCCCTTTTTTCATATTTTTCAAGGGTTAGAGGATTTCTTTCTCTCAGCCGATAGGCCATTTCAGGGTCAAACACTTCAGGAAATTTGTTTAGAGCTGAAACTTGCGAAGGTTTCAGATCTGGGGGAAGTGCATTATACACACTATTAAATCTAGTGCAGTAAGCTTGTACACTTTCCCCAGTGTTTCTGTGGAGGTTCTTGTAATCAGAAAGTATTTGGAGAGGATTCTTCTTCACTTCCCATTTGTTTAAGAATGTCTGATGGAAGGCTTGGAGATCATTGATACTATGGTGGCCTAAGCCTTTAAACCATTTTCTTAATTCTCCCCCCAAACTTTGAGAAAATAGTCTTATTTTGACAGAATCATCATCAATTTCATTTCTGTTAAAGTAGTCATTCATTTTATCCACATGTTGTGATGCAGTTGCAGCATTACTAACATCATACAATGATATTTTGGACTGGTAGTCCCATGGAAGAATGACTAATGGTACAGGAAGGACTAAGGGAGCATACCATGCTGCCATGATATGTGGTGGAGGTGGATTTACAAGAGGTGGATTAACAAAAGGAAAAGTGGGATGAAGTGCAGTGGTTTGGACAATGAATGTAGGATGAGAAGATGTGGATGGACCAAGAATAGATTGTTGAGTTGATCTTGGATGAGAGACACCTAGATTGTGAAGGAAATTTAATTTAGGTGGTGTTGTTTCTCTACTACCAGGATGTTCACTTGTTTCAGGTGATGAAAGTGAAGACTCAGAATCTAGCTGATCTAGATCATCAAGAGACATAGTTCTAAATGAATTTCTTAGATCTGCTTGTGGTTGTTGTAGAGCTGTAAGATTTTCAGGAACTGAATTAGCTCTCAAGGGTGATCTAAAAACAGTTGAAATTTTATCTCAGGAGACTTCCTAAGGATACTTTTCAGGTTATCAACTATCTCAGGTGGTTTTGGGTCAGGATAAGCTCTAATATGAATCTTTCTAGGAGCCACTATGCTGTATTTTTCAGACCCTTTCAAACAAGAACAATTTAACCATATATAATAGTCTTTGGAAGGTTAACTGATTTGTTTTTACATATATTTTAATCCTACAGTCCTCTAACTGAGTTTGAATGATGTAATAATGATTATGAGTCTTCCTAGTGGAGTCTTGAGATCTGTTTAGGATTGTGGAGTCGCCAAGTGGAATTTTTTATCTCTTTTGGAGGTGAAAAGTTTTATGGTCCACCACCATGTTTATTAGATACCAATCTGAAATATTTTTGCGTTTTCTGAGTTATTTTTCTGTTCTACGGTTCTTAATAGTGTGCTAAATCTGTTTCAAAACATAGCTATGGTTATGAGACAAAGATAGTCTACTCTTATGGCTAAGCTAGCTGATCCTTCAAGGTTAGATAAGATATTATGAGAATCCTATGGTTTACCTAGCTTGTCACTGATTCAAACAAGTTTTACCATGATTACCATTTACTTGGTAGTGCTTGAAGAGGGCTACTTTTACTCACAAGGTGTTATGAAGAGTTAAAGGGAACCTAAGATGAAATTTTGACTCAATTCCGCAGTGGAGTCGCCATAAGATGTTAGCTCCCTGTAATTAAAAATATTGGAAAAGTCCAGCTGTAGGGAGAATACTATTTCAACCACTTTGGAATTCTAGGATCTAGCCCTCATGAATCCGGAGAGGGATCTCTCCAATAAGTGCAAAGATAGATTTGTCTTTAAAGCTTTTGGGTGATGATATTAGGCTAGTTATGAAGTCCGAGGGTTTTTTTTTTTTTTGGATGGTTGAGCATGATTATTATTTGAGTGGAAAGTTCTAAAAGGAAAGAGTTTCAAAGGTGTGAAGTTGCAAGCAATCAGAACAAGCTTTGGTTGGAAGATAGATATAAGGCTGGTTTTTAGTCCATTGGGTTATGGAGTCATAATAGGGTTTAATTGAAACAAAATGGTTCAAGAGTGGTCCATGGGGCAAGTCATCTATGTCTAAGGATCTCTTTGAAGTTGATTTTATGGAATGAAATGATACAATAAGAAGGGGAATTAAACAAATGAAGAACAAAGAGCAGCCTAAGATCAGGTAAGTACTTTGAAACTATCCTACTTTTGACATACACTTAAGAGAGACATAAAAGTAATCTGAGATCTGGTAAGTACTTTGAAACTAGCTAGCTTTTGATGCACTTTCAATAGAAAAACATTTTAAACATAAAGGGAAACACATATGATAACGAATAAATGTCTAAGATCAGGTAAGGACTTTGAAACTAGCCTTCTTTCAACACATTCTTAGGGAAACTTTTAGACAGTATTTGGGGATAAAACTAAAGGACAGGGCTCACCATAACTTCCTTAGTTCCTCTCTACTTAACATAAACTAAAAATAACATTCAAGAATAAAAATTAGCTTAGACAGGAGGACGATGGAACACCAGCATTCCTAACTGCTTAAACTGAATTAAATCATTCCTAAACAACACAATTTGGAAGAAAACATATAGATAAAGCTTATCAGTCAGAGAAGGGTACTGATATATAGTAAATCCTAACTCTATGCTTGCTGTTCTTTATCAGAGAAGATGGACAGAGTGAAAACAAAAATAAAATAACGATTTACAATAAGAAATAACATCACCGTTGACATAGACCAGGATCCCATAAATCAACTTGTATTGATGCTTCAAACCAGTTACAGCTTTAAGTCCAATATTTCAGTTCAACAATCATCTTCACTTCTCAGCCTAACAGAGCTTCAAGAGCCTTTGAACACTATTTACAGGTAAAAAATTAGAGAACACGTATATTTCAAAGTTCAGCAACCAATATTTTCTCCTCTTCTACAGAAGTATTTATAGAAGAAATGAGGAGGTGGGATCTAATAAAAGATCTCCAAGATTTAATTAATACATATTTAAGATTTCTTGGCCTTTGAGGGGCTCGATGGAGAATTTTACAGATATTTGTCTGTATTAATTTTTTTACATTTAATAATTAAGCTCGGTGGGAGCTTTTGTTGACTTTAAGGCTCTGTGTCATCTTTGTAGTAACTCAGCAGATATTTTCTGCAATAAATCTTTGGGCCGAATTAACTGTTGGACTGAATTGAGGTGAATATCTGATGTTCTGGTAATAACTCGGCCTCTTTTGAATGCTTTGAGGCTACAGGTGTCATTGGGTAGCTGAGAGGAATCAATTAGCCTCTGATGTGGCAGTGGAGGCTCTTTTTGACTGATAAGCCTTTAATTTGTCTTTAATTGTGTTTTAATTTAGAGGATTAGGCTTTTGGTTTTCGATCTTAGCCGTAATCCTCCAAAACTGTGAAAACAGTCTTCAATCCTCTATTATGCTGTGTTTAAGTCTTCAACACTGATACTCTTTCTCTTGATTTAATTCTCTGTGTCTTGTTGATGTGGAGGTGCCGCAAAGGGTCCATATGGCATCAATGCCCATGAAGTATTGGTGAAACGTGGAGGTGAACCCTGTGAATGGATATTTATTCAATAAACAAAGCTTAGAGGATCGTCATCCTTGAATTTATCATTTCTTTCAAAATACTTGAAATTCATTTGAACCTGAAAAAAACACACAACTGCTATGAAATCCTGCGTTATTTGGTAAAACTGCTTCAGAGGTTGTGGGGAGGAGCGTGGTCGTTGGATGGCAGCATCTAATGGTGGATATCATGCGTAGAAGTCAAAAGGAGAGTGGTGGGAGATTTTTAGTCGGAATCGTTGATCTATGATTGACCAAGAAGATCAACGGTCGAGATTCGCAGTGACTTAATAATGCGAAGGGGTCACATTATTGTGAAAATAGAAGAAAATGCGAAGAAATAAGGTTAAAAACCCTTTGGGTAGAGGAAAATGCAAAGGAAAGAAGAGTGGGGTTTACGAACGATCGTGAACCTTCGAATGAGATCGGCCCTATGAGATCAACGACGAATATTGCACGTGAAAAACCCTTTGGAAGAGGCGGAGGGCGATAGTGCATGGCCAGATTAGATCTGAGCTGTTGATCTGCAGAGATCAACAGTGGGAAGCATGCATGATAAATCATAATAGAAATGGGGAAAGCTGGTTTCGGAGGTGAAAACCACGGGTTTTGCGTGGAGAAAAGGCGAATAGGCGGTTTTTCCTTTTGGAATGCGATATGCATTAGAGGCCGCCATTTGTCCTTTAAAAATAGCTTATATCGCGTAAATTTTGAGAAATAACCTCCGCGCTTAAACTTACGCGAAAACGCGCGTCAACCGTCAGATCAGGGGTCTCAGATCTGACGACTGTGGAAAGGGCACGATAACAGATAAGTGCATGGGTGATAATAGGAGGGGCGGTTTCAATATGGACCGTCGGATCAAGGATTGGACGGCTGAGATCAAAGCTTGAAGAAAGCAGGACCCACAGGGGTAGACTTGTCAGGGTTAATATGGGCCGTTGGATGGAACAAATCAACGACTGAGATGTGATCTGGGGTATGAACGAAATAATACAAAGGCAGAGAATGGGTTAATGAGGGTCGTTGATCTACAGAGATCAATGGCTAAGATTTGGAAAAAAACATTATGAAGCGGGACACATGATTTAAACCAAAGTTGGAAGATGCAATTTGGACCGTCCGATCTAGACACGTGGACAGTCCAGATGAAATTGGAGGCATGCGATCGGCGGGGGGGAGAACTTGAATGGCATCGATGCAATTTAGCGTTGGCCGTCGATCAGAGGATCAGATAAAAGGGGTTCAAAAAGGTGGAGAAAAGGTTTATGATCGGAGAAAATAAGGGTTGTTGGATCTGGGAAGGTGGGGAGGAGATCAATGGCTCACGATTGATCAAGAGATCACCAATCGGGGAGAGGTAAATACAACATGGAATGCACCCTTCGAATTTTTCCGATGCGATACTACACTACCCATTTGATCGTTTCAGATCAACGATGGATATTGTTTCAAAACATGCACCGACGGAAACCCTTTAATACTTAAAATAACCCAAAATTTTAGGAAATGCAAAGGTTTTATGGCTCGAGGCGGGTTATATATATGAAATTTCTTGGCACCCATCTGTGGGGTCGTTGGTCTATATGGAAAGTAATAGGCCCAGGGCTTATATGTATAAGGGCAAATCGCATCGAAACTTTGGTGCTGGTCTTTCAATCTACCCATTTTAAAATTCTCCGATGTGATTAGCGCCTCAGGACTTTAACTCTTCGTCCCAGGCATAGGTTTATACAGCGGGGCTCAATCGCATCGGAACATTGGTGTGGGGCTTTTCAATCTACCCATTTTCATTAAAAAACATTGTTCCAACGGGTTTAGACCGAAACTTATGAAAAGTGGGTTTATTGAATGAACAAAGGAAAATAGCAATTGGGAATGGTTTTTATGAAATGTTAAGTGCCCGATTGCGGGCCTTGTGGTTATATGAAACATAAATAAGATCGGGGGTTTATAAACAAAGGGCTAATCGCATCGGAGGGTTCACCATAAGAAATAGACCTAAGCGCTTCGATTTCTCTGATGCGATAAGCGACAAAGGGTCTAGCGTTTGGTTCCGATACCAAGGCATATTGTGGGGAAGTGGTTTAGGACTTAGCCCAAGGGGGCTTAAGCCTATAGTCAAAACACTTATTTTTTTATGAAAATTTTCAAAGTTTTTGATGGATTTGGGGGTTTCGGCAAAGTTTAAAAATGATTTTTAAACTTCGCAAAAGGATTTTCATGAGGGGGAAAGGTGAATAAATGAAAAATAGAGGAATTTTGATGGGGTAAAAAGGGGTAAAAATGAAGGTTAGTTTGAGGTGAAAGGAAGGGAAAAAATGGTGTTTTTGCAGCAGTCTTTTCTCTATGAAAATAGCAGATTTCCAGAATTTGAAATGGAAATAGCAGTGAATATTTAAACAACGGTCATGATGTCTTCATGAGTCTTCAAGAGATAACATTTTTTGCAATAAAAATTGTTTCTTGAAGGCTCCAAAAATTATTTAGCCACCATTTGATATGACAAATTTTATTGGTGGCTAGCAGGACGAAAGGGCCACCATATAGATGTGACTCTGGTGATGTGGTGAACATCGATGGGGTAGCAAGAGCAGGTGATTTCGCAACTGTATTAGATGGTACAGCTAAAGATGTTGTCTCAGCCATGGCCATGTGACTTAATGTATACCCTACAGGATCTACGGGAACTCGAATTGACAGAGGATCAAAGAAAGAAGTTGGAGGTGATTAAGGAAAAGTCTCGTAAAGATAAAGCTCTGATAAAAAATGGGTTGGAGTCAAAGGGTTTCGTCTTGTGGTATTTCTTCAATTGAAATCAAACTAGGTGGAAGGATTTCACCGTCAGGCCCAAAGTATTTTTTAGGTGGTTGACTACGCGATATGGGAGACTCAATGGCTACAATATATTTTGGGGAAACCGATACAGGAAAAACTTCCAGTTGTTTGACTTTGGGATTCAGATGTTCTGGTAAAAGAATGGAAAGAAAAGAATCAACTTACAGTTGAACAATGTCAGATTCGGAAGAAATGGTCTCACTGATTGGATGGATTGTGACCACAAGTAGCTGTGAAGACTCCATCTCGACAACAATAGATTAACCAAGATTTGTAGAAAAAACTCGAGATGACTCTGGTATATGTGAGGATGATGTTGCACCAAAGGTACTGATAGTACTAGTTTCAATAGAACGATGTCTCCTTCACTGAACGATATAATACCTCCTGGAAAACCAACAAGTATGAGCAGGAAATCTCCTCGAATGCTATTTTTGGTGTATCACAAGTTACAAGGCAACCGAATCGGTTACCTATGGATGGATAGCAACCTAAATTTGTCCTCCAAAATATACCCAAAGGTACATGGAAGCCCAAGTCTGTATTATCGTTGTCTAATGCGAAATTTCACAGTGAGATCACCCCCTTATACTTTTCATTCTAGAACATTGCCCGATATACCCAAAGGTACCTAGAATAGCTCTGATATACTTACATACGTGGAGTGAGGTATCACACTTGGAATGTATCGCAAACAAGTTATAGACAACTTCTATTTTTAATGACCCCGGAGCACATCTCTAGCCTAGACCTTCTAAATGTTATCATTAATGTTTCAATGCTTTCTTAGGTAAATTAATGTAAATTTTATGTTGGTCTTGTTTAAAAAGTTTGTCTTTGAGGTTCGCTGTGTGATGTAATGGAAATTCATAAAAATTCAATCTAAATGATAAGAAAACTTTTCAATTTAGCTTTTTCAATGAAAAACATAGCTACTAAGGGAAAGAGCAATTATTTTTTGAGAAAACCACAAAGAGCACAAACTAAAATGTAGCTTTCCTAGCTTGTTCCTATGAAACATACACAATTCACTATATGCACATGCATGTTTTGCTTTTCATCTCCCTTAATGTGAATGAAATAAATGAAACTATATGCATCAATCAATAAAATAAGTTTTTTCTTCTTTGAGAAATGAGGAATGAAACAACAATTTCTCTTTTAAGAAAATGAAGAATGAAAATAAAATTTTCCTACAGGAAATAAGGAATGAAACAAAAATTTCCTTTTCCAAAAAAAATTGATCTAATGCAGAAATGAAATACTTTGAATTTGATTTTCCAATGATAAAGAAAAACACTAAAGAGACATTGAAAAAATTTACTTTTCAAAGGAGGAAGAATCAAGAAATTTTACTGGTCTCTAAGAGGTATTAGACATCTGAGAATACAGAAAACAAGTGGATGAGAATAATAACAATGAAAAATTTAGATGGAATTTGGTTGGCTAAGGGGGAAATGTAGTCTCTAAGGGGAGACAGTGCATTGTAGAGCACCCCTGAGTGGGAGACAGTGCACCGTGTCTTGACCAATAGTGTGTTGGGCGCAGCAAGGATTGAAAAACCAAGTGAAAAAACACACTTCTAATGCATTTTTTTCATTCAAATGTCTAATAAATGAAATTATATGCTATTGATGAGGATAAACAGAGGAAAAAACACTAGGGATGATAGAATACTCCCCAATTGAGTCGCCAATTTTTTATTCGGAATTGTGATCTACGAATAAAACTAAATTCCCTAAGTGTGGTGCTAGTCACTTAGAACAATAGAGGAAATAATTACTATAACTTTCTCTAAAATAAGAAAATATATAGAATGATAAAGGAGCCTACTTGTGATTCAATCATTTCTCCTTCTCCTTCTGTCGTTGTTGGCGTCGATCTCAATCTAACTCAAATCGCCAGATCAATTCATGCAAACAAAAATAGAGAATAGAAAACAACATGAAATATACATATATCTACATATCCTACTCAATCAAATCGATTAGATATGAAATGCATACATCATTCAATAATTCATTGCACAATAAATAGAGACATATGTATGGTAAAATGAACATCAATCTTTATTAAAGAGTAGAAGGGGGAGGTTACAACCAATGGATCGATTTGTTGCCAACCTGCTCCAGCTTCATTCCAGTCTCATCACATCCAACATCATACTAGCAACATATCAATACTTTCACTCTCTTATCACATTAGAATCCAACATCATAACTTTACCAAATTTCTTCCCTCCCTAGCACTAGAATGATTGCTCAATTTATAGGTAAACTAATGGTAGTTTGTTAATGAATGACATTCTAATAATAGGCAAGACATGTTCCCAAGTTCAGAGGTGTTATATGGACACTTGGATTTGAAGTTTGACACATATGTACTCTTCTAGAAGGCACTGGCCATGTGAAGATTCCTGGAACAATGATAATTCCGCTCCCAAGTGACCAACGCACCCTTGAGTTTCGAGAAGTGCACTGCTACACCCTTGAATGGAGGATTTGACACTACAACTTAGTTAGTCCCTTTAGAGACTGTGTTTTTAGTCAATAAGTGATATAACATATACTTCAAACCTTGGAAATCTCGCAATAGAAGCCATGAATGAAATTTTCTTCTCTTAGGGCATATAGCAACTGAAATAAAAGCAGATGATAGACCCTATTTCATTGGTCTAGGGATGATGTCCAACTTGACCAAGTCATGGGGGATGATGCCCAAATTGACCTATAACAATTCCCATAGATTTAACATTCTAATGATCACATAGAATAGTCTCTTATTTAAATATGTTGTCAAATAAACTAGAAAAAAGAGTATACGTCATCCAACATGAAAACAAGTTTTTCTTTTTTCATCTGAAGCTCATCTTTCTACTAGTGACAGTTGAGAGGGATGGTCATTTCTTTCTTGGGCCAAAGTTGAACATCGTGTAGGGGCAACAATAGCTCCATCATTCCCACCACCTCTAGATCAACTATTCTCTTTATTATTTTTTCCCCAATCCATGATTGTGATTTCCGATGTTTGGTTGAATAAGGGTTGATGTCCTTACCTACAATGACAACTTCATGTACCAATTTTTGTGCTTCTTTAAGATACTTTGATTCTATAAAAACATTTGAGAGCCCTTCTACTTTAGTAGAACTGGAATCAAGATGCATATGTTTTTTGGCTCCGGGGGCAAGTAAATTTCCCTAAAACCTAGTGTTTGAAAACCCAGATCCTAGAATCCCATCTCTTGAGGATGTGTGAAAATAATTTCAACCCATTTTCTCATACTTCTATCAGTTATGCTGATGATTTATTACAAAGTTTCAGATATTCCTAGGAAACTTACGTCTAAGTCAGTAGGTTGGTTCTAAAAAGAGAGCAGCTGAAAAGTTGAAGGTTGTTGTGGGGAGAGGTTGAGTGAAAGACCCTACCCATTTCCAATGGAGCCATGTGAATTCTCTAATTAAAAACTTTCCAGTTGGAAAAATTCTTGAAAAATTTTCTTGAATGGAAGACATGGGTGCTCATCTAAACCTAAATTAGCATATTTGGAAAACTAGCTAATAACCCATACTACCAGAATTATTCAAGTGTCCAGGAAATGTATGACTACTGCCAGCATCATATTTTGTCTGCATAAATTTCAACTCATTTCCTTCATTTCACCAAAAATTTTAAAGATGGCCCCACCAATTTGTGATCCAAATACATCTGAGTTAATATCTTGTTGAGTTGTAGGAGAATTTCCCATCATCCCTAGAAAAGAGAATTGTTGTGAAATTGGAGTAGTTGGAAGTGGTATTCTAATAAAAAATTTCTCGACTACCTCTAGAATCAATTTTTCATAGTGTAATGGTTTTATTTGTGCATGCCTCAAAACATACTTTTTATTTTTCCTTTATTTGTAAGCATGTGAGTTTGTAGAGCATCTCTGGACTGGAGCGTACACTAAAATTAAATTAAGGGCGTCCCTTATGAATTTTGTGAATTTTCCACATGCAATCAATCAACTATCGCCTACTTTTTCCATAAATTGGGAGACAAGGTCAGGGTGACATGGATGATTATTCATGTGAAGCTTCATAGTAGTGTATAATGAAATTAAAATAAGGTGTAGTTTATTGCAAGGACTAAGGAAAAAATCTTTTTGTCGCATTGGGATCTCGTGATTTATAACTCTTGAGTCTTTGGGTATTTATAGTTGGCATCATTTCAGAGAAGGATGAAAAAAAATTATGCCAAAAGAAACAGGATTGCAAGGTCAAAACTTAAGAGGGAAAATGCAAAAATTGAAACCCTAACCATGCAAAAAGAGGAAGGGAGGCTTGATATTCTTGTTGAAGCCTCACTCCATGCATATGCATCATCAGTCATCATTCAAAAAAATTTGACAGATTTTGGGAAATTTTGGAAATTTTGGAAATTTTGTGCATTCCAAGACAATTTTGTGACAGCTGGAAAGCCAGGCGCACAGTTTGCTTTTGTTTGAGGCTTTTTTTGGCCAAAACGAGACTACCATTAGATTCATAATTATGAATACATACAAGAAATAAAATTTTCTAAGCTTGTTTTGGACAAATGGCAGGTGAAAAAGTGAAAAAACACCATAAAAATCACAGTTCTGCATCCTTTTTCACCTTGGCGCTACGCACTCACCATTCTCAGAAGAATGAATTTTTTGGGGTCAAATAAAGTCCATTCTACAAAAAAATCATATATATATATATATAAATTATATAGGATAAGATTTCCAATGAGCTATCCTAATCTCAATTTGGACACCGGGAACCCATCCAAAACTCAGGTGCAAGTTGGAGGGTGCACCTAGCACTGGGAGGGCATACCAGGCATTTTGAGGGCGCACTTGAATTTTTCAGATTTTTCTCTTTTTTCTGCAAATTTGATTTTCATCTTGGGAAATCAAGATTTTACTTATGTAATTGATGATATAAATTTAATTTTCATGTTTTTATTGTTACCTAGGATAAATACATTAGATGAAAACTCATGATGAGGTGTAATGAATCAGTGTGCAATAAGTGAGAGTCAGTTTTACCACCCTACACTCTAGGTATTCAGCTCAGTTTTTGGTGGAACTACTCCTCCTCTCATGGATTGGACCCCTGAGGATAGAAGGAGTTTGTTTGAGGCCTATATCATGTAATTTTCAGTTATTTCACATGTTGGAAATTGTTGGATGTTAAGGAATTGATCTAAGACTCTAGTGTAATCATTTTGGCAGGAAATTAATGAAAAGGTTACAAATATTTCTTTGGGATACACGTGGCATGAGAATTTAGAATTGTTTTTCTTATGTCTCATAATGTATGAATGTTTTGTTTCATGACCCATTTCATTTCTATGATATGCTAGTTTTTAAGTTGACGAACATAATACATCTCTCATGCTCTATTTTGGAAAAACCTTCATAGTTTGTCCATTTTCTTCAGTTAAGAAATAATTCAACCCTTGCCTTGCTCTTTCTAGCATCTCACCTATTTGATCCATCTCACACTCAAACCCTAAGTGTTACTTTTTCTACCTACCGTTCCCCATTGAATCTCTGCAACCCTAATCCTATTTTCCCTGACTTAGCCTCTTTGACCTAATTCACCCATCCAGCAACCAAATTCAACCAAATCAAACGTCTGCACTTATACATATCCTAAAACCCTAATTCATCCAACTTTCTTGGTTGAGAGATTGTGGAGAGATCCCTCTCTAGTTTGGTAGGGCTAGATACTAAGCCAAAATATTGGTCTGTGGTTACCTCTGTCGGGATTTCTTCTTTAGCCTTAGAAATCTGGCAAAGTGATAACATATTGGCCCCATTGTCGGGGAGGGGAAAAGACAAATCTTCCCTGGGAAAGAATGAAAAATATCTGATCTGATTGTTGATGGTGAACAACAACCAGGCACAATAAGGTTGTGCATCATTCACCTGGTGACTCCAGTGTCAAAGAATCCAAAGGTTCAAAATTTTCATGTGCTACACTTTTCAAGAACTGGTAATTTGAATAGAATTCTTGGTGACTTCATTGTTGTCGAGATGAGTTCTACTGCAAGAAAAAATCCCAGGTATACTCATATGGATGGATCTCAAAATCCTATGCCTTATTTTGATTGGTTTACACATCTTCCCATATTCAAAGATGAAGAGTAAAGTTTCATGTACATGTATGTAGACTGAGAGTTGAGTTTCCTGAAGATTTTCTCATGAAGGTTTTTATGGATACTCTTGAATATAAAACTAGGGTATGGTATGAAGGGTTACCAAAAGGAAGTTTATGTTCTCTTAAATATTTCCATAAGATGTTATCCAAACATTATGTGAAGTCTAATATTTCTTTATCTCTCTTACAAAGATATTGTGATTATAGTGAAGGTTTTATTGCATATCTTGAGAGTATTGATGATATCGAATGCATGAATGACAAAGAGATCATTGAAACCTTTTATGATTTCTCCCTTTAACAACAATCTGAAGAAGCTAGTCACTTTGATACACAAGATCATATTCAACATACAGTAGCTTCCCCTTTGCTTGAATATGAAAGAATTTTTCATCTTGATAGTCAAATGAAACCACATGAAAAAAATCAACAGTCTGATGAAAATTTATATGCTCCTATTCTTGAGATTAAAGAGGATATTCAGCATCCTTGTGAATATTTAGGAGGGAAAGAAGACAATTACTGTTTCATCCAAAGAAAACAAAGATTAATTCCTCCTTTGACTGAAGATGAGATAGATCAACTCCTGAAAATTCATGTTACAGCCCAAGTTAATGCAAGTTTGTAGTGTTCACATAGTCAAGAATGTGTTAGTGAAACTTATTCCATCATTGAAAATGAAAATCTAATTTTAAATGATGAAATTCATGAGATTTATGAAACTATACAGGAATTTTTTGAGAGTAAGATTATTTATGATGATGATTTCCTTCAAAGAGATCAACTAACAAGGAATATTTTATTTCATGAAGAGGATAGGAATGCGATGTTTAAAAATCTTGAAGAATGTTTTCTACTCAAATATCATTTAGAATATGAATGGAAGGAGAATGGGCCTGAGACAGACAGTATTCCAGAGATAGAATCATAGTTTCCCGTTCTTGAGGAATTTACAGCCAATACTCCAACAACAGAAATTCATACTTCCCTATTCTCTCCTATGAATAAAAAAAACCAAGTGTTCTTTCATATCAGAATGAAGGGTGTGCTTGTGTTTTTGCTCGATATGAAGATAAGGTAACATTTTAGATTTTTGAAGATCCTTTTACTGATTTGCTACAGTTAGTAGGGAAGATGTATTTTATTATTTTCACAGACAAGAAGCACATGTTTAGTAGACACTTGGAGTGGCCTAGTTTGTGTTTTTTCTACCTGCTCGAGAAAAATTAGAGTAGAATTCAAGCAACTAACCATCTTCTGGATTGGTTACACTGGAAGGATCACTTCACATGATTGTACATATGTCTTCAACAGGTAGGTGGTTTTCATGAGGATTTGAAGCCCTATGATCCAGGTAAATTCATGATACCCTTAACCAAGACCTTTTACTTCGGCTCATGTGTTAGAATTGCATTCAATTAAAGCGTTAATGAACATAAATGAAAAAATTCATATTGTAAAGAAGAGGAGCATAACAAGTATGAGCAACAAAAGACATTGATAACAGAGTTCATCCATGAGGGACTATATCTCCGGGCCTCGGTGTCAAGATGGTGTAGGTCGTTGCATTAGGTGTTGTAAGGAATGAATATGTACATGGATGGTTTTTTCTCTATCGTACAAGGAAAATTCCCTCATGAAGGAGTGGTTGGACCTCTCTACGAGATGTTCCACTATGGGAACTCGCATTCACAAAAAAATACTCCTATCAATATGACAATAACTCACACATAATGATTATGAGTATCTCACCAACATGGAACAAAGCGATCTAAATCAAACATACATGTGACAATGAGTATCCTACCAACATGGCAGCAAAGGGATCTCAAACATAATACAAATCCATGATAGAAAGTACATCTCACATCAAGAACAAAACAGGATCCCATATAAAACATCAACAGGTATCTGTACATCACGATGCATCTCAATCAAATAGAGACATAAGTACATGAAATCAACTCATCATATACCTCACACTGAAGATGACTGAAGAATGGGCTGCTTCGCTACTAGATCTGAAATCATCGTCATAATCATGGCATTGAAAGGTGTGAAATCGACTGCTCACTCACTGAATGCTGACACCTACAAATCCACTTTGAAATGTGGCCGAAAAATATAAAGCTCATATGGAAAATCTGAAAACGCCATCAGATTAGTGTCATCGAATAGTGCAAAATCGACTATCAAATTTTTCAATTTTGACAAAGTGAAAAGCTAGGAAAAAAGGAATCTTGTGGTGCATTGGTTGAGATTCTGCATGTGAGGGAGGCGATCAGGTGATCAAACCCCCCCTAAAAAATAAGTTAGATTTTGTTTAAATTAATTGTGTCATCCATTTTAAACACACACCGATATATAATTTAAGCAAGTATACGTTGGGGGGCTGGGTCAACATTGGGCGGCCCACCCCCCATACTTCATTGTCGTCATTACAATAGGTGGCATGTAAGGTTGGGTGGTGGTGGTGTGGGCGCCTGAGAGCCGAGCCGACCATTCCAGTCGGGCGGGGTGAAGCCCCACTGCCCACGGTATATATGCGGCATATGGTGGTTAGAGTGGCGGGGTTGACTGCCAACCACCCCACCGTTAAATATATGAATAACCTAATGTGGTATGGCACGGGGAGGCTGACAGGGGTCATGGCCCGCTGACCTTTTTTTAATTAATTTTTTGTTATATAAAACAACTTGTGTATTTTTAAAATACTGAAATTTAGGTCGTAGGATGAAAATTAACGGGGCCACATTTTTTCCTGGAATTTGGCCTAAGCTTGCCAAAATATGGTGGCCGAGAAAGGTCGAATTTGTGCCTTCCTTAAGGCTTCCAAGTTACCAAGTCAACCCAAAACTTTGACCGATCCCAACTTTCGCATACGAGCTCGGTTTGATGAACCATTCACACCATTATGATCAGGACGACGAGATCTATGCTCTAGTTCTGGTTCAAAATCATTCTGAGCACTTTGATTTTTGAGCTTCCATAAGCCCCCTTTTGTCCTTTGTGTGTCTCTGGAGCCACCTAGATCAATCCTCCCTAGTGAGGAGATTTTGGTCCTCCAAAAGCATCAACAAGAATATGCAACTGATGTGTACTGTCTGCACCACAAGCGTCCTGAAAAGGTCACCCTTCCATCTCCTTCACCTTTGCTCTTCGAAGCCTTAAGCGATGAACCAACACCTGCACCTTATGCAAACCTATAGTACAATCTCCTGCGAATTACATGCTCAAATTATGACCAACTATGATCCAAAAAATCTCCCATACTTGCCATGAGTTTATAAAATGTACTTGGTGGTCAAGCTTACATCGGAATGGAAATCACACCCCAATTATCATTACAAGACCAACAACATCATCATCTCATTTCAAAGTGATGGAAAATACCTCATGACCTTTACATGAAATAAATGCATCACATGATTGATAGAACAAGGCCAAAATATCATTGTTGCTTAAACAAGTGATGGAAAAACACATCATCACTTTTATAGTTAAAAATTCAACATATGATTTACAAAAAAGGCCATGACAAGCTAATATATCTAGAAAAACAATCTAGAAAAACCCCTCTTTAGCAAAGTGAATGGGTCATTCCCCTGTGGGGAATTTTCTTGTCGATCATCTATTTTGACTGGTTCATGCACGAGCGCTTTTTCTTTAAGGCACTACTCTGGATGGAGTCTCCAACACGTGGCTCTTTGATGGCCACTTCAGTCGCAATGGGTATAAAAGGTATTTTTCCTCCAAACCTGATTAACCAATTTCTTTCCTTGTTGTGGAGAAGGCTTTCCATGCCTCATCCTCCTTTGTGCTGCCATCCTTTTCCAACACTTAGAAAACACATGGTTATGTAAACCACAAAAATGACACATTTTTTTATGCCATGATTTACAACCATGGTTATCAACATTATTATAATCAAAATGCACTCTGGAATAATGAGACTTATTATACCTTCTCTAGTGGTCTCTGATGCGATCATGGTGATGAGAGCTTGCCTTAGCTCTTTCACTGCAACATTCACTACCATGGAATGATGGCAAAGTGTTCCCATCATTCCTCTTCCCCAGTGAGTTCAACAATGTCTGTTTTCCTTTGATGTCCTTCGAACATCCTCCTTCAGTGTACCCCAAACTTGCATAGCGAGGTCTTTGCACATCCTCCAATGGTTTAGTTATGCCTTGGCCACGAACACCAATTCCTCCTCCTTTGTACCCCATCTTGGTGAGGAGTCTCATGCCGGTTCCTGTAATGGGTATCTCCACACTTCCAACATAAATGATATTAGGTGAAGATGAAACTAAAGAGAAATCAAGACGGTTTACCTCAACCGTCGATTTTGACATAGGTGAAGAAGGCTTCTCTAAGCCTTCATTGTGCTTCAATTCCTCCAAGGCCTCTATCACAGCTTGTAGTTGAAGATGCAATCACTGCTTCTCCTCCTTCTCTTCCTGTAGGATTTCCTTCAATGCATCACGACCTACTTTAAGAATTTCGTTGTTGCACTTAAATTATTCCAACGCCCCTGTCATGGCTTGCAACTAAAGCTACAATCGATGTTTTTCCTCCTTCTCTTCCTGCAGGAGTGTCTTCAATTCAGCATTATATGTTGTTTCTCATAAGCTTCATACAACATGCTTACTTTCTCAGACACCCTGATCATGGTCTCGTACATGCAGTCTTTGACATCCTCCATTTCTCAATTCAATGAATGTTCAATGGTTCATGCTTGAAATCCAAATTAGCAAGAAGACCTCTCTAATACCACTTCATCCGGGTAAATTCCTAATACCCTTAACCAAGACCTTTTACTTCGACTGATGTGTTAGAATTGCATTCAATTAAAGCATTTATGAATATAAATGAACAACTGCATACTGTAAAGAAGAGGAGCATAACAAGCATGAGTAACATAAGACATTGATAATAGAGTTCGTCCAGGAGGGACTACATCTTCGGGCCTCGGTGTTAAGATGGTGTAGGCCGCTACATTAAGTGTTGTAAGGAGTGAAGATGTATATGGATGGTGTTTTCTTTTTCGTACAAAGAAAATTCCCTCACACATGAGTGGGTGGTCCTCTCATGGCTAAGTGATATAAATTTCAGATGGAAAATATGAATACACCATCATATTCGTGTCATCGAATGGTCTCGAAATATGTGCACACTCCTGCTATACCTTGGCCTGGGCGCATTGTGCATAAATGAGTTTATACAAAATTGTGGGCGGACTCATCAATGAGTCCGTTGTGGCACGTTAGTTGAGATCCTGCATGTGGGGGAGTGGGTCGGGCTGTCAAACCCTGCCCCCTCCGAAATAAGTCGGATTTTGTTTAAATTTATTGCGCCATACATTTTAAACACATGTTGGTATACAATTTAAGCAAGTGTACATTGGGGGGGCTGGGTCAGCATTGGGCGGCCTGCCACCCATACTCCATTTTCATCATTACAATAGGTGGCATGTAAGGTTTGGTGGTGGTGGTGTGGGCACCCGAGAGGCGTACTAGCCATTCCAGCCGGGCGGGTTCAAGCCCTGCTGCCCACGGTATATATATGGCATATGGTGGTTGGGGTGGCGGGGTTTGCCACTGACCACCCCACTGTTAAATATATGAATAACCCAATGTGGTATGGCGGGGGGAGGCCGGCGGGAGACATAGCCCATCGACCTTTTTTTAATTAATTTTTTATTGTATAGAACAAACTATGCATTTTTTAAATGCTGAAATTTAGGTCACAGGAATAACAGGGCCACAAATTTTCCTGGAATTTGGCCTGAGATTGCCATAATCCAGTGGCTGGGAAAGGTTGAATTTGCACCTTCCTTAAGGCTACCAATTCACCAAGTCAACCCAAAACTTTTACCACTCTTAACTTTTTCATACGAGCTCGGTTTGACGAACCGTTTGCACCGTTGCGATTAGGACGACGAGATATACGCTCTGGTCCTAGTTCAAAATAATTCCAAACACTTATATTTTTGAGCTTCCATAAGCCCCCTTTTTTCCTATGTGTGACTTTGGAGCCACCTGGATCACCCTCAAATCTCGTTGATATACTGCTATGAATAAGTTTAATAAGTTTTTGTCTCAGTTATTCCAATTTTGAGTCTATTTCATTTGAGTCATCATTTTTTAGTCATGTTTATTAGTTTGAGTTTTTTTATCATATTGGCCCAATGGATAAGGCACTGATCTACAAAATCTAGTGTTTTGTGGTTCTTGAAAACTCTTTTAGAGCTATCATCCCCAATAAGGCCAATGTTAGTGTCAATATTTGCATCCTACTATTAGGGATCAAAATCATCTCTTCATATCATTTTAGGAGTCCCACTCAGAATTTTTTATTCATTCCACTAGGTAATGCAAAAAATTAGTCACTGATGGTAGCCATAGTCCAAAAACACTACTCTTACTCAAATTTGATTACTTTCTGGCATAATTTCATACCTTTTTTATTGTACACCATTCATAAAGTTAATTTCATCACGCCATAATGTCAGTCATGTCATCTTGTAATTCAATCCTTGAAGGTCTCATTAGGTATTTTAGGGTTTTTCAAGGTTTCGCTAGGTCATTAGGGTTTCCATGGTTCAATAAAACTTCATTTCCACTGCATAAGACCAACAAGTAATGAGTTATCTAATAACATCTCTTCCCCATGTGAAGATTATTTGTAAAGAAAATTTCTTGTTTCAGCATGTAATTTTGGTTTTAAGATGTAATTTTTAATTTTCATTTTGCAATTTTATGTCATTTATTTGTAATAAATACAAAGTTCCCAAGTTGTTAACCCAGTGTTCCAAGCATTCCAAAGCACCAATAAATAAAATCCTAGAGTTCTCAAAGCACATCAAATGATCAATTTTTCAAAAAGAAAGAGTCAAGTGAAAGGACAATGTTTCAAAATATTAAGTGAGTGATAGAGGAAGAAAGTGGGTCCCAAGGCCCAAATCATCAATGAACCAAGTATAAAGGCCCTCAAGACATCAAATTCATCTTCATTTCTCCCTTGAAGTTGTTGTCACAAAATTGGAACTGATAGGCTGCTTGATCAGACAATCACATGTAACTATTTCAAACCTAATCTTGTGGCTGAGGCTTAGCCTCCTCAGCCTGAGAGGGCTCTCTCAAGTTTTAATGATATGGATAAAGATATAGATGGCTAAATCTATTTAGGAAATAAACTGATAATGATAGATGTAGGTTGAAAATAACATCGGCATGTATACATTGGGATTATGGAGTCAAAACAAATCAGTTATTTAGTGAGTCTACTTAACATGGAATTTGAGGCATATCAGATTTTTTAGTGATAACGCACACACACATGAAACATGTAAAAACAGAGTCAGTTCACTTATACAGGAAGTCAGCTCATCTTATAGATGAATTCTGAGTAATATATATGACCAATCTTTAGAGTCCCGGGAACTTGAAAAATAAAGAAATATTTGATAGACGGGGCTAACCATAAATTCTACAAACATTCTTGAAGAAAATAATGACTTCAAGACAACTTTCAAAATGAAATCTAAGATTCGGGGAACACCCTATTTCCTCAAATATTTTGTTTCAAATGACTTAGAAAACATAAAAGATTCACTGATAATTGTAGTCATAGAAGAGGGAACACCTAATACATCTATGATTACAACTATAAAAGACCTTCAAAACAACTGTTCAAGCAATGACAAAGGGCAATATTGAAACAGACCTCTTTGACTAACTTAAAAAAATGGTACTTCAAAGGGAGACTTCAATAAGAGCTTTCAAGTGATAGCAGACAAGCAGGGAGAACCATAAATCATGCTGAAATCAACTATTTGAGCTATTATAGAAATAAACAAGCATGAGGACTAAAGAGAGAGATTGAAGACTCTAAAATACCTCAGTAGAAGAAAACATAAAACAGTGAAGGATGAACAGGTATAAGGTGCTTCCAGGAGTCATTTCTTAGCCTAAAACTTTCAACCTACTGTAGTAAGAAATTATGGAACAGAATGAAAACAGGAGAAAACATTAAACAATTTAGAATACTTCACCAACAGCCAAGCTCATGGATCTAATGATAGAGCCTTCTCAGCAACAAGCATGCAACAACATCATCAGGGCTTCCAAGACTTCAATATCATCTTCAACTTCAACAGACTATGTATTATTTCAGAGAGTTTCAATATTACAACTAGTGATCAACCAACAACCAACCAAAAACTCCTCATCTTATACAGAAGTATTTATAGAAGAATGAGGAGGTGAGATCTCACTAAAAAGATCTCTTAGGACAATTAATACAGAGTGATGACTTTTGGGCCTTTGAGGGGCTCAATGAAGAAGTTTTACAAGTGTTTCACTGTATTGATTGATATACATTTATGAATTAAGCTCGGTGGGAGCATTTTTTGACTTTTGAGGCTCTGTTTCATATTGGAGTAACTTAGCAGATATTTTTTGCATTAAGTCTCTTGCAGAAGTAACTCTCTGGCTGCGTTTGAGGTGAATATCTGATTTCGAACAATAACTTCGGGCTATGTTGAATGATTGTAGTTACAGGTGCACTGTGGTAGTTGGGAGGAATCAATTCACCTAATATGGGGCGGTGGAGGCCTTCTGTCTGATAAAACACTTATGATTTTCCTTTAATTTTGTTTTAATTTGGGGAATTAGGCTTTTGATAATCAATCTTAGCTGTAATTCCCAAATCTGTCTTCAATCTTCTTTTTCTGTTGTGCTCTGTTTTTTAACACCGATACTCTTTAGATGGTGATTTAATAACACAGTGTCTTCTCAATGTGCAGGCTGCGCAGGGCTCGTATGGCATCACTGCCTCACGAAGCGATGACGAGACATGAAGTAGAGCCCCGCGAATGGTTCCCTTTGATAAATCAAAGGCGTGGGAATCGTCATTCTCGGTCTTTGGCATTTTTCTTTAATATAATGGAAAAACCATTAATCCCTGCAAAATACAAACAAAAATTATAAAATCCTGCGTCTATTGGGTAAGACTGCTTCAGAGGCTGCGTATTAGGTCGCAGTCGTTGGATGAAAGCATCCAGCGGTGGAGATTTTCTTGCAGGAGTCAAAGGAGGCGGTCTGAAGAAAGGAGCATAGGATTAAGTCCGGGCCGTAGATCTGTTTTGATCGATGGTCTAGATCAATCGGGGCCTTTGCGATCAGCGGGGGGGACAAAATTGAATAGTGTCGATGCGATTGAGCGATGGCCATCGATTTGAGCATCAGATCGATGGTGGCAAATGAATCAGAAGAGTTTATAGCGGGGGAAAGGCTCATGATTGGAGCAAACATAGGCCGTTGGATATGGATCTGGCATGGAGGATCGATAGCTGAGAAGCCATCAGGGGATCGTTGATCGGGAGTGGCAAGCGAATGCACCGATTGAAAAAATGCGATGTGATTAAGCGCTGGCCGTCGATCTAAAGATAAAATTGATGGCGGGGAGTGAATCGGAGGGTTTTGAAGCGGAGGTAAGACTTGTGGTCGGAGGGAATGAGGACCGTTGGATCATGGAAAGGCGGGGAGGAGATCGACGGCGGACAACCAATCGGGGATCGGCAATCGGGGGTGGTAAATAAACACGCCCGATGAAAAGTTGTGATGCGATTGGAACTTTGGGATGCGATTTTGCGTGGGCCATTGGTCAGCCTTAGATCAATGGTCAATATTTTTTCACCTTTGCACCGGTGGAAAACCCTTATACTTTATGAAAAACCCACAAATTTTAATAAAACCAAGGTTTTAGTGGATCGGGGCGGAAAATATATATATATGAAGTGACTGGCGCCTGATTGCGGGGCCACTAGATGTATGGAATACAATGGTCCCGGGGCTTTATATAACAAGGGCCAATCACAATCAGAGCTTCGAGCCCGGTCTTTCAATCAACCCATTCAAAACTTTGCGATGCGATTAGCACCTTGGGATCTTTAACATTTGGTCCCGAGGTGTAGGTTGTATGGAATAAAAGCAAATGGGGCGGGGTTTACATATATGATACCTAATCGCATCAGAATTTTGATGTGGTCTTTCAATCAAGTCATTTGGATTTTCTCCGATGCGATTGTGCGTCGGGTCTCTTTGATCTAACCATTTTATATTAACACGTGACTTTAGCACATTGGATCAAAAGTTTGGATAAATGGGTTTTTGGGTTTTACAAAGAAAAAATAATGTCGGGGA
This sequence comes from Pinus albicaulis, assembly GCA_034641835.2. Classification (NCBI taxonomy): domain Eukaryota; kingdom Viridiplantae; phylum Streptophyta; class Pinopsida; order Pinales; family Pinaceae; genus Pinus; species Pinus albicaulis. The sequence goes on along the minus strand of CM076571.1, from coordinate 620,310,467 downwards.
AGAAATATTACAAGGTTTTAAGCGCAGAAGGCGGGCCCACGGGTTATATGGAAAAACAATATGATCAAGGTTTATAAATATAAATGCTAATCACATTGGAGCATTTTTGGAACATGGAAAATACTTTGCGCGCCCAGATTTTCCCGATGCATTAAGTGCCGAAACCGGGGTTTAGCGCTTGGTTCCGAGTGTGGGCATGCGGGGGGAAGTGGTTGGGATTTAGCCCAAGGGGGCTTAAGTCCATGGTAACAAAAAACTTGTTTTTTATGAAAACTTTCAGAGTTTTCAATGGATTTGGGGGTTTCGGTATAGTTTAAAAATGAGTTTTAAACTATGTAAAGATGATTTTCATGAATGGAAGAAGAGGAATCATGAAAATGGAGGAGTTTTATGGAGAAAAAGGGGAGCAAATGAAGGTTAGTTTTGAGTGGGAGAAGGGGGAAAATGATGATTTTTCAGCACTCTTTCTCTTGGAATTTAGCTGAATTTCTGAGTATAAAATAGTAACAGCAAATGAAGATTTTGAACAGAGGCATGAGGACTTCAATATTTTTCAAGAGCCAACACTTTTTAGTAATAAAATTTCTTCCTTGAAGGCTCAAAAATTCTTACCCACCTTTTTCTATAACAAATTTTATAGGTGGCTAACACAGACTTATACAGGAAGTCAGCTCATCTTATAGATGAATTCTGAGTAATATATATGAACACCACCGCAAATGAGATATATAAGAAATACAAATAGAATAGGAAAACACTAAAAACCCCTTCAGAATCTCAAGTTGGTAAAATAGAAGATCTCTATATTAGCTGAAAATAGTCAATTCACAACAAGCTCAGTTTTGCCAAAAATGCCCAACCATTGACAAATTCGACCCTATGGCCTTTAATAGACCTCTTAAATTATCATATGATCTTCCTCTAGGCTAGATACATCGAATTTATATCTATTGACACCTTGCATAACCATAAAACATGAAATTTATTACAAATAGACAGTTATCCTACTTGACAGTCCTATTTCGAAAAGGACTCAAACTCCTTATTACTATCTATAACAACCTTATCTATTTGAAATTACATCATTGACAAGTGTATCATCACATAGTTGAATTTTGATAATGGCATTCAATTCTTCATGACCACTTAGTTGACCCCCACAAAAATAGGAAACCGTACCCTATTTTTTAGGCATAGGATCTTTTTCCTTCTTTGAACATTCTAACTATCATTTAATCTTCATTTCGTGGTTCTTAGCTATTGAAAGTTGGCTTAACATGTCCCATAACTCTTTCCTAGCCTCCAACTATCTAAAACTGCTTCAAAAACTGCTTAAAAGGACGTAATGTATTGCGCTACAAAAATACAACAGTTTCATAGCGCTTTCTATAGCGTTGCCATTACAAGCCTTTGTTCTCCAAAAACTTGACTCTTTCCTCTTGCATCATTTTTAATCACCCTTCAACACTTATTTTATAGAAATTTCAACTCTTAACTCAGCCCTTACCCCTTAAATAATGATCAAAGGAAACAAAAAATGCAGCTACAACAGTTTCGTAGCGCTTTTCTACATTTTAAGCCTGGAGGCGCTATGAAATTGTTGATTATGCAAATTTTTTCATAAATTTGTCAGATGAAAACTGTGGTTGCCCAAAAACTCAAAATATAACCTTTCCTCATCATCTAAAAACCATACAAACCATAAACCAACTTCATTTTAGCTTCTTTGAGGCATTTCTTCTTCATTTACAATTGGTTGGCCTATTGGTTCTTCTATGACTATCATTTTAATGTCTTTGCTATGTAGCTCATCATGAATTAACTCCAGTTGCTCTTGTAAATACTTCACCTAGTATTTAAGTCTTTTGTTAGTAGCTCTCAGATGTGTGTTTATTATTTTGACAAACTTAACTTATTTTATTGCTGGAATTGTCCACTTGACAAGTTTCTCTGTATTGTCTAAAGTTTCAGAAATATAATCAACTTGTCCTTCCCACATTGCCTTCATCCTTTTCAAATGTACTTTCTCAACACTGTTACACATCATTTTTTCATCGTCCCTGCAATACCTTGTACCGTACATTGGAGGACTATTCCCATGACCTGTGAACAGTAAAATGTCCTGAAAACACCTTAATGGCATCCTTCCGCATAAGGACAAGAATTCTCTTGAAGAACAATTCCTCTCGAAAACCCTAAAAATCCATGTGTTTGGCATTGGCGTGGGTAGCCAGTTCGTCCCTCACACCAATGGGGAAAATGAACACTAGTGGGCGCGCCAAATGGCGCTCTGTCCTTGTGTCTCACTCATGCCAAGCCTACTAAGGAATGTTTTTTAAAAATAAATGGCAGAAGTTTGATTCTAACCAACTTAGAGTGAATCATCAGGAAGAAGTTGGGTTGTTTGCCTCCAGATATCCCTGATTAGGAAGTGGTTTTCCACCTCTCATGGAACCTTCCTAAGAGATAGGACCCTATCCCATGATTATAGGGATCCCAACCTCCCTTCCTCCCTCTATAAAATCCTGCCCTCTCCATTTTCTAGCTAGCTGAACTTGTGGGAAGGAAACTATAGCTGGGAAACTATTGAGAGCAGAGCCGAGGAGAACCCTGTAAGAGAGAGAGCTTTGTCCAGATTCCCGACAGGCTCTGTTGAGTCATGCTCCACTGCAAGCCTCGCTGAAGGAAGATCATAGCGTCAGAGCATTTGGTTGTAATCTCCCTTTTGTCATCTATAATATAAGCTACTCTGATTTTGGTTCCATTCGTGTGTCTACTCTGTTATGTAATGCAACAAATTATATCTTATCTGACTGATATATAGTTACATGCTTTAATTATTATGTTGTATGTCATCATTTCTCTGCATGTGTATAGGTGTCCAGACTTGAAAAATGGAAGGATTGTGATTTTCCAAGCTAGGGATGAGGAGCACTGCTTCTTCCTCAAAAACAACAGCATGGGATTTGAGGTAGGCTACTTATCACAATATTTGTCTTTCTTGTAACTAGGAACCAACGTCATTGCATGATTTGATTGTTGCTAGACTCAATCTAGGGCTAGTGGGATCGCCTCTGTCCGCAGAGGGTATTTACCTCCACAACAATTTGGCGACTCCACTGGGGATCAGTGGGAGTTAGTCCTTCCTCCTTTGGGTTGTGTTTTGGCTTTTGATTGATTTATTTTCTTTTCTGGTTCATCTTCCTTGGTGTTAAAACCTTTTTCAGCCCCCAGAAGACCAAATCTAGTCTTAGTTTGTCCTTTTTTATCATTTTACTAGGGTAAACTAGCTTGGCACAATTTTTCTCCTGACAGTTGCGCCATCTGGTGCCTATTGCTGGTTAGGCACCTGTTCCAACCCCTATTTGGTGCAGATTACAGCCAAACAGGCACACCAACCCTGCTTGGTTTTAGGGTTTGCTTGTTCTTGGGCTTTCTGAGCTTGACTTTTGGTCCTGGTTCATTTTTTATGATTACTTGAGTGCTTTGAAGTCATTTTTTACTATTTTTAGCCCCTGTCCTCCAGTTGTTCGCCTTTTTCTATCAGTTTTTCATTCTAGCCTTAGGGCTTCTAGGTGTTTCAGTGTGCTGAGCCTCCTGTGGGAGTTTTGGGTCTTTGATTTCCTGGTCAACCTCGTTTTTGCTTCTTTGCATTCATCTTGCTGGAATCCATTGAATCATTGTGCTAATTGAGTGATTTTCCTTTCTTTCATTTGATTTCGCTTTGTGTTACTCCAAGCCTAGATTACACAGTTTTTTTGAGTCTCTTTCAAGATTCTTCTTCACTTTGAGGGATTTCGTCATCAGTTTGAGTCTTGATTGTGTGCGTTTGAATTGAGTGAACTTGTTTGTTTCAGATCTCTCTTTATCATTTCTTGAATTTGTGTTTTCATTAGTTTTTCATTCATTTAGTGTGTTTTCTCTAATATATCGAGAAATACAAAAAACAAAATCTTTTTCATTTTGATTGGCATAGTGAAAATTGAAAGCTCTTTCGCATTACTAGTGTTATATAACTCTAGAGAGAAGTTTTCTAGTTTCATTAGCTTGCATTGGAAACAATAGTGGATGTTTTTGTGTGTTCATTTTATTGTCATTTGAAAGCTCTCTACTCTCCCGTAGATAGCGCTTCATTGAACAAAATGAAATTTTGTGGCATGTAGTTTGCATCTAAAGGTTTTATGAGATCTGACATTCGATAGGGCCTTGAAATTGAAACGTAAATTGAAGATCAACTTTAAAATTTACTGAATCGATCGAAGGCAACATTGAAACATTAACAGAACATCTAGTAGTTTAAGGTAGAGACGTGTTCCAGTGTCTTTAAACCTAGCAACTATAGCTCGCCATTTGGCTTCAGACAGCACTAGTATGGACTTGTGCTCCACGTACCGCCGCATATATAAAGGGAGACCCCATTAGGTTGCAAATCCTTTATCCATAGGAAGTTGAGTCTACCGCCTCTTACCCCTGATACACCAAACATGGCATTCGAGGAGATTACCTGCACGTATGTTAAGTCCTTGGTTGATTTCTCTTTCATTTTTAATAGGGTGTATATGGCAGTTCACGGATATCTGGTACACCCATTTACCTAGTTTACGAGAGTAGTCACTTTGATCGTTACTGACTCTTTTAACTGAAAATATCATCGAGCTCTTGTCCTTTCAAGCTCGTGTCCAACTTGAAAGTGATAGAGTCACCTTTTTCTTGTTTCTCGACTCTTAAAATATGAAACAACAGAGTCTGGTTTCAGTGTCTTGAAAATTAATCGCCCACGAAATATTCCTGGTTAGAATTTTTGTCCTTAGTGTTTTATTTCAAGGTCGTTTTCGATGGAAAATTTTCCGGATTTTTCCAATCAAGGAGTCCCCTCTAAAGGGAGTCCTAGTCCTTTTCCTGCTTTAGGAAATATTGGTGCTCCTTATATGGCCACATTATCCCTCCCTGAGTTAACTTTTGGGTTGCATGTTTGGTTGTTTTCAACCTCTGTAGTCTCAAGTGTTCCGGCCACCGTACCATCCACTCCTCTGCTTGAGAAATTCCATGTTGATTCGAAGGTGGACCTCTCCCCTTCTTCGCCTATTTCTTCATCTTCATATTCTACTTCGCCTGGTGAAAGTTTGGATTCTAGTACCCAGGTGGCTAAGAAGAAGAAGAAGAATACGAAGAAGAAGAAGAAGTCAGATAAAGGAGAGGCTAGCTCTGTAGCTATTGCGCCTAAAAAAACTTCCATCGAGAAGTCATCCAACCTTCCACGAAAATTAAAATTCCCTTGCATGTTGTGCAAAGGTGACCATATTCTTCGAGACTACCCTGGCATTCCCAAGGTACTTGAAGTATGGTCCAACGGTCGTCCATCGTTGCCTTTGGCTTCTGGAAGTCATCTTGGTGGCACATCTTCAACTAGTGCTGATAAGACTCATAAGAAACAGGGTAAGATTACCAATCCCTGTAAGTTGTGTGAAGGGCATCATCCCATTCACCTTTGTCCGTACATGGATGAAGCCAAGAGAGTGTTGGACAAATTTATTGTTTCTCCACCCTGCCTTCTAGCTGTTTACCAGAAACTTTCTTTGAGTCCTCCGCTAGTTGATTCCACGATTGTTCAAGAGTCATCCTTGGTCGATCCCGCTCCCCTAGAAATTCAAATTCAGGAATCCATTCCCAACCAACCATTGGAAATGGAATCAGTCAACTTGATCCTGCCTATGGTTCATCAGGTCTTTTCCATCGAGAGTGGATCTCCACCCCCTCACGTTCCTCTTGTTTCTTCAGATTCCTCGGACTTGGAGAAAGATCATTCCATCCCTGTAATTCAAGAATTTTCTCCTCCTGATTCTATGATGGAGGTCTAGGAGGATGCTCCTCTTTCTCCGGTAACACCAGGGGAAGACCATCTCAGTTCGATGGTACCCCCTCCAAGTAGTTTTGTCGCTTCCTTCGATTGGAGTCGATTTTCATGATACCGCCTTCCATCTTATGTGCCTTTCGAGATAACGGTACAAACCTTTGATCTGGTCATACCCAACACCATTATAGATGAAGGCATGTCTGTTATTATTTTATCCTCGACTACTTGGCAAGATTTCGGTTCGCTGCCGCTTGTGCCTATTATGCAGAATCTGTTGGCGTTTAACAGAAGAACTAGACAACTGTTAGGGATCCTTCCGAAGTTGCCTGTTACTTTGGGAGGGAAAACTGTCCATATGGATGTGATGGTTGTTCCTGGCCCCTTGGAATTTAATTTACTCCTGGGTCATGATTATACTTATGCCATGGGAGTGCTTGTCTCCTCCCTCTTTCATGTGATGTGTTTTCCGCACCAAGGTAGGATTGTGACCATCGATCACCTTGCATTCTTTGGTCCGAATATGGTAGCTATTCCACCATCATCCCTTCCAGATCTTTATCCATCAGTTGTGTCATCCCTGCCACATGTCAATTATGTGGCTACAATGATAGTGCCGTCATACATCATGTGTTGGGGGCATTGGGTCCAAACTTCCAAGATGTTTTCCTTCCATCGGATGGGAAACCCTTGGAAGCTATGACTTCTTATTCATTATGATGAGGTCTATTGGAGCATAATTCATTTTCTTGTGTCAATCTCGTTAAAAAATGAAACAAGGTGTTCCGAGGATAATTCATTTTCTTGTATCAACCTCATTAAAATTTGAAACAAGGTCATCTGAGGATAGTTCTTTTAATGTATCAACCTCGTTAAAACAATGAAACACTTTCCTGTTCAATTCGAGTCTTTGATAAGATCTCGTAAAATCCCAATTGAGTCTTTCTCTTGATCTTGTAACTTAACCCTTCACTACATCTTCCTCTCATATGGATTGAAGCTTGGGGGGCATGTACCTCGAATTGATTCACCATGTTGGGGGCATGCAAAATTTTTCAAGCATAGTTTGTTTCTGTTTCAAGCTTATGTAAAAATGAAACCGGTTTCAAGCATAGTTTATATTTGTTTCAAGCTGGTGTAAAAATGAAACCAACTTCAAGCAGAGTTTTCTTATTTCAAGCTTGTGTAAAAATGAAACCATTCCCATTTTACCTCTCGTGATTTCCATTTTATCAGCCTGTTTTTCCAGATGAGCCTTGGTTTTCTCATTCCACTATCACTATCTACTCGGCCAATCATATGCCTTCACTTGGTTGTTTTTCCCATTCCTAAGGAACCACTGCAATGAGTGGTCTTGTTAGCCAACCTCTTAACCTTTACTTGTTCTGAGCAGTTCCACCATTACTAGAACTAGTAGCTACCCTTAATACCACTCGTTCCTCCAGGAGGAGTCATCTTTCAACTCTTTTCTGACTCTCTAAAACTGAAAAGATTGCCGAGTCGCTTTTCGTTTTGAGCTCGTTAAATTGGCTGTGAAGAGACATCTACCCAGTATATGTTTACCCCTTTTTTCGGTTGGGATGGATTATTTAAAAAAAAGGAATACCCTAGCCTATCGCGATTAGGAGGTTCTCTCAGACATAGTTTTCTACCTTTTCGGATCTGTGGGACTACCTACGATAAGGGACTGCTAGATTTTTCTTTCCGCCGTCTTTTCAAACTCTCTAAACATGAAAATAACTTGAGTTCTTCCTTTGTCAGAATCATTAAATACTAATGACATCGGACTCCATCATAATGACGTTACTCGAGTTCCTCCTTCCTAGGGCTCGTTAAATGTACTAGGTTGGATTTGTCCGAAGGAAAAAATTATATTGCAAGCATATGCTATCCCCTTCAAGCTTGTTTTCAAAAATAATTGGGTTAGTCACCAGAAATGGTGGGGGAAAATGGAACCAGTATTATAGTCGTGTCGGTAGTATGTCACTCTTGAAGATGGCACTTTTCTGAATTTGTGTCGGGTTGGGAACATCTCATCTCACTATCTGCTTACCTCCATGGGTTTGGGTAATCTCTTTTGACCGCTCATCTGCTCTTTGCCGCGTCACCATGACCTCATATCCTTTGATGTAAAATACTGCCAAATCCAATGTCGTGCCACCGATATGTTCAAGATAAGTTAGCCTCTGCAGTTTTCAACCCCCCTCTGATTCTCTGTTGGTCTTGATTCACACACATTATGTCCCTCTGTCTTGTGTCGATGATGTGGGAAACGTTATGGCCCACCCTCGATCAAGGTCACTTCCTGCTGACTTTAGCTCATTATCTGAGAAGTTGATCTAGAGACTCTCTTCAGGTACCTTAGATCCTGCATGCCTCAATGGCAGGTTCTTCGCATTCGACGCAAGGTTTTCATTATTGACCTTCGATCGCATGATTATGTGGGTGTTCGATGCCAGCTCACTGTTCACATTTTGTGGATTTTACCTCTTGTAACTTGAGATCCATCGTCATTATTGGTGGCTCCTCTCGCATCTGTTAACGGTTTTCATTATTGGCTGGTAATCAGACGATGTTCTTGCATGTTCGATTTCAGCTCACATATTCGCATGCTCGAACTTGTGCATTATTCAGGTCGAGATGGAGCGCAAGACCCTGGATTTTGTCTAATAAACATCCAGGTTGTGGGTTCTTTGTGGATTATTATGATTTATTACATGACTCATTTGGTTGGACGGCTGCGACCATACCTGAGTCTACTTGTTAGTCCTTATTTACTGGATGGTTGCGTCCATACCTTGGATCCTGGTTTTTGTACACTCTATTATGGATGGTTGTGCCCATACCACATATCATGTATCAGAGATATCAGTATTATTTGTGTTCGCAGGTTTTCTGACGGTAGTGTTTTCAGTTGGGCGCGTTCTCATAAAGCATTTCACCCCTCCCTCTCTCTCAGACCTCATGCTTTAGGGGGCATCTGTTACACAGCATTTTGTCACCATCCCTGCAATCCCTCGTCCCGTACATTGGAGGACTATTCCCATGACCTGTGAACAGTAAAATTTCCTGAAAAAACCTTAATGGCATCCTTCTGCATAAGGACAAGAACTCTCCTGAAGAACAATTCCTCTAGAAAACCCTAAAAATCCATGTTTTGGCATTGGCGAGGGTAGCCAATTTGCCCCTCGCGCCAATGGGGAAAATGAGCACTAGTGGGCGCACCAACTAGCACTTTTTCCCTGTGTCTCACTCATGCCAAGCCTATTAAGGAATTTTTTTTAAAAATAAATGGCAGAAATTTTATTCTAACCAACTCAGAATGAATCATCAGGAAGAAGTTGGGTTGTTTGCCTCCAGATCTCCCTGATTAGGAAGTGGTTTTCCACCTCTTATGGAACCTTCCTAAGAGATAGGACCCTATCCCATGATTATAGGGATCCCAACCTCCCTTTCTCCCTCTATAAAATCCTACCCTCTCCATTTGCTAGCTAGCTGAACTTGTGGAAAGGAAACTATAGCTGGGAAACTATTGAGAGCACAGCCAAGGAGAACCCTGTAAGAGAGAGAGCTTTGTCCAGATTCCCAACAGGCTTTGTTGAGACACGCTCCACTGCAAGCCCTGCCGAAGGAAGATCATAGCGTCAGAGCATTTGGTTGTAATCTCCCTTTTGTCATATATAATATAAGTGACTCTGATTTTGGTTCCATTCGTGTGTCTACTCTTTTATGTAATGCAACGAATTATATCTTCTCTGACTGATATATAGTTACATGCTTTAAGTATTATGTTGTATGTCATTGTTTCTCTACATGTGTAGAGGTGTCAGAACATGAAAACAGAAGGATTGTGATCTGTCAAGCTAGGGACGAGGAGCACCGCTTCTTCCTCAACAACAACAACATGGGATTTGAGGTAGGCTACTTATTGCGATCTTTGTATTTCTTGTAACTAGGAACCAACGTCATTGCGTGATTCGATTGTTGCTAGACCCAATCTAGGGCTAGTGGGATCGCCTCTATCCACAGAGGGTATTTACCTCCACAACAGACACTATTTTTTCTAGCTCTCTTTTTCATGACATCAATTTCCTGATTTTCCAACTTTAACTTTTCCTCAAGGCGCTGGAACTCTGTTTTCTCTATCACTTTCTCTTTTCCCCTTTTTAATTTGTTGATTGTATCCTTCACTATGGGTGATGAGAGATCAATAATCTCTTTAGGTGATTTAGCTGTCTCGGTGGGTTTTTGAACTTCTTTGCTGCCTTCTATTAATTTCCTAGCATGCCTTGTCATAGGATTTCTTGCTTGAAAAATGAAACCTGCATCTTCCCCCTCAAACTCTAATCTCTTTGCAGAATTAGCCTTTTTCAACTTCTGCTCATCTTTCCCAATAAATTCATCTTGGACAATAGGTGTTCCCTCTATGTCAATGGCATGAAGAATATCATCTAGATTCCCCTTTGTTACTGAACTGTCTTCTATAGCAACTTTCTTTCCTTTCAAAACCATTGTTTGGCTTCTATTTAATATTTTTGTCCCTTGTTTGCTGACAACTTGTTCCTATTTTTCATATTTGACAACCTTTGATTTATGTTTTGTAGGTGGGAGAGTTGGTGTATCAAGCATTTTCATTTTCTCTGGCCTTTTCTCAGTTTGCTTTCTTGGCTTTACTCTTGCAGGTTCTTTTGGTTTTGCAACCATAGGTTGACTTGGTTCTACTGCTGGTGATGATGGAACTCTTTTAGCTTTAGGGTTTCTTGCAGGAGTTAGGATTTCCAAATCAAAACCATTAACAAACAAGAATGAGGACCAATCTCTACCTATCTTTTGTAGTTCATCTAAAATTAATAATTTCATTAAGCCATGATGAAATAATGATGTCTCACTCCCCTCAAAATTTTCTTGCACCTTATCAGCCATATTTTCAAGACTTCTATACTGAAAAAAATGCAAGCCAAGTGAAATCTTACCAGTGAAGTGTAGAATTAGTTTTAAATGGTATGAATAAACCTTGTGATACTTGCCTTCAAATATTTCTGAATGTTGAGCAACAGTTTTGAATAATTATCTGTGATGCAGCTTCTTGGATAACATTGTTGACATCCATCTCAGTGTGTGCAGGCTTCATGAACTCTTTACACTGCTCCATATTAAATTTGAACCCTTTGAACTAGGTTTCTTGACCTCTTGGAATCTTTGTAACAGCAGCACTGACCTCTGGTGTGATAGAAAAACTTAGCATCCCCACTTTAGTGGTTGTTCCATTGAAATTCATAGCAAATTCCTTGGATACTTGTGTGTGACAGCCCTTCAATTTCTCACAAAACTGTAGGCAACCTACTCTTCTGAATTCTTCCATCACTGTTGGGTCTTCAGTTATTGTCTTCATGTCTTCAGGTTCATGCCTTAAGCACTGTCCTCCTCTGTATATTTTTCTTTCCTCTGCCATATTCTTCAGAGAACCTTTCAACCTCACTTGATATAAATCTTTCAGCCTCACTTGAATAAATGTATCATCTTCACTTGATATGGAGGTAATAAAAATTTGTAAGAACCAACCACAAGTTTAGCTCGATACTCAGAGCTCAGACATTACAAATGAAGGGAAAACGAATGAGAATGACTAATTAGGAAATAATTTGAATTTCAAGTGTCCTTTCATAACTGAAAATGATGGCCCACCCATAATCTGTACTGACCATGATGACTCCAAATGTGGGTGCGTACTTCGATTTCATCATTACATGACTCAACAAGCCTCTATCTTACACTTTCCCAATGTTTTTTAACATTTGAAAACTCAACTGACAAGACAGTTACAAAACCGCGCTTTCGTAGCACCTGTAGTGTATTTTTTGTTGTTTGCGCTATGAAACTATCAGTGCTTTTGTAGCGCAAAGTGATTTTTTTCAATGTGATGCACTACGAAATTGTGGTTTCTTGGATAATTGAGCATTTTTGTTACAAAAACTTTGGGAAATGAAATGAATCCTAAAATGATGAAAGTCTTGACATGAAATACCTTAAAAATGAGTTTATTTAAAAACCGGGTAGGCTCAAACTATAAAAAATTTAATACTTCCCTTGGTCAAACTCAAGAAATGACTCCTAAGACCCTATTTTGACACATGAACCTAAGTAATCTTGTTAGAATGATGTTTTGAATTTTTTTTTAAGTGATAACAACATTATTGAGTCACCACCTTCATAGTATGAAATTCTAGTTTGAAGGGCGAAAATTTGAGTTTTTGTGTGGCAATGCGCACCTGGACATTAGGAGGGTGCACCTGTAGCTCGTGTTGTGCACTGCCTTCAGGTGCTGTGTACCTTGGAAAGGGAGGGCACACCTGTAGCAGGCACTGCGCACCTGCCCAAAAATGCTCAATGAGCCTCCAAATCGATTACATTTCTCTCAAACTTCATAAAATCATTTCCCACACTCTCCAGCAAGCAAGTAAGTGACAGTTACACCATTCCTCTTCTCCTCAAATCAATTTGTGTGGTGTTTGATATTGTATGCAAGATTTGATGTTTTCTTGAGCTTAAAACCCCTAGTACCACTGTCAAATCCCCAATTTCCATTCCCTACCACCACACATTCCTTTCCTACATTTCATTTGACCCTATCCCTACCCCCTATATTACTATCTCCATTTCCCAAAGCCCTTTTCCCCAAAACCCTAAGACCTAGGTGCTTCAATTCCCTAGGCTCCCAAAATCCCTAAACCTGTAATTAAATTCCCATTCACAATTCACTTATAATTTCTACTCCCTGTCACCTCCCTCATTTCATAAACCCCTTCCCCTATCTCCTTAAATTTTCTCATCCCATTCCCCACTCCCTAAAGCTACATTTCACTCCCATCATATCCCTAGGGTTTTTAGCCAAGACACTATGGAAGAAAAAAACAAATAAATCGGTGAGGAAGAAGAAAGGGAAGAGAGGAGGCCACACAAAAAAGAGAGGATCCTCAAAATTGAACCTCCAAACACAAAATAACTCATGGCCTCTCCCATGACTATGACATGTTTCAAGCATGTAGGATTATTTGAATACTGTGAAAAAATACAAAGGGTCCAATATCACCCTATTTTGACTAGGTTGTTCATTTATAATCTTCATGGAAACCAATTAACCCTTGCTGGTGTCACATTCACAGTATCCACATCCATGATAGCAGCGTCCACTGGAATTTCGAATGTTGGTGAAAAATGTTACAAACAAAAATACTTGGAGGATCATTACTATGAGCCCTATATTAAGCCAAGGTACAAAAATAAAGGAAAAAGGGTCTTTCCTTTCTCTTACCTCATGGATAGGTATGCCCCCATGATGAAAATCATCATGAAGTACTTTAATTGTGAAGGAAGGTTCTTGAGACTATACACCTACCATGTCTGGTTATTAATGCACTTCACAAGGGTCAAAATGTTAAACATACCTTATTTTCTCTTCAGGAGCATTGAAAAAATGTCTTACCTTATTCAAAAGACAGATTATGATTACTAGATGAAAAGTCTTTTTCACCACTCCCTCATCAAGATCATAGTCCTCCATCACCTTGATCAATTGAACATCTCATGGAGTAATTTCATAGCAAATGACATCTTCACTACTCCACTAGTTCAACATGCTCAAGCTCTGCCTCCACCATTTCATCCTTCCACATCCATTCCTCCATATCATCCCACAATACCTACTTTATCATCAGCTCAAGCTACTTCACCCATTTCATCACCACCATCACCATTTCGTGTGCACATTGGGTCACCAAGGAGAGCTGAGATTAGAAAGCCTAAAAGGGTTGATTTGAGAATATCGGCAAAAACATACCAGAGAGGTCATAGGAAATTTTTTTCCCCACATACTGTTGGAGGGGCCTTGCCTTCTTCATTGGAAAAGCAGGTAGACAAAGGAAAACAAAAGGTGACAGAGGCATATATTCAAGAAGAGATCAAGCATGAGGAGGAAGATAAAGTGAACGATGACAACATATAAAACATATTTTCATTCATAGCTATTTGATTGGTCAAGGAGAATCAAAAAAATTTTCATATTATCAAACAAAAAATTGGAACCAAAAAACCAGTCTTGTATTAAATATAGAGAGAATAAGTTTACAACCAAAAATCCTTGACGTTGCAGCCTTCTTCAACGGGTCCATTCAAACGCATCTCAAGCATTCATCGGGGATCAGACTTGGTGAGGCAATGGGCCTAAAATCTCTCTCGAAAATGGATTCCTTTATACTCTATTCTCATAACAACTATAGTAAGGACTGTTCAGCAAGATGAAACTATGTGAGAAGGATGTATTTATAGGAGAGGAGGAGGTGGTTTTGGATCCCTCATAAGGTGGACGGGAGGCCTTATCCTTTGGGGAGTTTCTCAAATGTAGGAAACAAGAAGACAAAGGAAGTACTTTGACGTTATTCAGTCGAAAAAATAATGATGATTCTGCTCACGAAGTGGTTGGGCATGGAAACTACGCGGGCAGTCGACTGAGACAAAGCACCAATGGGTGCAAGGCTCAGTGCTAATTTCTCTATGGATGCAAGACCATAACTGCGTACCAGCGCCGACCCAAAATCATATGTTTTTGAGAGCCTGCTCCAATAATAGTCAACATAGGAAATGTTCTTTACATGCCAAGGGATGAAATGACACTTTTTGCAAGGTATGACAATACAAAAAATTCACTGAAATGGTCCTCCAATATTCAGGATGGGGATTGTAGGGATGGTGGCAAAATACTATGTAACATATGCCCCTGAAACATGAGGTTCGAGAGAGAGGGGGGAGTGAAATGCTTTACGAGAACGTGTTCAAACCGAACACCTCCGTCAAAAGACCTACAATTACAAGTATAACTGATATCTTTGATACATGAATATGTGGAATGGGCACAACCATCCATAATAGAGTATAGATTAAAACAAGATTCGTGGTATGGACGTAGCCATCCAGCAAGAAGGATCAAGAAATAGACTCAGATATGGTCACAACCATCTAATCAAATGAGTCATGCATATAATCATGATAAACCAAAATTTCTCACGGCCTAGATTTTATCAGACAAAACCTAGGGTCTTGCACTCCATCTCGACCCGAACAAGCAAAAATTCAAGCATGCGAATGAGTGAGATGAAGTCAAACATGAAAGAAAGTCACTTGATTACTAGCCAATGGTGAAAGTTGTTAGCAATCACGAGAGAAGCCACTAATAATGACAATGTCTCTCAAGGTACAACTAGTACAATCCACGGAATGTGAATAGTGAACTGGCATCAAACACCCATAGAATCAATCAAAGTCCAATGATGAGGACCTGTCATCGAATGCGAAGATCTTTCCATTGAGGAATGCAAGCTCCAAGGTACCAGAAGGGAGTCTCTAGATCAGCTTCATGGATAATGAGCTGAAGTAGATAAGAAATGACCTGGTCAAGGAAGGGCCATAATGTTTCCCACATCATAGACACGAGACAGAGGAACAAGATGATAATGAATCAGAACCAAACAGAGGATCAGAGGTTGAAAACTGTAGAAGGAAACTTCTCTTGAACATATTGATGACACAACTTCAGAATTTGGTAGTATTTGACATCAGGGGATCTGAGGTCATGATGATGTGGCAAAGAGTAGATGAGAGGTCAAAATAGATTACCTAAAACCATGGAGGAAAAAAAATTGCGAAATGGGATGTCCCAAACCCGATATAAATGCAGGTGAGTGTCATGTTCAAGAGCGACATACTTCTGACAAGACTGAGAAATGGTTCCATTTTCCCCCACCATCGCTGGTGAGTACCCCAATTATTTTTGGAAATAATCTTGAAGGGGATAGCATGTGCTTTGCATATAAGTTTTTCCTTCGGAAAAATCCATCCTAGTACATTTTACGAGCCCTAGGAACGAGGAAGTCGGCTACGTCATGGTAACGATTTCTGATGTCATTTAGGTTTTAACGAGTCTGGAAAAGGAAGAAATCGACATCTTTCCATGTTTAGAGAGTTTGAAAAGAAGCGAAAAAGAAAACTCCAGCAAGTCCCTTTTCGTAGGTAGTCTCACAAATCCGAAAAGGTAGAAAAGTATTTCTGAGAGAACCTCTTATTCGCGATAGGCTAAGGTATTCCTTTTTCGTAAATAATCTATCCTAGCTCGAAAAAGGGGTAAATGTATACTGGGTAGATATCGTTTCACAGCCTTTAATGAGTTTAAAACGACAAGAGTCTCATCAATATTTTCAATTTTAGAGAGTCAGAAAAGAGCAGAAAGATTACTCCAGGGGTGCTTTTTCGTGATTTTACTGAGTCCAAAAAAGTATAAAATACAACTCATTACTTCATCGTCGTCACGTTGAGGACATGTTTCTGCATAAGAAACGTAAGTAAAACCCATTTTCCGAAAATAGAAAAATAATCGAAAAACATGCTCAAAAACCTAATTAGGGTTCTGAAAAGTTTATAAAATGCAAAAAATAGTAAAACAAATTACCTTTTACTTTTACCTCTTGTGAGCACTTTTACCCTTTTTCACTATGATTTTGCAGAGCTGACAACAGACAATCCAAAAGGCCAATTGCAAATTGGTCTTTACCAGGTAAGAGCTCATATCCTTGCCTGCATTTTGATATAATTTTCATTTCTCGCAATCCATTTCTTAGATCTGTGGAGGGATTTTTGTTCAAATTAGGGTGCGGCAGTCGACGCTAGTTTCCGTCACGGACTCGCACCAACCTGCCTTGAATCCAAACGGGGCATGCCACTTGGCGTGATTGTTTTTAAAATATTCGCGCCAACCGCAACCACGAATGTTTGCTTAGAATTCAACTAATTATCCCATTTTAAACACTTCAATAGTAAATAATTTGACTAATGACAACCACATTGATGTTTTTGTAGGTGTGAAAAAACAAAATGGTGATCGAATGGAAGGAAAGAGACCATTGTGAAGAAGATGAGTAAGCCTTGGGTAATGTAAGATGCATGGATGTACTAAGGGACTATGGGCTTAAAAAATTCTTCATGGCACCATGTCTCCGAGCTCAACCTGAGCTACTACAGTATTTGATCAGTGTATGGGACATTGATCAGGAAAGATTCATAATTCATGATCAAGAGCTAGATATTGAGGTTTCAGAAGTTTACTCATAACTATATTGTCACAGAGGGGGGGAGTACCAATCTTAACAGGTACCCGACCCATAATGAAAAACGTGAGCATGGTCATTGACATAGTGTGCTGAGGGGCAAGGAAAGTATCCAAAAGAGGGAAGGTGGATATCCAAACCATTCTCGATCCGGCACTAAAAAAAGTGCTGCACACCATCACGCGAGCTGCTAGATCTTAGGCTCCGCATGAGGCCATAAAAACATAGTTACCTTTTGTAGTAGATTGTATGGCACCCACTCTCTACAACTAGGCAGAGGTGGTAACGATCAATATGAAGCACCAACTGATGAAATGCAAGAATGGTAAGCTGAAAAAATTTGGCTATGGGTCCATCTTGGTACCATTAATATTGGAATAGTTACCAATTTTCCAACGTCGGGAAGTGATAGTTCCCACACCACCAGCCCAAGAACAACAGATGGTACGTTGGGTGGCTTTGATGCCAAGATCAAGAGATGGTCAACAGATTCCCTGGAGAAAAAAGTTCTTTGAGTGGCTCCTTTGACAACTGATTTTCATGGAGGACTGGCCCTATTTTGGCATGGACTTTACCGGTGATGCGGATCTCCCACTCCTAGTAGGAGAGGATTGGGATGAAGCATCAGGTAAGACTCATTTTTTATTTTGATGAGTATTATCATTTTTTTTATTATATACGTTTTGATATTAATCCATGTATTCGCAGATGTCGACCCAGAAATACCTGCAGGAATGTCTCCAATAGCACGGAGGATTCCTCATGATTTTGATGTGGCCCCTCATGGTGAGGGAAGCGAGGAGGAGGAAATCATACTCAACTTGCAGGGACTCACCAATAGAATCCCAGACTATGCGATATTTGACGATGTTCCTCATGCGTACCAGATACACACTGCGAGGGTGTCAAACCATGTTCACTGCTTATTGAGGTGGCTTGTGCGAGCAGTGACATGCTACCATGAGCATCATGTTGACTAGACACGTAGGCTTTTATTTCTGCATATTTTTTAAGAGACATGATGTCTTAGGATGTAACCAAACCATAGTACATATTTTTTGAGCTTATGATGCACGTGGATGCAAACACTCGATATATATATCCATGAAAATTTTCCTGTATGAATCTTATTATGTGATGATATGTTTTACAAATTACGCAAATGTCTATCTAATACAATATTGGATACTGTATCAGTTAACGCATTCATTCGTCTAGGAATATGTTGATATGTGATGTAATCAAAATTTCTTTCTAGTAAATGAACACGCAATTACAACCTTAAGATTTGAGGGTTTCTAACAGAATAATTCCCATTAAGCTGAAGAATAACAAGTTGAGATTCTAGGTTAACAATCAATGCACGAATGTCGAGAGAAATTTCCTTGGTTATGAGTTCAATGAAAACACTATATTCAGCGACATTGTTTGTGGTTCGTCCTAGAAAAATACCGTGAAGGGCCATCAACTCACCATTAGTATTATAAATCACCCAGGTTGCAGAAGACATATTTCGGGTACTACGGGAGGCACCATCCGTGAAACCGACATAAGGAGTAATAGACATTTGCACAATAAGCAATGACATAATGAGCAGGAAAAATGCTTGCAAAGCGCACCAAGCCAGAAATTTACAAAAATGAAAAAACACCTATGTACAAAAGAAAGATGCACGAGAAACTCATGCATAGTAGTTTTTGAGGTACATCTCATTTCTGGGCTGATCCAGAGGGTAACCTTCATAATCAATAAGCTCATAAGCATTGTTCTGCCAAACACACTTAACAATATAGAGCCCATGCCACATGGGTTGGAATTTTCCTACCCCAGCTTATCATGAGCTTGGTCGTACAGGAGGAAGAGGTTTCCTTATATAAATGAACGAGGGGAAACAGACTGGTCAAAATGACCTTTGACCCGCATTTTCTATGCTTCTATGACAAGAGCAGCAAAGCGGTGAGTTTCATCAAGCCTCTCTAAATATAGAATATGCTCTTCTTCTGGTGAAGTATTAGGCAACAATTTAGCAACTATCTTGAGAGAAGGGATTTCACATTCAATAGGAAGGGTAACTTCCAAACCATAGACAAGTTGGAATGTAGTGAATCCGGTCGCATCCTTCACTGAGGTTTGGTATGCCCAGAGAGCTGAAAACAACATGAGATGCCAATTTGACTTGTGCATCCCAATCGTACGTTGAAGCATAGTGACGAGAACCTTGTTCACGCCTTCAACCTGGCCATTGGCTTGAAGGTAGTACAGTGTTGAGTTGTCATGACACAGACCCAAATTAGAAGTCCACTCAGCCATCATGTAATGAAGAAAATGAGAACCATGATCGGTAACAATGGCTTGAGGCACACCAAACCTAGTAATGACATGATTGAATAGAATTTGTGTGGTTGTCTTATTGTCAGCTGTAAGTGTAGGCATTGCTTCAGCCCATTTCGTGAAGTAGTAAATGGTGATGATAATATAAGCATGCCTCCAGGTCAAGTGAGGGTTACACATCATAAAATCGATGGCCTACTTCGCAAAGGGACCAACGATAATGACAGGATGAAGGTGTGTGGGTGGCACGCGCATCTTGTGCTAATAAATCTGGAAATCGTGACACTTACAGACAAAGAATATTCAATCTTTAAAGATGGTGGGTCAGAAATATCTAGCATGAAGAATATTTTGTGCAGTAGCATATCCAGACATGTGACCAGCACAAGCGCCAGAGTGAAATCATTGAGGACCTTTTCAGCCTCCTCGAGGGTCAAACACTGTTAGAGAACAAAATCAACTCCAATGCAGTAGAGAGTATCTCCGACTATGCAATAAGGTTGCAAATGATGGTGGATGCATTGACGAGAATCCTTCGTCAACTCAGATCGGAAGGTGGAAGTCTGAAGATATATGATGATATCACTGTACCAAGGATTGAGGGTGTTAATAAGAAAAAGTGTGTCATTTGGAATACGTTCCTCAGAACTAGATGGAGTTGAATCAGAAGGGAGAGAGAATATCAAATCAACGGAAACCAATGATTTATTCGATTTGGCAGTAGTAAACTCCAAATCGAACTCTTAGATGATAATAATCCACTTCAAGTATTTCCCCCCAGCAAATGACGAGTCAAGATGTAATTCATGGGGTTGCAATTAGAAATCACGGTCATTGTGCACAACAAAATACAGTGATGAAAATGTTGAACAGCTTGAGCAGCAGCCAACACCAACTTCTCGACATGTGCATAGCGTGTTTCAATATCGAGAATATTACGAGACAAATAGTAAGTGACATTCTTGTCACCATCACCATCTTCTTGCACCATAACCATGGAAATAGTGCTAAACGTGGCAGCCAAATCGTTTAATCACAATATAATTGGGAGGACGTAATAGAGGAGTGTTGATAAGAAACGCCTTCAGTGCATTGAAGGATTTTTTGGCAATCTCATTCCAAGTTGTTCAACATTTTCGTCACTATATTCTGTTGGGCATAGTGACCATGATTTATGATTGCAACCCCATGACTTACATCTTGACTCGTCAATTACAGGGGGTAAATACTCGAAGTGGATTGTTATCCTCCAAGAGTTTGATTTGGAGTTTACTACTCCCAAATCGAAGAAATTATTGGTTTTCGCTGATTTGATTTGCTCTCTCCCTTTTGATTTTGCTCCATTTGGTTCTGAGGAATGCATTCCGGAAGACACATGTTTTCTTATTAACACCCTCAATCCTTGGTATGGTGATATCATCGTATATATTCAGACTTCCACCTTCCGATCTGAGTTGACGATGGATTCTTGTCGATGCATCCTCCATCATTCACAACCTTATCACATATTCGGAGATACTCTCTACCACATCAGAGCTGATTTTGTTCTCCGCCAGTGTTTGACCCTTGAGGAGGCTAAAAAGGTCCTCAATGATTGCCACTTTGGCGCTTGTGGTGATCACATTTCTGGATATGCTACTACACAGAAGATTCTTTGTACTGGCTATTTTTAGACCACTATCTTTAAATACTACATTGTTGTTGTCTGTAAGTGTCACAATTTCCAATGCGCCACCCACACACCTTCATCCTATTATTTCCGTTGGTCCCTTTGCGAAGCAGGGCATCGGTTTTATGACGTGTAACCCTCACTCGGCCAGGGGGCATGCTTATATTATCATCGCCATTAACTACTTCAAGAAATGGGCCGAAGCAATGCCTACACTTAGAGTTGATGATAAGACAACCACACAATTTCTATTCAGTCATGTCATTACTAGGTTTGGTGTCCCTCAAGCCATTGTTACCGATCATGGTTCTCATTTTCGTCATTACATGATGACTATGTTCACTTCTAAGTTGGGTCTACGTCACTACAGCTCAACACCATACTACCCTCAAGATAATGGCCAGGTTGAAGCCGTGAACAAGTTCTCATCACTATGCTTCAATGTATGATTGGGATGCACAAGTCAAACTGGCATCTCATGTTGTTTTTAGCTTTCTAGGCTTACCAAATCTTAGTGAAGGATGCGACCAGATTCACTCCATTCCAGCTTTTCTATGGTATATAAGCTACCCTTCCTATTGAATGTGAAATCCCTTCTCTCAAGATAGTTGTTGAATTGCTGCCTAATACTTCACCAAAAGAAGAGCATCATCTATATTTAGAGAGGCTCGATGAAACTTGCCGCTTTGCTGCTCTTGTCATAGAAGCACAGAAAAAGTGGGTCAAAGCTCATTTTGACCAGTCAGTTTCCCGTCGTTCCTTTATAGAAGGAGACCTCGTCCTCTTGTACGACCAATCTCACGATAAGTTGAGGGCAAGCAAATTCCAACCCATGTGGCATGGACCCTATTTTGTCAAATGCGTTCTGCAGAATGGGGTCTATGAACTTATTTATTATAAGGTTATCCTCTAGATCAACTCAGAGATGGGCTGTATCTCAAAAAATACTATGCATGAGTTGCTCGTGCATGTTTCTTTTGTACATAGGTGTTTTTTCATTTTTGTACATTTTTGGCTTGGTGTTCTTTGCAAGCAGTTTTCCTCCTTATTATGTCATTTCTTATCAGGAAGGCAGATAAGAAGTTATTCCTTATGTTATGCCTGGGTGGATGGAGTTTCAGAAAACATCATCATCACATGATAAGATTCATATAGGAAAATATACATGTATATATATATATCGAGTGTTTACATCCACATGCATCATAATTTCAAAAAATATGTATGTTTTGGTTACATCTTGAGACATCGTGTCTCACAAAAAATGTACAGAAATAAAAGCCTAGGTGTCTAGTCGGCATGATGCTCATGGTAGCGTGCCACTGCTTGCACAAGCCACCTCAATAAGCGGTGAACACGGTTTGACACCCTCGCAGTGTGTCTCTGGTACACGCGAGGAACATCATCAAAGCTCGAATAGTCTGGGATTCTACTGGTGAGTCCCTCTAGATTGCGTATGACTTCCTCCTCCTCGCTTCCCTCACCATGAGGGGCCACAGTAAAATCACGAGGAATCCACCATGCTATTGGAGACATTCCCGCAGGTCTTTCTAGGACGACATCTATGAATACATGGATTAATATAAAAACGTATATAATCAAAAAAATTATAATACTCATAAAAATAAAAAAATGAGTCTTACCCAATGCTTCATCCCGATCGTCTCCTGCTGGGAGTGGGAGATCCGTATCACCGGTAAATTCTATGCCAGAATAGGGCTAGTCCTCCAAAATAATCAGTTATTGAAAGAGCGACTCAAAGAACTTCGGTCTCTAGGACATCTGTTGATCATATCCTGATCTTGGCATCAAATCTTCCCAATGGACCATCCGTGGCTCTTGGGCTGGTGGTGTAGGAACTATCACTTCCTAACGTTGGAAAATTGGTAATCGCTCCAAGATTAATGGTACCAAGATGGACCCATAGCTGAACTGTTTCAGCTTACCATTCTTGCATTTCATTAGTAGGCACTTCATATTGATCGTTACCACCTCTGCCCAGAGTTAGAGAGTGGGTGCCATAAAATCTACTGCAAAAGGTAACTGTGTTTTTTTGGCCTCATGCGGAGCTTTAGATCCAGTAGCTCACGTGATGTTGTGCAACACTACTTTTAGTGCCACATAGGGAATGGTTTGGATATCCACCTTACCCCTTTTAGATCCTTTCCTTGCCCCTTGACACACTCTGTCGATGACCATGCTCATGTTTTCCATTGTGGGCCAGGTAACTGTCAGGATTGGTACTGCCCCCCCCCGCGGTGACAATCCAGTTATGAAGTAAACATCTGAGACCTCAATATCTAGCTCCTGATCATGAATTATGAATATTTCCCAATCAATGTCCCATACACTGTTCAGATACTGTAATAGCTCCGGTTGAGCTCAGAGACATGGTGCCATTAAGAATTTTTTAAGCTCGTGGTCCCTGAGTACATCCATGCATATTACATTGCCCAAGGCTTTCTCATCTTCTTCACCATGTTCTCTTTCCTTCCATTCGATCACCATTTTACTTTTTCACACCTGTAAAAACATCAATGTGCTTGTCATTAGTCAAATTATTTACTATTGAATTGTTTAAAACATGCTAATTAGTTGAATTCTAAGCTAAAATTCATGGTTGCAGTTGGCTCGACTATTTTAAAAACAGTTGCGCCAAGTGGCACGCCTTGTTTGGATTCAAGGCAGGTTGGCGTGAGTCCGTGCTTGAAACCTGCACCAACCACCGCATCGTAATTTGAACAAAAATCCCTCCACAAATATAAAAAATGGATTGCAGGAAATGAAAATTATATCAAAATTCAGGCAAGGATATGAGCTCTTACCTGGTAAAGACCAATTCACGATTAGCCTTTTGGATTGTCTACTATCAGCTCAACAAACTCACAGTGAAAAAGGGTAAAAAGTGCTCACAATAGGTAAAAGTAAAAAGTAATTTGTTTTTAATATTTTTTATCAATTCATAAACTTTTCAGAACCCTAATTATGTTTTTGAGCATGTTTTTTTATTATTTTTCTATTTTCGGAAAATGGGTTTTACTTGTGTTTCTTGTGCAGTAATAGGTCCTCAACATGACGACGATGAAGTAACGAATTGTATTTTATACTTTTTGGGACTAGGTAAAAACACGAAAAATTCATCCTTGGAGTTCTTTGGGTTCTTGTTTCCTACATTTGAGCAACTCCCCAAAGGATAAGGCCTCCCTTACACCTTATCAGGGATCCTAAACCACCTCCTCCCCTCTTATAAATACATCCTTCTCACATAGTTTCAGCTAGCTGAACAATCATTACTATAGCTAGTGTGAGAATAGAGCAGAGAGGAATCCATTGTCGAGATGCTAGAGAGGCTGCAATGTCAAGGATTTATGGTTGTAAACTTATTCTCTCTATCTTTAATACAAGACTCGTTTTTTGGTTCCAATTTTGTGTTTGATAATATACAAAGTGTTTTGATTCTCCTTGACCAATCAAATAGCTATGAATGAAAATATGTTTTCGTATGTTGTAATTGTTCATTTGATCCTTGTGTGGGTACACAGATATTTCCACTGAAAGACCACGATGTGTGAAGACAAAGATCAACGAATCGTTGCTCCAAACAAAAACAAAAGTGTTGGACCAAGGTAGGCCATATATCCTAACTCATTTTCATTTATTAGCTAGGAATCTGAAATTCCAACTTGTTTCCTTGTTGCTAGACCCACTCCAGGGCTAGAGGGATCACCTCTGTCCACAGAGGGGAGTCAATGTATTGAGAAGATTACGAGACAAATATTAAATGGCGTGCTCATCACCATCATTGTCATCTTGCACCAAAACCATGGAAATAGTGTTAAATGTGATAGCCAAATAGAAGGTGTGATTGCGATGATAATTGGGAGGACACAACAGAGGAGAATTGATAAGCAGCGTCTTGAGTGCATCGAAGGATTTTTGGGCAATCTCATCCTAGAGGAACGAGATTCCTTGCTTAAGTAATATCATAAAGCCTTTGGCCACTTCGACATAGTTCGGTATAAAATGGCGCAGGAAGTTAGATTTCCCTTGCAGAATCTGTATTTGATGTAAGGAGGAAGGAGAGGAAGTTGGTGTATCGGACCATATCGGGTTCTGATACAACGATGCAACACCAGACATGATCTGACCCAAAGCATGATAACTGAGTGGGAGAGATACCGGTTGTGAGGAAGGTTGACCTGAGACATAAGGAAAGTTCTCCAGAGGGAGTTGATGATCTCCTGTAGAAACATAAAGCTCTTCACTATTAATAGGACTCGAAGAATCCATGTCAGATGAAGCCAGTTGATCATCGAAAAGGCAACGAGAAGTACCAAGAAAAGAAATGGCTAGTAAAGATGGTTTCGAAGTAAGAGGAGGAAAGTCTTCCTCATTCCCAAAACCAGACCACGCATCTTGAGGTTGCTAATTCATATCAAATGGCTCTTCAAGAGGAGATCGGGTAGTGAGAGGTAAGATACTCGAAAGAATAGACTGCCAGAAATCGACAAACCTAGTGGAATAAAATGCTTTTGGAGAAACTTCAAGAGAAGGATTTCCACTAGGAGTCAATGAAGAGCACGCAGAAACTGGTGGTTCTACTACTATGACTATGTCTCAAAACAGAAGAGAACTAAGATGAGGAATTTGAGGCTTCAAGATAAAATACTAAAGAATTACTTAAGAACAAGCCAAGAAAATATCTTTAACAGACATGTGATCGTAGGCAATTGATTTTATGACATTGAAACAAAACTCTACCGTTTCATATTTTAAGAGTCAAGAAACAAGAAAAAGGTGACTCTAGTCACTTTCAGGTTGAAACAAGCGTGAAAGGACAAGTGCTTGAGGATATTTTCAATTTTAGAGAGTCACGAAAAGACGAAAATGACTACTCAGGAAATCTAAGCAAGAGGGTGTACCAAGTTTCCGTGAACTGCAATATACACCTTGGTGATCAAATGGAAGAGAAATGACCAAGGACTTGACGTACGTGCAGGCAGTCTCCCCGAATGTTGTGTTCAGTGTATCATGGTTCATTAGGGGAATTTTGAGGTCTAAAATGGGCCTCCTAATAAAATGTACAACCAAAATAAACTTTATGAGAACCAATAGAATTCAAGATGATGATGTCAAACATGGGGGATGATTCACCATTTTTGGAGTAAAAAAGTAAAAAGATTAAAAATTAATAAATTAATAAAACTAGTTTTTCAACTCCTATTTTCAACTTATCTCCCTAACAGTTTACTTAAATTTTAATTGGGAGGACTCGTTGGATGAAAAATTTAATTCCTCATCCAAGAAGTACCCATGTTGCATATTTTTGATGGACCCTGCTACATGAAAAATTAGAAATACATCAGAAAACGTGATTACAATCATGTTTTTCATGTATTTCTCATTTTTCATGTAGTGAAGTCCATTAAAAGTATGCAACATGGGTACTCCTTGGATGAGGAATTAAATTTTGCATCCAACGAGTATTCCTACTTGAAATTTGAGTAAAACCTTAGGAAGATAAGTTCAAAATACAAGTTGAAAAAGTAGTTTTTTCTTTTTTCCCTCTAAAATTTGATGATGTAATCAAATCTTATTTTATTATTTCCACTATTATTTTATAATTTCCTTAGGAGGCCCATTTTAGACCTCAAAATAGCCCCTAATGACAGGGCAACAAGCTCAGCTTCCTATGGATAAAGGATGGTAACCTAGGAGGGTCTCCCTTTATATACTCGACGGTATGGGGACCACAAGTTCGTGCTAGCGTTGTCTAAATCCAAATGGAAAATGAAAAATAATAGGTTTAATGACGCTGGAACACGTCACTAGCCTAGACCTCTAAAATATATGTGTTAGGTTTCAATGCTTCCTTAGGTTGATTGAATTCATTTTAAAGTTGATCTTGAATTAATGTTGCGATTTCAAGGCCTTACCAAATGTGATCTTGAATTCTTAATGCACAACTATATGTAAAAGAAAAATAATTCCAATTCAATGAATGCTAGCTAAGAGAGGGATAGTATTATATAACGAAGCAATAATCAATCGAATACAAGAGAATTTTCTCTAATGCATCTAAGACAACCAAAGTAGAAAACAAAAAAGCTCTTTCCTTGTTCACTAAAAGCTACTAATGTAAAATAACATTTTCAATTTTCAAAATAAGAGAAAGAATGCAAATTTCATATTTTTAGATAAATGAGAAGCAAAATTCACTATTACACTAAAAAGAAAAATGGACACTAGTTTTGAGCAATTCGACTGGAAAGATCTAAAACAAAGAGATCAATCTAACACAAATACCAAACACACTCAAAATAGAGATGCACTCCTTCAAGCAAAAAGGGATTCCGAACTAGTTCAACGAGCAACGTAATCTATGCTCAAGGTGACGAATGGAGAGCAAAACGAAATCTAAGGCGATCATTCAACAAACCAAAGAAACGTAGAACCGAGAGAAAGCCTAAAACAATCAATCAATGAACTAAAATAACAAAGACCAAACTGACTCAAACTCAACTCAGAAGGCTCAGTGAGGAGAAAGCCAAACCAGCAGTAGGAGACACCTAGAAACCCTAGGATGATTAACTCCACTGATTAGATGATGGAAAAACAGCTAAGAATAACAAGACAAGAGGGTCAAGACAATCTTAGTAGACCAATTGAAAGATAATAATCCAACCTAGAGGCAAGAGAAACTGACAAAGCTAAGGAAAAAGGCTAAAATTTTAACCTATAGGATTCGACGCGTCTTTTTAGCTGTAATATGCGCTAAACAGAGGTTGGCGCATGTGTGAAAAAAAGCAT
Source organism: Pinus albicaulis (assembly GCA_034641835.2). Lineage (NCBI taxonomy): Eukaryota > Viridiplantae > Streptophyta > Pinopsida > Pinales > Pinaceae > Pinus > Pinus albicaulis. The sequence continues at coordinate 620,282,653 of CM076571.1, read as the reverse complement.
GTAGCAATCGGCACGACTATTCAAGCAATAGCAACACTGAGATAGAAAACCATGGAAAAAATAAAAACCACTGAGAATAGGTTAAACTTGACAATCTGGGACTGAACATGATGGATGAAAACAGTCAAATAGGCAAGACAAAGCAAAAAAATGATGAAACGACCAAAGTTGACTCAACAAGAAAAACACTAGGCAAACAATGAGAGATGACAAACACACTGATCCCTAGTATGGTCACCAACTTGTTGTGTAGGTAAATCCCCTTTGCAGACAGAGGCAATCCCTCTAGCCCTGGAGTGGGTTTAGCAACAAGGGAGCAAGCTGGACTTTCGGATTCCTAGCTAATAAATGAAAATGAGTTAGGATAGATGGCCCACCTTGGTCCAACACTTTTGTTGTCATTTGTAGCAGCGATCCATTAATCTTCGTCTTCACATGTCGTTGTCTTTCAGTGGCAATATCTATGTACCTGCACAAGGATCAAGTGAATTATGACAACATATGAAAACATATTTTCATTCATATCTATTTTATTGGTCAAGGAGAATGAAAACACTTTGAATATTATCAAACACAAAATTGGAACCAAAAAACCAGTCTTGTATGAAAGATAGAGAGAAGAAGTTTACAACCAAAAAGCCTTGACGTTGCAGCCTCCTTCAATAGGTACAGTCAAACATGTCTCAAGCTTTTGTTAGGGATCGGATTTGGCGAGGCAATGGGCCTAAAATATCTCTCAACAATGGATTCCTCTCTTCTTTATTCTCACACTAGCTATAGTAAGGATTGTTCAGCTAGCTAAAACTATGTGAGAAGGATGTATTTATAGGAGAGGAGGAGGTGGTTTGGGATCCCTCATAAGGTGGAAGGGAGGACTTATCCTTTGGGGAGTTGCTCAAATATTGGAAACAAGAATCCAAAGGAAGGACTTGGACATTATTCAATTGAACAAACCATGATGACTTCACTCACAAAGTGGTTGGGCATGGAAACTTCATTTTTATTTTAAAAAACTTTACAAAAACAACTCGGCATGGGCAGTCCACTGAGACAGAGCGCAAATGGGCACATGGCTCAATTCTAATTTCTCTATGGGCGTGAGGCCATAACTACCTACTAGCACTGACCCAAAATCATATGTTTTTGAGAGCCTGATCCAGGAATAGTCAACAGAGGAAATGTTCTTCACATGCCAAGGGATGCAATGACACTTTTTGCAACATATGGCAATACACAAAAGTCACTAAAATGGTCCTCCAATATTCGAGATGGGGATTGCATGGATGGTGAAAAAATATTGTGTAACAATATCAGAGCCATCTAAGAGAAAGAAGCCAAGATTAGAGAACTACAAACTAATATTGAGAGCACTAAATTTTTCATTACCTTTCTTGAGCAGGAGAACTAGAAGCTAAAGACCAAACATGTCATTGATGAAGTGAAATTCATCAAAGCTCAAAGATAGTCAGAAAAAACTAAATTCTTGCTTGAAGAGACACTAGAAAAATATGGTGTGATAAATGAAATAGAAGAAAAAGTACCAAGACAAAGGCCTAGGAATAGAGGGCTGAAAAGAGCTCTATAACTAGAGAAGAAAAGACAAGTTGAACTTGCAAATCAATTGACATTGAATTAACAACTTTCCATCATGATCAATGAAGATCGGGAGCATCGGATTGACAGGGCCAACCAACATCTTGAGAATCTTCTGGAAAAGGCAAGGGAAGACAATGATATTCAGATAAGGATAGCAAAACATTATGCCAAAAGTAACATGATTGCAAGGTCAAAACATAAGAGGGAAAATGAAAAAATTGAAACCCTGACCATGCAAAAAGAGGAAGGGAGGCTTGATATTCTTGCTGAAGCGTCACTGCATGCATAACCTCCATCATCAGTTGTCATTCAGCAAATTTTGACAGATTTTTGGAAATTTTTGCAAATTTTGGAAATTTTGTGCATTCCAAGACAATTTTAGGACAGTTGGAAAGCCAGGTACGCAGCGCCCTAGGCATTGTGCTTTTTTTTTATGCATTTTTTTGGCCAAAAGGAGACCACCATTAGATTCATAATGATGAATACACACAAGAAAACAACTTTTCTAAGCTCCTTTTGGACAATTGGCAGGTGAAAAAGTGAAAAAACACCCTAAAAATCACATTTATGCCTCCTTTTTCACCTTGGCGATGGGCACTGAGTAGTCTTGGGAGAATGGAGTTTTGAGGGGTCAAATAAATTCCATTCTGAAAAACAAGCATGGATCTGGAAAGTAGATAGGATAAGATTTCCAATGAGCTATCCTGAGCTCAATTTGGAAACCGGGAACCCATCCAAATCTTAGTTTCAAGTTGGAGGGCACACTTGGCATTGGGAGGGCGCACATGGAATTTTGAGGGTGCACCTGACATTTTCTAATTTTTCTCTGTTTTTCTGCAAATTTGATTTTCATCTTGGTAAATCAAGATTTTACTTATGTAATTTATGATGTAAATGTAATTTTCATGTTTTTACTATTACCTAGGGTAAATACATTAGATGAAAACTCATGATGAGGTGTAATGAATCAATTTGCAAAAAGTGAGGGATGAGTCAGTTTGACCACGCTACACTCTAGGTATTCAGCGCAGCTTTTGGTGGAACTACTCCTCCTCTCATGGATTCGGCCCCTTAGGCTATGAGGATTTTATTTGAGGCCTATATCATGTAATTTTTCAGTCATTTCACATGTTGGAATTTTTTGGATGTTAAGGCATTGATCAGAGACTCTAGTGTAATCATTTAGGTAGGAAATTAATGAAAATGTTGCAGCTATTTATTTGGGATTCCTGTGGTATGAGAATTTAGAATTTTTTTTCTTATGTCTCATTATGTATGGATGTTTGTTTCATGATCCATTTCATTTCTATGATATGTTGGTTTTTAATTTGATGAACAAAATACATCTCTCATGCTCTGTTTTGGAAAAACCTTCATAGTTTGTCCATTTTCTTCAGTTTAGAAGCCTTGCCTTGCTCTTTCTAGCATCTCACCTGTATGATCCATCTCACCCTCAAACCCTAAGTGTTAGTTTTTCTACCTACCTTGGCCTATTGAATCTCTGGAACCCTAATCCTATTTTCCCTGAGTTAGCCTCTTTGACCAAATTCACCCATCCAGCAACCCAATTCAACCAAATCAAACCTCTACACTTATACCTAGAATAAAACCCTAATTCATCCAACCCTATTGGTTGTGACATTATTTTAGAGCCTGTTGGGTCAATTAACTGTTGCAAATTAACTCAAGTATTAATTATCAATCCGGGTTTGTGAACTTAGAAGCATCCCCAAAGTATATGGGTTTCAATCATAGTCAAATTTAAAATATGAATTATTGATAGTTAGGAAATGCATATTACAAATATAAAAACTAACTTAATTAATTTCTAAACAATGGAATAAGATATATGAAATAATAATCAAGAGGCTCTATGTTCAGAGGTCCTGGTTGTCCTTCATTATTGGTTTCATCATGTCATCAACACCATTGTGAGAACATGAAAGCAGGAAATCTAACTTCTAAACAATAGATTAAGATATATGAAATAATAATCAAGAGGATCTATGTTCAGACGTCTTGGTTGTCCTTCATTACTGGTTTCATTATATCTCTAACATTATTGTGAAAACATGAAAGCGGGAAATTTAACTTCTAAACAATGGATTAAGATATATGAAATAATAATCAAGAGGCTCTATGTTCAGAGATCTTGGTTGTCCTTTATTATTGGTTTCATTATATCATCAATACCATTGTGAAAACATGAAATCAAGAAATAATAAATCTAAACAAACTAAATCAAAAATTACAACTATGAAAACTAAGAAGTGCACTTAGGTTGGTGTGGGGGCCCTTCCACCCTTGCCTCGCGCACTGTAGGTAAACTCGGCTGCTCAAGACTTCAAGCAATCAATCAGCATGTAACAACATCAAAATATGATAGAATAGATATTCTATTATGTCTTCAAGTCTCAAAGATAATAATAATAATAATTCATACAAGTTCCCCTTTCCCTACTTTGAGAAAGAGCACTCCTATTTATACATGAGTGTTTTGAAAACAAGATAAGCAACTCATAATTACAAATCCACTCTTCTCTCAACCAATATCTCTATAATTACAAAATATGATCCCTTCAAATCCTCACTCATCTCTCACAAATCTTGGATAACATATGTTATCCAAATCTCCATGATCTTCTCCTTAGAATAATCTTGAACAATTATCCTTTGAATTATTGGAATGGTGGAGGAAATATTCAAGAGGATTTTTAATAATTCCTCCAAATAATCCTACACATTTACAAAGCTCATCCACATTTAAGATATTAGTGAAATATGTCAATTTTCCAATAATTAATCACACATTCTCTAACAATATTAAAAATAAATAAATTGGAAAATAATGAGGTAAACCCATGGAGATGGTATGATAAATGGTTAAATGAGGTAATGGAATGTGAGGAATGGTGAGAATAAACATGATTAAAATGTGACAATTACCAGACCCAACATACCCCCAAACTGAACTTGTTGTATGTCCTCATGCAACCTAGAATGGATAAAAACTTTTGGCTTTGCATGATTATTGTTTCTTACAATGTATCATTCCAGGGTGTGAAATACATGTACTGCAATTGATATTTCCGATGGTTGGTTCTTGTGTTAACAACCATGAATATAACAAATGTTCGTTCTTGTGTTAACAACATTTTTTTTTCTTTCTTCTCTTTTTAACGCATGTATTGAAAATGATAGGTCATGTACTGGAAACGATAAGTCATTAATATGCATAAGAAAACCCTTTTCTCATATTTTGAATCATGCCAAAATAGATATCAATGTATTTGAATCAATTGCAATGAAGTGTAGTTTGGAAGAGTCACGTTGGTCAACAATATGTGAGATGGTGAATGGAATGAAATGGTTATGAATATTCCTCTCCCCCCCCAAACTGAAGATGTGTTATGTTTACAAAAAGGTGAAAGATGATGTAATATGGCAAGGGAATTTTCCAAATTCATTTACTTTCAAAATGTAAGAAAATTGTTTGATTAAAAATTAGAAAATAACATACCTTCACTTACCCAAAACTTTGATGAAATATGAAAAATGTAACTGTTGTTGCTTCTGGATCTGGAAAATGTCATGCTGATTTGCATGAGAATATGTTGTGCTACTAGATCAGGAAAAGATTGTGGTGTTGGATCATGTGAATATCATGATGCTGGATGAAGTGAAGGAATCTAAAGTGCTGCTGCTAGATGAAGTGAAGGAATCTGTAGTGCTGCTTGGTTGTATGACTCTGAAGATGATGTCTAAAAGTGTAAATGTTGTACTCTCATATGGTTGAAGGAATGTTGTCGCAACTGCTGATGGAGTCATGAAAAATATATAGTCTTCACCCGCTTCAAAAATCCGATGGTACAATTCTAGTCATGCGAATGAATGTGTTGGTGTCGAGCATGAAAATAAGTCATTGGATTACCAACCATTAATGGATGTTAACCAATGTGAGGCAAACTCACCATTGATGTCAATGAGTGCCAAGGTACCCTAGTACATCTTGCAAAGTGCGAATAAATGATCTGATGTCGAGCCACTTGCAAGATCCAACGATCAAGGGACATTGATGTATTCTCATGACTGTCGGCGAGAAAACATGTCATTAGGGCATACAAGCCTCAAGGTACTAATGATGACTCTAGTCTCTATGCCAGCTAAGGTGCTAAAGTCGATGGGTCGAGACTTGTTGAAAGGTGGGCCTTAGGGAATCCCACATCAATCAACGCGAGTTTGTACAAAATAATTGGTAGGACTATAGATGAAAAGATCTCAGAAACATGCAATGTATATGGTAGGGAAATGTAATCATGGAAAAAGAGTTTGGAACTTTTATTGACAAGTAAAAATGAACTGAAAAATAAGAAAGAAATGATGTATGCTTGTTCAGAAAAAATAGGCATGTATGAAGTCATGAAGGATAAGGAAATGGAAGATGGGCTGCTACATAGGAATGATTAAGGCGCTTGGAAGGAAAAATGTGAGTAAACATATCATGATGCAAAAGGGTTTTTGTGTAATGGTAAAACTCATGAAATTTGTAATGAAGAATTAGTTCCTTCAAGCGTCTAATGATTCATGTTTCATTGTGATTTCGAAAAATCACTATTGCATTAGATCGTCTTCAACTCTGAAAAACTTAGCACCATTCCTACATAAAATTGTCGCTTTTGTGTGCCATCTTCGTCGAGTATTAAGTGACTCAAAAACAAATTAGCGCATTTTCAAGAATTTATGAAATGTCCATTTAATATTAATTTTCAAAATTGCACTAATCATGGATGAAAAGGGTGTCACATTATAATGTTGAGGCTTTTCGCATAAGCTTCTCGTTGACCTACACATAATACCAATCTGATTTCACTTGTTAGATATTAGTATATGCATCCAATCAACATACTTTTATTACGCACTACCAAAATTCGTTTATTACCCCCAACTAAAAATATTGCATGTCCGCATGCAATGTAATCCTAAATGAAATTGGGGCAATTTATGTTCATATTTTTTATGAAAAAGAAAAATGTTGTTGATTAACAAAGGTTTTTTTTTTAAATTTATTATGTTAATTTTTTTTTATTTTATTTAACAAATGAAAATAACAAAAAAAATTAATTGATTATTTATGTTGATTTTTTTTTTAAATAACAAATTTAAAAAAAACAAATTTTTTTTTTTGAGCTTTTATTTTTTAATAAAGAAAGCAACAAAAATTTATTTATTAAAAACTAATAAAGAAAAATCCTAAAAATAAACTTACACTAAAATAAAAAAAAATTATCGATTTTCTTCCAAACTCATCAACTTTTTTTTTTTTTTTAAACCAATGCAGCTCTAAATCTTGAGGTTGTTGGTAGGTCGAGGTCATGAGCGCGGATTTTATGGACTGTGTAGGCCGAGGTCATGAGCGCGGATTTTATGGCAGCTAGGCTGCATAGTCTCTTGGAGCTGGGGCCATAACTGTAAATCCTTGGAATATGTCTGAGGTTGTTGTTGCTATTGCCAGAGATTTGAAGAAATCGTGACTCCATCCTTTCCATATTCGTAGCCAGGAGCATCTTCGCCATCTTTTGACTTTTTCTTCCTTTCTCTATTGGCAGCAATATGAATTCTTTGGCCAGATTATTAAATTTGGATAGGAGCTCCACCAATTCGTTGATATCCATTCTGCTGGATAGTTTGTTGCCCGCTCTGCTCCACATTTGCTTAATCAATAGTATCCCGGCCTTCATCGTGGAGATTGTAAGCTCCAAGTTTTTTTTATGTCACAAGGCTTTTTAGAGGCCGAGGAAGTCGACTTCTTTCAATGTTAGATTTAACGCCACATATGTGCATTTTGAGGGGGGCTCTCTTCTCATTCTCAACTCGGTATGAAAAATACAGAAAAACAAAAGGGTCCAAGGGGGAGATGTGCTATCCAGGTATGACAACCTTTAAATAAGGCTGTGGTTGGAGGTTGCTTTGTGGACAAACACATCACTTAGAGGTGGAATATTTTTTGATCTCCCATGTTTTACTTTTTCGATTCGACCCTAGCGCTGTGCTATTATAGGTTTATTCTTTTCACTTTGTTTGACCTTGAACCTTCTTTCTTATTTGGAACCAGCCCTTTCCAAACTCGATCTACACTCATTCCATTCACTTTTGGAGCTAGTTATACCCTCTTGGATAGATTTGAGCTCACATGTGTTACTAACCCTTATTCATGGATTACAACCAACAATCCCTCACTAAGGATTTTTTTATGTGTTGATTCATTTTGGATGACATTTTATTTCATTTTTTTTAATTTGATTTTTATTTTGGTAATGTTTTATTTATTTATTTATTTTGGTTTGTGTTGTTATTAAAAAAAATTATTTGCTTTTTTTTAAATTGTTAATTTTACTTAAATGAGTTTTTTTTTTTTTTTTTATTGAAAATCTAAAATTAAATAAAATTAAATCCTATTCTAGCAAAAAAATTTAGTTTTCACAATCAATATATATATATATATATATATATATATATATATATATATATATATATATATATATATATATAATGTGATATTTTTTTTTTTTTAATTAAAATTTAAAAAGAAATTAAATTTTATTAAATTCCTAAATTCAGAAAATTTTATTAAAAAAAATGGACACAGTAATTTGCAGATTTAAAGATGTCTTTGATTAAGCATATTGCAAATCTCAATTTATTCATTCTTGAAAATGTTTATTGACAATCTACTTTATGATCCTCGAGATCGTGTGAAAACACAGGAGGAGAGCATACTTATTGAAAACTAAAGAGATAATATCCCACCTACTCTATTGCAGAAAAATAAATTTTCCTTTCAAGTATAAGAAAATTTCGAATGCATCCATTTGCATAACAAGATGAGAATTAAACTCACATCCAAGTTTGAAAAATGTATTTTAAAAAATTCTTGGACATGAAAATTTATCTGCTCATAAGGATCTGATGAGAAATAATATTGAAAAACAGAGTGGTATTGTGATCCAATGGCTAATTGAAACCAAGTTTTAAGATGATCTTTGTTTTCGTGGTGCTCATTAGTTATCATGTCACAAAATTATTCGAGTGTCACTTGTTCAAAATCTGAAATACACGGGGGATCTTGTGATAAACATGCTAGAAACTCTTCAATTTAGGTTATAATGTTTGATCGTCATCACATGTGATCCATGACTCATTCATCTCCTTAATAGAAGAAGATGATAAGTTTTCCTCTTGTGGATCCTCTTCATCGACGCTTTGTTCCTCTTCCAACTTCTGAATTGAAGATTCATCCCTAATGATCACTCTAGATTGTGGACAAGGATTTAAGAAGATCCTTGTCGTGAAATACCCTCCAAATGGCTTCTTTAACATCATGTCATTTTAGATCTTGTTGGGAAAATGGATTTTTATTGTTTTTTTATTGTTTTTATTGTTTTTTTTTATGGGGGTTTTGTTTAATGAATCTATCATTTTAATCTCTATCCTAGGCATAAGAAAATTTAACTAAAAGAAATACTATGTTTTTGTCATTTTTTTATGTGTTTTCTAAACAATCTTCCTAATTGACTATGTTGAAGTATGCTTCCCCGGGAACGGCGCCAAAATGTTGGGTCAATTTACTGTTGCAAATGAACGCAAAGTATTTATTATCAATCCGGGTTGGTGAACTTAGAAGCATCCTCAAATTATATGGGTTTCAATCATAGTCAAATTTAGAAGATGAATTATTGATAGTTAGGAAATGCATATTACAAATATAAAAACTAATTTAATTTCTAAACAATGGAATAAGATATATGAAATAATAATCAAGAGGCTCTATGTTCAGAGGTCTTGTTTTTCCTTCATTACTGGTTTATTATATCATCAACACCATTGTGAAAACATGAAAGCAGGAAATCTAACTTCTAAAAAATAGATTAAGATATATGAATTAATAATCAAGAGGCTCTATGTTTAGAGGTTCTGGTTGTCCTTCATTACTCGTTTCATTATATCTTTAACACTATTGTGAAAACATGAAAGCATGAAATTTAACTTCTAAACAATGGATTAAGATATATGAAATAATATTCAAGAGCCTCTATGTTTAGAGGTCCTGGTTGTCCTTCATTTCTGGTTTCATTATATCATCAATACCATTGTGAAAACATGAAAGCAGAAAATAATAAATCTAAACAAAGTAATTCATAAATTACAGCTATGAAAACTAAGAAGTGCACTTAGCTTGGTGCGGAGGCCCTTCCACCCTTGCCTCACGCACTGTAGGTAAACTCGACTACTCAAGACTTCAAGCAATCAATCAGCATGTAACAACATCAAAATATGATATAACAGATCTTCTATTATGTCTTCAAGTCTCAAAGATAATAATAATAAGTCATACAAGTTCCCATTTCCCTACTTGGAGAAAGAGCACTCCTATTTATACATGAGTGGTTTGAAAACAAGATAAGCAACTCATAATTACAAATCCAATCTTCTCTCAACAAATATCCCTATAATTACAAAATATGATGCCTTCAAATCCTCACTCATCTCTCACAAATCTTGGATAAGATATGTTATCCAAATCTCCATGATCTTCTCCTTGGAATCTCCATGATCTTCTTCTTAGAATAATCTTGAACAATTATCCTTTGAATTATTGAAATGGTGGAGAAAATATTCAAGAGGATTTTGAATAATTCTTCCAAATAATCCTACACATTTACAAAGCTCATCCACATTTAAGATATTAGTGAAATATGTCAATTTTCCAATAATTAATCACACATTCTCTAATAATATTAAACATAAATAAATTGGAAAATAATGAGGTAAACCCATGGAGATGGTATGCTAAATGGTTAAATGAGGTAATAGAATGTGAGGAATGGTGAGGACAAACATGATTAAAATGTGACAATTACGAGACCCAACAGAGCCCTCTTCGGTTTGGTAGGGTTAGATACCAAGCCAAAATATTGGTTTGTGGTTACCTCTATTGAGATTTCTTCTTCAGCCTTAGAAATCTGGAGGAGTGATAATAGGTGGATTGGGGCATTGCAAGTATGGGTGCAACAAAGATTCAAGACCATCTGGAAGGAGTATTAGAATGTTGAATCTCCAATCTATTCAAGGCTTAGACATTTTTTCTTAGCAATATATACCAGGTTGTAGTTAAATCAATCAAATTCCATTGGATTTTCTATAGCCAATCCTAATTCCTGAGTGTAAGTGGGATGTCGTAGCTATGGAATTTATTACGAGGTTACCAAATAAAACCAAACAGTATGATTCCATCATGGCGGTGGTGGAAAAATTTATTAAGGAACCTTATTTTTTAGCTATTAATTCCACCCACAACGCAATTAACGTAGGTCAGTTTTTCATGAAGGAAATATTTATATTGCATGGAAAACCTAAGAAAATCATCTCAAATCGAGATGGCAAGTTCAATTTCAAATTTTGGAAGGAATTGTTTGTTGATTTTGGAATCTAACTAGATTTTAGTATAGTATATCACCCTCATACATATGGTCAAATAGAAATGGTAAATTGAACTTTAGAGGAAATGTTGAGAAAGTGTGTCATGCATCATCCAAAGAGGTGGGAAGAATTCGTACCAATAGATGATTTTTCATACAACCATGGGTATCAAGAATCACCGAATATGAGTCCTTTTGAGGCATTGTATGGCTGAAAATGTAACACTCCTATCAACGAGGATGACCCAGTGAATAGAAGGGTTCTTCGACCTGACATGTTAAAAGAAATGGAGTAGGAAGTAATCAAAATCAGGCATAAATTTGAAGCATCCTAGGATATGCAAAAGAGTTATGTATACCAGCAGAGAATGCATAAATAATTCCAAGTGGGAGAGTATGTATATCTCTACATCACACCAAGGAAAATCTCACTAAAAGTGAAACCTTATACTATATTAGCACCCATTTTGTGTGCACCATTTTAGATCTTGGAAAAATACGTATTATTGTCTTAAAAGTTGGCCTTACCACCTACAATAAAAGCACACAATGCATTTCATATTTCTTTTCTTAAAAGGTATGTGTGTGAAAATAATCATTTAATTTCCTGGTGTGTGATATAGGAGGAATACATGGGATAATTCAAACCAAACCAAGGTGAATCACATAGTAGAGATAGCTGCACTCCAAAATCAAGTAATAGAGCAATTTAGAGTGAAATGGAAGCACTTTGGACCTGATGAAGAAATTCAGGAGATGGAAGATCAAATGAGGGTACTAAACCCAATTTTGTTTAATGTATAGGTGGATGTAAGAGTTATGATTATAAAGATAAATTTTTCTCTTTTTATTTATAGTTACAGAATAACGAGGATGATGTTCCCTTAAGGGGGTGGGTTTTGTAATTTTCCTTCCTTTTCACTCATTTTTTTATATGTGTGATCATAATTGTGAAAGCATATGTGGAAACCATGACTATTTGGGACAAATCTTATGAATAATTAAAGAATTAAATTATTTTCTTGAAAAAATAAATGTTATCTTGAAGGGGGGATACATAAATTCAAGTTTGAGGGAGAGTGAAGGAGAGAGATTGGAGAAGTGGACTAATACACCCTCAACCTCAAATATGGAGGAGTTGGCACTAACAATTGAACCAATGCTAGACAGATAGTAAGAGAAGTGATTAGCAAGGTGATGAGCAACCATAGTTGTTTTCCCTTATAAAGGTGGTTGAGGAGGTTGACACTCTCTCAAGTACATGAAGAGATGAAAGGAATGAAGAAAGAAATAAAATAAGGAATAGAGGAAAAACACATGGCACACTAGCAGAGAAAAACTCTAGTGAAAGGATAATGTGATTGGAGAGTGATAACTCCTTGGACAATCAGCATGGAGCACATGGAGGAATTTTGAAGTCATAATTAAGCCCTGTGCTCTAAAATTGCGGTGTTAGTATTGGGGAAAATACTAAGAGGAGGGGGGGATGAATCAATATTTTAAAATCACTTAAATGTTTTCAATTTCTTATTTATATTTATGTACGCTATTTTCATTCAGGAAACCAATGTATGTATGTGACTTTAGCAAAAGGAAAATAACGTATATCCGATTAACTATATTTTCATATATTTAATCATCTATTCCACTTTAACCAGTGTATCATTACTTCATTAGCCTTAAATTAAATAGTAATCATGAGCGATAAGAACTAAATAAACCATCACACATAAACAACAAAACAACACATGAGGACATTAGAATTTTTAGGTGGAAACACAATGTGGGATAAAACCACTGTTGTTGTCATCTTTTTCTTCATATTTTATAGTAAATGAAAAATTCTTAAAATATTGTACTGGCACAAGCTCATACCACTACGCAGGCACCCACTTGTAGAAGGCTACAAACTTCTCTCGTTCTCTACCACCCACTAGAAGGGAGCTCCAACCCGCTAATCTCATCTAATGGATTTTACTGGACGGGAGCTTCTACCCCCTGAATATATTTACTAGCTACCACTGGAAGGAAGCTTTGACTCCCTCACTGAAGGCTCCAACCCTCAACACTTCTATGGACCATGTTTCATAATATTTCATACTGGATCCACCTAACACAAGACATCAAACATTGTTACAATCAAATTTACCCTAAGGTCTCGGGTTTATAAACCTCACAGAGCAGGGGTATGTCATCACAAGAAGGACTCAAATTACCAACTTCTATGCTTTAAACTAGAAAGTGAGGATTGCAGATCTTACCCGTTTATCCTTCGTTTGTAGTAGATCCCATAGGGTTCAAACCCCGGGCAAGTCATCATGCTCTAGAACCTGCAAATCAGCCAAGAACAAGCACAAAAACCTAGTTGTACAACATATATGTTCTAGATGTTAGAAAAATAGCATACATGATCTCATAAAGATAAAAAGAAATAAACTATTCAATATTATTAAGCGTGTATCAGAGACACATGACATATGAACATTAGGAACAAAATGGTACTTCTTTCATTGATAACATGTACAAAAAATAATAGTGGAGAAATTACCTGAGATCTGCCATGGTCTTGAGCAAAACTGTCCTCTGGATTCGTCCAGCCTAGCCTCACAAAGCTTCTTCCATGAATAGTGCATAAAGGATGTTACATAGAATGAGGGTGATCATCACAAGGAAACATGGGTTTCTTGAAAATATGGGAAGTGCAGGAGGCACAGGGGAAATTTCAGACTTGATCAGGGCTATAACAGGCTATTGTATCAATAATTCTCTCTATTCCCTTGTGGGGTATTTATACTTCCTCAAATTAGTTTTTTCAGTTGGGGAATAGTTAGGCCACGGGCTAGGGTAGTTAAATTACAGGAAAAAACATAAAACTAGCCTCAATAATAGGGAAATTTTATATTTGTTAATATTTTAAATAGGATACACGGGTTAGCTATGGATGGACCCGCGTGTTCATGCGGAAAAAAACTGGGCATAGTTGCATATGGATTTTAAAATATTATTTTTTGAGAAATTTGATCAAGTCTGAATGGAAGGGCTACCCAAGGCCAATTCATAAGTCATCAAGTATATATAGGTGATAACTAATGCTATAAAATATGCCCCCTAATATATGAGGTCAGAAGGGGTACATGATGGCTGAAATGTATTATGTGCATAGAAAGAACCTTGCAAGGACTAGAGAGGACTTCACCAGATTTTAGCCTGCCCAAAACTAGTGATAGAAATCAGAAAGATAGCTCATGTCTGAGGCAGGTATGCCCATGTTCAGTGAAAGAGAAGCATGTCCGCATATGCACTATGGAGTGGATCCAATATGTATACAAGTATAACTCAAATGTAAAGTACATAATGGATCATCTGATCACTTCTCGGAAATATAAGTCAAAATCACATCCAAGTATCACATATAGAACACTAATCAATGATGCTGCATAGATATCTGATTGCTGAAGTCACAACTGAATCTCCAAGTACCAAATCATAAGTGGTGGAACAAATGGTACAACATGCAACTCGGGTGCCAAAATATAAAATTCTGTTGTGAAGAAACTGCAACATATAAGGGTGGATGGTGTCACTAGAAGAAAATTGAAAGAGCTTTTAGAGTGAACCAAAACATGTTGATGCAAACTTGACGTCTTCACCGATCACCATGGCACAATTCTACACAATGGGAATAAATTAGCTGAGGTCGATCATGTGAGAAATTGTTTGATTACCGGTCATTGATATATACTGTTAACAAATGTGAGACAACCCATTGATAATGATAATGAGTGTCAAGATGCCCCAGTACAATCTAAGAAGTGTGAATGAATGAGTTGAAGTCAAACACTTGAGAGAATCTATCAATCGGGAGACATTGACGTATTCTCATTATCGATAGTGAATGAGTCTGCCATTGATGAATGAAAACCCTAAGGTACTAGCAAAAGGACTCTAGATATTATTCCCAGAAAAACGAGTCAGAGTTGATGGGAAAAGATCTGTTGGAAGGAAGGCATTAAGGCATCCCACATCTGACCAGCGCGAGTGTAACCTAGAGGCCAATATTTGGAAGGAACTAGACAAAGAAAAGTGAAGTAGCCAAACCGAAGTATGTTTCCCGCATGCAAAAAATGTTGATAGTGCATGACAGAAACCCTTTGAACCAACCAATAATGAAAGTTAACAAAGAGGTGAGATATCCACCGATAGGGTCAAATGGAAATCAAGGTACTGCACGAATCCCAGATGTGATAATGTAAGTTGAAGTCAAACACAAGGGAAACCACTCAGTCGAAGACCCATGATGTTGATCAACTGTTGAGCACAAGGTCACCTATCAATGACGTAAATAGGGCTAGGGTGTGGCTCTAGGTTTACTCTAAGAGCAATATGTCGAAGTTGATAAGAGACAAACCCGCCAGCAAGAAGTCAATGGAGACCTTCTCAAACCGGCACGAGAAAAGGACAAAATAGTTGATTTGATAGAACAATATACTGACCAAACCAAGATGGCCGACCGAAAAATGAGTCAAGACACACTGCAGAAAGGCTGACTCGGGTTAACTTCCCTTGAACAAAGCACGACTCATATTTACTATGGTAGAAAATGATAACTTTGTATAAGTTTTTCATGCAGGAGGCATGAAAAAACCCTCTATATGATTGGAATAGATAACCAATCGGGGGAGTACTGACTCGATAACAATGTTATGGCTTCTCCTAAGTCAAAAAATAAAACCATCCCAAATGGAGGAAAGACTTAGCTTTTTTTGTACTATGTTCAAGGGCGACACAATTGACAGTATAGCTGCCATCAAGTATGGAAGTATTGTCTCGTTCCTGCTCTTTTCGAATATTTTATTTTTTTTGTATTTAGCCTGAAAAAAAATAAAAGAATGTCTGTAGTAAAATCAATAGAATGAGTGTCGGTAAACAGATGCATTAGTTCCTGGGATAGGAACAATCCTATGCTCAATGCAAGGTGGCAAAAACTGGTAAGCGACACTTAAATGGATGTTCCATCCATGGGTAAAGGTGTTAAGTCGCAAAAATAAGTGGTTGTATGCTTAACTTGTACAAAAATGCATGGTCAAAAGAGGGCTTGAACATGAGTCCAAATGAAGCTGACTAAAGGCCTAGATAAACAAGTAGTCAATATGAAATGCGGTAGTAAAACTTAACAACAATGGGAGTCTCTAAGATAAATAGCCAAAATAAAGATAGCGAAGAAAAAGAAGAATGAAGCTTCAATGCATAAGTCATGGCGGGACTAAAGAGGACTCCCGAGCCTACACAAATTGCAGCATGGGCGATAAATGCTAGCGAGGAACTAACTAGGAATCCCATGTAAAGGATGGCTCTAACACCAAGTCATGATTTAAAAAATCGGTGAGTGAAATGGGTTAAATAGTCATGACATGATGGGATCAACCCTATGGCAAGCGATTAGAATGGATGCTAGAATGCAGGAATGTTGTTGAGATTCAACAAGATGACGATCCTAGTGAAAATTAAGCACCTACACTAGGTGGGGCCCACAGGATATTTTTAGGTGTATGTTTATTTTTTAGAATGGTGAGAAAATTCTATTTATAGATGATGTTCTCTTTTTAGATGCATATGCAAAGTCTATTTATAGATCGCATGTCTAAATATAGAATGAATGTCGATTATTATTATCTCTTAATAACAATAGGACAATAAACATTAATATATTCTCAATGAGCACTTGGAAATAGTTAAATGAAGTGGAAAATCAGTTAGCTAAGTGAATTTCAAGTTGAGTGGTTGGTTGGTGGGACATGCAAGTGGAATTAGTTGTAACTGAGTGATTTGAAGTTGTAACAGAGTTGGATGTGTAGTTAAGTGAGTTAAACTCAGTTGTGCTAGTTGTAACTAGTTGTAACTAAAGATACACTAGTGAGAGATTAGTGAATTAAATATTAATTAATTCACATGGAGTGATCTCACATGCAACTGAATATTTACTACTGTTAACTACATGCATGTCAGATCTAGTGGAGACCCAGTTGAGAGATAGGTGAAAGGGACTGTTTGACTATCAGTTGTGACATTAGTGGGTGCACTCATGCAACCACACACACATTGGAGATGCCAATGAGGATTGCGCAGTCAAGGCAAGGCATTATCTTATTCATTTAGGGATTGTGATCAACAAGGATTGCACAGTGGAGGAAAGCTGTCAGGAGGTAGTAAATTTGCGCATGTATTTGCCAATTTTTTGTATGACAGTATGAGACGATTGTATATTGTACTAAGAGCTATTTTATTAGAGTTTTGTATGAAATTGTTTCATGATCCATGATATATACATAATATATGATAATGGGGTTTTTAGCTTTATGCTTGCTAGGTAAAAACATCTGTGTTATGTGTGATTGATCTTTCTTCAAATGTTTCCAATTGGCGATTAAATTTCCGCAAAGATTTTAGTAGAAGGATTTTGTATTTAACGGTGGCATATAATTGTTATATTAGGAGAATCCAAGCAATAAATAATTGTAATAAAATTTATACATGGTATCAGAGAAAATAAGATTGCAATTTTGAAGTAGTAGCTAAGTTTGTTGGTGGAAATAATTCGAATTTGTTGCAAGAATTTCTTGGTGCGATAGTTGAGTAAACATAGAAATGGCTTTCAATGGCTTATGGCTAGAGTATGGACTTGAGGGAATATTGAACTACATTTCCTGGAAGGACAGGATGGAGGCGGTGCTTGAAGATAATGGCTTGAAGGAATTCATTGACAGTGATGTTCCTAAGCCCACTTCAATAGATGTTGCGTTACTTGAGGCATGACAAAAGAAAGTAGCGAAGATGAGAAGGATTCTGTTGGAAGGTGTAAGAGACCATATTGTCTCAAGCCTTCATGGGAAATCCACTCCATTTTCTATGTGGAAGGCTTTGACGGATCTTTTCCAAAGAAGCAATGACCATAGGAAATTGGCGCTAAAGGATAAACTTAGAAAGATCAAGATGGAGAAGGGCGACAATATTCCTAAGTATATCACAAAGTTTGTCCAATGTAGGGATGAACTGGGGAGTGTGGGAATCACAGTTAATGGTGATGATTTGGTGATTTTTTCTCTCTTGGGACTTCCTAAGAGTTGGCACAATTATCAAGTCTCTATCAACAGACGGGAAAAGCTGCCAGATTGGGAACGACTGTGGTCGGATCTAGTGCAGGAGGAGTTCAGGCGGAACACCAGATATGGATCTTCATCAAAGAATGATGATGAAGAGGATTGGGATTTGGCTGCCAAGGAAAATAAAGGGAAGGGGAATAAATCCCATTCAAAATCCGAGTCTAAAGGCAAGAAGTTGGATCTATCCAAGGTGAAGTGTTTTCACTGTCATGAACATGGGCATCTCGCCACTAAATGCCCACAGAAAAAGAAGAACAATAAGGGTGCTGGAGCTGTAGCTAGTGAGGCCCTTCCTTGCAATTTGAACCTGATTTCTCTTTGATCGCATGCTTGGTTTCAAGCACAATGGGATCGGTGTGATATCTTGATAGTGGTGCTTCCTTCCACATGATGGGAGATAAGGAGCTTTTCAGTGACTTGGAGGAGAAAGCTCTCCAGATGCATAGAGAGATGGGCGACGATGGAAGATACAATGCGACTGTCATTGGTACCATTACCTTTGAGAGGGATTCAGGTAAACCATTTCAATTGAAAGATGTTATGCATGTTCCAGGTCTGAAGAAAAAATTGGTCTCAGTCGCAATGTTGGAGGACAAAGGCTATGACGTTGTTTTCAGCGATAGAAAAGATTTCCTGAGACATAAAAAAATGGGTCAAGCCAAGAATATAGGGATTTGAGTTAAGAATCTCTACAAACTGGAGGTAGAAGGCTGCACTTCCATGATGGGAAAGGCGGAAAAAGTGGTGAGCCAGGATGAGGGCGAATTATGGCACAAGTGATTGGGAAATATTCATCATGGAGCTTTGAAAGTCATGCAGCAAATATCTATTGGACTTCCAATGGGAGCACTTACTTACTAGATAAGTGCAAGGGTTGCACCTTGGTGAAGTATGCAAAGTCCACCTTTCATGAAAAGGAGAATCGTGCTTCGGTGATCCTGGAAAGAGTCCACACAGACGTGTGTGGACCATTCTCAGTTGCTTCAACAACAAAACACAGGTATTATGTTATTTTTGTTGATGAATTTTCTCGTAAATTCTGGATCTTCTTCATGCAGAAGAAGGATCAAACATTCTCAAAGTTCTGTGAGTTTAAGGCATTGGTTGAGAAAGAGTCAAGGAAGCTAGTGAAGGCCCTGCAGAGTGATAATGGTGGAGAATACATCTTGAACGAATTCAAAGACTTTTGTAGAAAAGAAGGAATTCAAAGAGAACTCATAACCCACAGCAAAATGGGGTTGCAGAGAGAAAGAACAAAATGATTGTGGGTGTTGCATGAGCGATGCTGCATGATCAGGGCCTACCAATGCATTTGTGGGTAGAAGCATGCAACATTGTGATTTATGTGAAAAATCGTTGTCCTCATAGAGTACTTGGCATGAGTACACCTGAAGAATCTTTTACTGGTAAGAAACAGGATGTTTCTGACTTTAATATTTTTGGCTCATCTATTTATGTGCATGTGACCAAGAATGACAGGAAGAGGCTGGAGCTGACTGCTGAAGTTGGGATATATTTTGCGTACACAAAAACACCTTGTAATTATCGTGTGTATTTTCCAAACAATCCAATGACTGTGGTGTGACATGATATAAAATTCAATGAGGAGAAAGTGATGAAGTTGTCGCTTGAGAGGGATCTATACTTACATGCAGAGGAGAAATTTTTGGTTCCCAAATATGAGTCTCTAGATGTGGATTAGCTGCAGGAGGAGGTTCATGGAGTACAAGAGTCCACTCACGTAGAGCCAAACATCAGAACTGGTAGAAGGCATACCACAGAAGCTGAGAGGATGAAGCTTGATGTGGCACAGAATGTAGTAGTCCCTACTTCATAGCGTAGACAAAGACAGTCTCCTGACTGATTCACTAGATACATGGCTCTCATGAGAAAATGTATTGTGACTAAGCCATCTTATTTTAAGGAAGCAGTGCAGAAGCCCACATGGGTAGATGAAATGGTGGAGGAGTATGACTCCATTGTCAGAAACAATGCTTGGGAAATTGTTCTAAGCCTAGTTGATAAATCAGTGGTAGGTTCAAGATGGATCTACAAGGTAAAACAAGCCACTGATGGGAGTGTTGAGAAATACAAGGCCAGATTTGTGGCCCAGGGATTCTCGCAGATAGAGGGGATAGATTATGAATAAACCTTTACACCTGTTGCATGGTATTCTTCCATAAGTACCATCCTTTCTCTCTCAGCACAGATGGGTTGGAACATTATTCAGATGGATGTGAAGACTATGTTCGTTAATGGGATCATTGAGGAAGAAGTGTACATTAAGCAACCTGAAGGATTTGAGATCTTCAACAGCGAGTCGCATGTGTGCAGACTCAAAAGAGCACTGTATGGGCTAAAGCAAGCACCCCGTGCTTGGTACACTCAGATCGAAATCTATTTCACCGGACTTGGCTTCACCAGGAGTGAGGCGGATGCAAACCTATACCAAATTGTGGTGGAGGGTAAGCTTTTAATCATTGATCTTTATGTTGATGATTTAATACTAACTGGTGATGAGCAGCTGATACACTCATCTAAGGAGGACCTTGTAAAGGAGTTCGAGATGAAGGATATGGGCCTCCTTCATTATTTCATTGGATTGGAAATATGGTAGCGAGATGGTGAACTTTTGTGTCTCAAGGAAAATATGCAAGGCGGATACTAAGTAAGTTTCACATGGAGGGCTGCAAACCCATGGATACTCCTCTTCTAGGAAACTAGAGGAAAGAGGACACTACATATAGAGAGGTAGTGCACGCTACTGTCTATCGACAGTTAGTGGTTTGCTAATGTATTTAGTAAATAAAAGACCAGACATATGCTATGCGGTGAACCAACTTAGTCAAGCGATGGTTGAGCCTACCAAGCTCTTTTGGAAGGCAAGCAAGCATGTCCTGAGATATCTTAGGGGCACATCTGAGTATGGCTTATGGTACAGAAAGACGGATGAGGTGAATTTGCATGGCTTCATGGATCAGATTGGGTGGGCAACCCAACGAACAGAAAGAGCACATCAGGAAGGGTCTTCAGTATTAGATCTATAATTGTTTCTTGGTACAACAGGAAACAACGATCTGTGGCGCTCAGTTCAGCGGAAGCAGAATACATGGCAGCAAGTCAAGTTGCATGTGAGGCTATCTGGATGAGGAAGATCCTGATTGGTTTGTTTGGTTCTCATTTAGATCCTATAGTGATTCATTGTGATAATCAGAGTTGCATTAAACTCTCGATTAATCTTGTGTTTCATGATAGATATAAGCATATAGATATCCAGTATCATCATATCATATTTTTTGTACAACGGAAGATCATGTTGCTTTAGTACATTCCTACGAAAGATCAGGATGCAAATATTTTGATGAAGGTGCTCACCAGGAGAAAATTCAAATACCATAGAGACAGGATTGGGGTGAAGGATAATCCCTTTCTTGTTGAGAGGGAGTGTTGAGATTCAACAAGATGATGATCCTAGTGAAAATTAAGCAGCTAGACTAGGTGGGGCCTGCAGCCTATTTTTAGGTGTATGTCTATTTTTTAGAATGGTGAGCAAATTCTATTTATAGATGATTTTATATTTTTAGATACAGGTGCGAAATCTACTTATAGATCACATGTCTAAATATAGAATGCATGTCGATTATTATTATCCCTTAATAATAATTGGACAATAAACATTAATCTATTCTCAATGAGCACTTGGAAATAGTTAACTAAAGTGGCAAATAAGTTAGCTAAGTGGATTTGAAGTTGAGTGGTTGGTTGGTGGGACATGCAAGTGGACTTACTTGTAACTGAGTGATTCGAAGTTGTAACAGAGTTGGATGTGTAGTTAAGTGATTTAAACTCAGTTGTGCTAGTTCTAACTAGTTGTAACTAAAGATACACTAGCAAGAGATTAGTTAATTAAATATTAATTAATTCACATGCAGTGATCTCACATGAAACTGAATATTTACTACTGTTAACTACATGCATGTCAGATCCAGTGGAGACCCAGTTGATGGATAGGTGAAAGGGACAGTTTGATTATCAGTTGTGACATTAGTGGGTGCATTCATGCAACCACACACACATTGGAGATGCCAATGAGGATTGCGCAGTGAAGGCAAGGAATTATCTCATTCATTCAGGGATTGTGATCAACAGGGATTGCGCAATGGAGGCAGGCTGTCAGGAGGCAGTAAATTGGTGCATGTATTTGCGAATTTTTGTATGACAGTGTGAGACGACTGTATATTGTACTAAGAGCTCTTGGATTAGAGTTTTGTATGATATTGTTCCATGATCCATGATATTTACATAATATATGATAGTGGGGTTTTTATCTTTATGCTTTACCAGTAAAAACATCTGTGTTATGTGTGATTGATCTTTCTTCATGTGTTTGCAATTTGCGATTAAATTTTCGCAAAGATTTTAGTAGAAGGATTCTGTATTTAACAGTGGCATATAATTGTCAGATTAGGAGAATCTAGGCAATACATAATTGTATTAAAATTTCTACAAATGCAATGAAAAGTGAATTCCCTAACCTCTATGCCAGTTCATAATCAAATACCTGCCATGACAGGTCAATGGTCATGGATCTAAAGGAAAATTGGAAATATCTCAAATTCACAAGAATGTACCTGAAAAATAACTTTTCCCAACACTTACAAGCCAAAAGGTTAAACAACCTTAATCAAATTGAAAAAATAGACACAAAAGAAATTTGTGAAAAAAGTTCAAATTCTGGGCATAAATAAGCATTTTGACTCACATTTTGGTCATTTACGCAGTGTAGAAGTGGAAAAGGAGCTCTTGAGAAAAAAACCCCTTTCTTGCAAACAAAGCAACCGACCACTTAATCACCTCAAATCAGTCAGGTAAGCCTTGTACTCATATTATTTATCAATTTCATTCCTATTTCAAGCAATGTTTTAGATTTTTGGCTGTAGGAAATATATTTTCTTTGAAACCCTCTGCATATATGTGGGTTCGTCATGAGGAAATCGCGTATAGACGTGACTGTGTCCGAATGAAGTCGCGTATGCATAGAGCGGAATTCAAAAACTTGTATCTAATGGGTCAATGGGTGAAATTGTCCAGGATGACTATCAGTTGTAGAGAAAGAGAGAAAAATGCAATTGATAATGAAGTGATGGATGATCAACAATCATTAGATATACTTTGAAGCTTTGGTTTACTCAAAATTTTCAAAATTCCAAATATGAAAACCAATAATCGATTTCTCGAGATATTGGTAAATCATTGGGAACCAGATTAAGACTATTTTATGATTGATCAGATGCCATTGAGAATCGAGCTGGAAGACATCTATTTTATCCTTGGAATTTCCCGGAGGGGAGACCTAGTTGATTTGCATGGTAAGCCCACTGGAGGGCTTAATGTAGATGACTATGTCCAGGTCTACTGTGTGGATGGTGCAAGGAAGGTGGGGACTTAGATCCTAATCAAATATGTATGGGACTTGTACATGAAAGTCCTTCTCTTCACAATTGGCAGAGTGGGAAGGTTGGCATCCCTTCACTAGGCCTCATGTACTCACATGAGACTGGAAGTGGAGTTCTTAGCCCATATCTATGATTAGTGCACAGATTTATTGGCTAATTTGAAGAAAAAACTGACTTCCATCCAGCAGGTAAAGATAAAACAATTTGGATATGGCACTATTCTGTTGACATTCTTCTTTGAGAGAGTCCCAGGGCTTTGACCCAAGATTATCTCAACCATCAGCAACCCAAGGGATCCAAGGATAGCCCGATGGGAAATCTTGATTAAGAGAATGGGGGGAAGTGAAGTTCCTTGAACCATATGGGATGATGAGTTCTTCCAATGGTGAGCAGAATAAGTCATCTCAATGGAGGACTATCCCTATGCTCGGATGGATTTTAGAGCAGATTCTAATTTGGTTCTTCCACTCAGAGTAGCATGGGGTGCAATTGGTAATATTTCACATTGATTTTTGGTTATGTAATTTTTTATGATTTTTAAAATTATATGCAAAATTGAAAAATTGTTTTTGATAGGACAATATGACTTACAAAATTTTAATGATCATGATGCAGACATGGGACTAGTTAGACTAGAGGGCTACCCAAGACATAAGCGCCGCATAGGTGAGGAGGACGTTGAAGACCCAGGAAGGACCCTCCATGCCATCTAGAGAAACTTAGAGAGTTTGACTCACCAAGTACCCATGGGAGCTATAGAGGACCTTACTGAGGCTATCCAGAGGAGGGTGGTTGGAGTACCACAAGACTTGGTGTGGTTATTCCATTGTAGCTACTACATTTGTGTTCTATCGAAACACAAATGTTGGGCAGGGACCTTAGGATTAGATTTAGATTTGATCGGATGGCTGTAATATTATTTTTGATGACAGACATGATCGAGCATAAGCCCTAATTTTGTAGGACATGATGGTCCAAATTTTGTATATTTTGAACACTCTGATATATATATATATATATATATATTCACACATACACGCATAGCAATTTATATGATGTGATTGTCCCAAATGTACAATGATAAATGATGTTTTGATATTTTTAAAGTATTGAATGATTAATGTGCCAATCAAGTGCTTGATTAGCTAATGAGTCTGCTAACCAATTATCAGATCAAGGAATATGAATGAACGTTGTAACAAATGTACCCTAAAAAATAATCGATGTAAAAATGGGTCTCTGACATGATAGGTATTGTTTAATTGTGAAACCACCATTTGTGAATCCAAGTAAACTACTAACGAATCAACACCAAGAGATATTGCCTCCAAGAGTAGGTTGACCACTACAATGTACTCTGCCACATTGTTCGAAGCAGGACCAATGCAGACACCTCTTGAAATAAATAACTGACTGGATGGATTGTGGATTACCCAAGTTATGGAAGCCAGGTTCCAGGTATGTCTACTAGCACCATCGACAAAGCCAAAATGACTTATCTCATCCAATAATACCTACCAAATCAAATCAAAATCATCAAAGTCACGCCAAAAATTGAAAAATAGACATGTATAAAAATACAATATATACAACAAAACATATTCTAGGCTGAAGCTTAGGCATAATAATTCTTCAAATAGAGCCCATTTCTGGGCTCTGCCAACTCGTTCCCATCAAAATAAGCCAAGGCATAAGCTCCCTTTTTCAGGACCTTTTTTTACGATAAAGGGGCCATACCACATAGATTTGAACTTACCTACCCCCAAGGAATCCTTCTCTTGGGCATAAATAAATACAAGGTCACCTTCAGAGAAAACCTTAGGCTTGACTGCCTTATTGTACTGAACCTTCACCAGTTTCTTATGCGCCTCATTCATCGTAGCTGCATCTCGGTGCTGCTCATTGAGATGTTCTAGATGGATAAAACATTCTTTGAGACTAGAAGTGTCGAGAAGAAGCTCAAATACCAGCTTAATGGAAGGAATTTCACATTGAATAGGAAATATAGATTCCAACCCATAAACTAGTTGAAACAGAGTGAAACCAGTTGCAGCCTTTATAGACATCTGGTATGCCCAAAGTGCAGAGTACAACATGACGTGTCAATTGGATTGGGATTTATCAATTGTCTATTGAAGAATAGTCTGAAGAATTGGCTTCAACCTTCCCATTGGCTTGAGGATAATAAGGAGATGAATTCTCCTGCCGAAAACCCAATTTGAGAGCCAATTCAACCATCATACTGTTTTGGAAATGACTGCCATGGTTAGTGACAATCTCTTTGGGGATACCAAAGCGAGAAATGAATTGATTAAATAGGAACAGGGTTGCTGTCTCACCATCATTCACAAAAGCACGCATAGCCTCAACCCACTTGGTAAAGTAGTCTACAACTACAATAATGTACTTATGACCCTTATCCGAAGGCAGGTTACAAGTAGTATAATCAATACCCCACTTAGTGAATGGACCGACAGTGATGACAGGAAAGAGCGGAGTTGGATGAGCGCGTATCTTCTGGGTATAAACTTGATAGGGATGACACTTTTTTACTGCCTCAACACAATATTTGAAGATCGAGGGCCAAAATTATCTTGCACACAAGATTTTTTGGGTTGTAGCAAGCCCAGATAAATGACCACCACAAGCTCTAGTGTGGCAATCATTCAGCACAACCTCAGCTTCTTCGAGATTTGAGCAGCGTATAAGGATTTAATCGACCCTAGGACGATATAGAGTGTCACCAATAATCAAGTAACTTTTAGCTGAGTGATTCAACTTTCGACGCTCATCTTTCGAAAAAGCTAAGGGAAACTTTACAGTCTGGAGATAAACATTGAGATCTATGTACCAAGGGTCCTATGAAGAAATGAGAAAAATATGTTCATCAGGAAATGATTCTTCATAAACAATCTCTTCTCTACCAGGGAAAATCATAAATCAACTCTGAAAATACCAAAGACTTCTTGGATTTGGAAAACAGAAATTCGAGATCAAACTCTTGCAAAATAACCATCCATCAATTGTATTTGCCCCCAATCACTTGCCTACTGAGAACAAATTGATATAGATTACCTGTCGTAAAAACATAAGTTTTGCGAAGGAGGATATAATGTTCGAGCCACTAGACAGCATGGATAGCTACCAAAGCAAGTTTTTCAATCTGAGAATACCAGAGTTTAGGACCCACCAAGCCTCTACTAAGGTAGTAAACAACATGCTCGCAAAGAGCATCATCTTCCTGAACTAGAACCATACCTATGGTAGATTATGTTGCAATGAGATATAAGAGGAAATCCCTACTATAATCGGGTGGACTCAGTAATGGAGTAGAGGTCAATGATTTTTTCAAAGCATTGAATGAGCGTTGAACAAAGTCATCCCAGAAAAATGGAACTCCTTTACTTAACAACCTCACAAATCCCTTTGTAATCTCGACATAATTAACAATAAATATCCGTAAGAAATTGGCTTTGCCTTGTAGACTTTGAAGTTTATGGATCGAAGATGGGGGAGGCAACTGAAGTATTGCCTCAACCTTGAAGGGATCTACCGAATCCCTTCCGTAGACATGACGAATCCCAACAACCGACTAGATGTGACAACGAAAACACACTTATTAGGGTTCAACCGAATTTTATAATACTAACATCATTCAAAAACTTGATAAAGTTGTGAAGGATGATCAATTTTCTTGCGAGAACAAGCAGCTAAATCATCCCAATACACCTCGATAATATGTTTGATGTTTTGGAAGGCATAGCAAATAGCCCGTTGAAAGGTAGCTCCAACATTTTTAAGGCCAAAAGGCATCTTCTTGTAAGAAAAGGTACCCCAAGGGAAAATAAAAGCAGTCTTATGCTAATCTTCAGGATGGATAGTGATTTGATTATATCTCGAGAAACCGTCCATGAAGGAGAAAATCTCATTCCCTGCAAACTCATCGATGATATGATCTATAAATGGTGTGGGGTAATTATCTTTAGGATATGCCTTATTCAAATCCCTGAAATCAATGCAAACTCATATCATTCCTTGTTTCTTGTCCACAGGAATTGGATTTGAAACCCACTCAGTTAATGGAACGAGGTATATGAAACCTAACTTTAGCATCTTCTCAACCTTGACTTTGATAGATGTAGACTTCCTAGGGTTGAACAGACGAAGCTTCTACTGAATCGGCTTAGCATTTTTGTATTTATTGATCTCATGTTGGACAATAGATGGATCTATACTACGCATTTCGTCATAATACCAAGCAAACATATCCAAAAATTCTCGAAAGAGATCAGTGTAACTCTGAATTTCTTCAGGGGAACATTCAGCTCCAATGTAGAAGTTCTCAAAAAAATTGGAATCTCTGGAGATGTTCATCGAGGTAGTAGCGGAAATGACAGCCATGTTCCCTTCAGCAAATACCTATGCTGGTGCTAAAGGGTTCAAACTAGGTGAATAGGACCAGAAGACTGAGGGCTAGAGAAACTTGTTTCAACTTCTCGTAAGTCTGGTATAAAATAGGACCAATGATGCAAATCATCCTATAGTCTCTCTACACCAGTCATTGCTTCAAGGATTGCCTCTTCATATGGAAGAGTAGTATCAAGGAAATCTTGAGAAGAAGATGAAGCAAGAGGCCAAGACGGAGCCACATCTCCATCCAATTCCTCCTATGAAAGAGAAACTAGCATGGAGTCTGCAGAGTCAAAAATAGATCGATAAGAAATCTCAACTGTAGACATAGAAAATGCCATTCCACCCACTTGGACTTCTTCTAATGTGGAGGTAGGAGAAGGTAAGTTCCAAGGGTCTGAAAAATAATGAGTTTGAAATAACTCTCTCCGAGTAGGAACCCTAGAGGATGAAATAGCATTGATATGAACCAAAGGAGGTGGAAAATCAAAAGTTCCCATCAACGATGTATACATTCCAACCCCAAAATTCTCAACAGGTTACTTGGTATCATTCAATAAGGGAACAGTCAAGTCAACAGATGCATTCATATCTACAGGAGAATAGTTCATCTGATCAACATTGATAATCCTCCCTTTGTGAGGAAAACATAAAATAGAAATAATAAGGAAGCAATAGCATCCATCTCATAGATCCAGTTTCGCCCAAACATAAGGTTATAGTCTATATTTGCATCAACTATCTCGACCTCAATATTGAAAGTTTTACCTCCAACACAGATGGGTAAAGCTGGAACAATTCCATGTGGCCTATGAGAATGGCCATCAAACGCAGTCAGAAGAGTAGCAGAAGGGGCAGTTGAAGGAAATCCAATAGCCTTCCAACATGTGAGAGACATCACACACGTGCAAGCACCATGATCGATAAGTGTTTGAAAGATAATAAACTTCCAATATGTAGACTTAATCTAGAAATCTATATGATGATGAAGTCTTTTTTTGAAATTCGACATGTCAAATGTGATCATCAGAGAATTCTTTGGATCAACAACCCCAATGGTAGTCAGCAATGCACTCCTTTGTGCAGGACACAACTAGAGTACATCTAACGTAAACATGGCGCAAGGAATTTGAGCCAGATCTTCTACGATCGAGTAGTTCTGGGAAATATTGGCATTAGGATTGATCATTGTACTCTTTGTAGACCCTTTCGACATCCGAGGTATAGGCTCAACTTTAGGCCTCTCTATACGGAGTGGCTCAACATTATTAGGAGCACCTTTAGCTTTCGAAGAGTCAGCTTCACCATAATCATGAGATCTCATAGCGATATCTGCATGAGCACTCATCATGTATATGTTTGATGGATTTTCCCCTTCCTGTTTGCCCCCAGAGGTAGCTCCAGTATGCGCATTCACGCCAAGAAGCAATTGTTGCCCTTTGGGAAAAGGGTTTGTCAGTACAACTAGGGAGCTAGAAGAACCCTGCTGAGCTAACAAGCACTGAGCATCCTGAATTTTTGGGCAGAGGTGAGTAAGATGGTCTCTAGTGCACAACTTGCATGGAAACTTAACCTTATTTTTATTATCCCTCTTACCCTCTCCAACATGATCGTTGGATATGTTCGCATTCCCCTTCTCATCCTTGTCTTTCTTCTTATTATTTCATCCCTTATTCTTCCCATCAGATTGTTTATTTCCTTTGGGGTTAGAAGATTTAACGACACTAATATCCAAGGGCTGAGAAGGAGTTGACACTGAAGGCGTAGCCTGACCAAAAGGAGAAGATTTTATAGACAACTGCTGCAATTGATTTACCAATTTAGCTGTGCCACTATCGATCATACCGATAAATCTGTCACCATGAGGACCAGGTTTGGTTTTGGTTAAATCTAGCTTGGAGTGAGGAGCATCAAAAAATATTTTATTAAGGACCTTAGACTAAAATTAGATCAGTTCTAGTTGTTGGGCCCTAAAAATAGCCTGCTCTTCAGAAAATACCCCTGAAAGGGATACATCCTTTTGGATTTATGGCTGCAGAGACTTAAAAACCATTCGAGAAGGAACTCATTTGGAATCTGGGCTTTGATTAGCCTCTTCCTTCTCCTCCATTCCTGAATATGATCAGAAATGTGAGTTACTTTTTCCTGCTGGAAATTGGCCAAAATATTAGTCCCGACATCATAACGGACAGGCAACTGAAAATGGTTTAAGAACATTGTAGCCAACTCACCAAAAGTAGCAAAAATGCCCCTCGTCAACTCAATATACCATTTCGCTGCATTCCCAGTTAGGGTTCATTGAAATAATATCAACCTAATCGAATCGTTGATAAGGGAGTTTAACAAACACCATAACTGAAAAGTGGTGACATGGTCTGTCGGATCCTCACCAGTCTTCCCTTCAAACTTTGGAATGTTTGAGGGTACTTTAGTGGGTACTGGAGACCAAACCGAACTATACAAAATAGGATTGTTAGTCAATTTAGATAGATCTGGCAAGTTTAAAGTTGCCAGGAATGGTAAGTGCAGAGGAGCCTGGGAATTCCATCCCCCATAGGAAGGATTCCCCATATTCTGAAAATAATAGCCTGGATTTTTTGAGGCACCAGGTTTCCAGATGTTGTTGGTAGAAAATGTTGAGCCATAAGAAAAACCTTGTGACCCAACATTCTGAGAATGACCCCCTCCCATCGTAGGGTTATAAACATGCATATTCCCTCCAATTGAAGTGTTAAAAGAGGAAAAACCCATTGGTAAGGGTTCGAAGCATTAGCGAATGGAGAAAATCCCTTAGAAGCACCTACCTAAGGGAAAGGAACATTCCCTTTATGACCAGAGAAAAACTGACTCCCAGCTCCTAACCCTGTAAAAGCAGGGTTCCATCCCAAAAAAACATTAGAGCCTTGATCTCTGGTGAAAGGATTAAATCCTTGATTTTGAGAGGTGAAAGGTAAGGATCCTAAGGAAGGGTTCGAATGAGAAATATGCCCCCTTCCAAAGGGGAAACCCTGAAATGAAGCTAATCCACTAGCCATAGAAGGAATCAACATGGAGACAGCTGAAACAACGGTAAATAAGACAGAAGGAATCACACTAGAAGGCATTCCAAAAGAAAAGGGGCTAGATTGAGAAGCATATGCTTGGGTGCTTCCACTTGAATATGGAATAGAAGTAGAGCCAAATATAGCAACACTAGAATTGATTGTCGAAATGGAAATAGTACCTCGTCCTTCAACTGAAAGAGGAGTATGAACACTTGCAGTGCTCATAGCCAAAGTTGTGTTCCCAGCCATGGTCATCGAAAGAAAGGGATATGATGGAAAAGGACTAGCCGGTCTCTGAGACTCAGGCGCAATGTACAAAAGGACGTTAGGAAAACTAGCAGGAAGAGGAGATGAAGGAGTCTTAGGAGGTTGAGGAACTTCTTCAACTTCAAATTCTTCTACCAGAAACAAGACTCTAGAGATGAGTGGAGTAATCCTCTCTACAATAGCACTAGCACTAGGACCACCCACAGAAAAAACAAGCCCATAGAGAGGATGACTCTTCGTTGCATTCAAAACCACCGGATAAAAATCACCCACTAAATTACTCCAATGCCTTCTTGAAGAAGGCTCCTCACTTGTAGGAGAAATCCCACAAATCTTCCTCGATCGATGAGGCAATTGGTCAGACACTTTATGAGATTAATTAAGACTCAAAAAATATAAGAAGCTAAGGAATCTAGGAGCAAAGAGCACACTCTAAAAATTTCCTGAGATATAGTTAATCAAGTCACCCTCAGGTATTTCTGATCCAGGTGATTAGGACCAGACACCATAATACAAGAAAGCGAAATAAGAGGACCTTTCGAAAATAGTCTGGGGTAATTATGCCCTAGGCCTACTAGCGAAGGTAACAAAAATAATTACGCTGACCTCCTGACAATAGCCTTTTCCGTTGCAAGTCCCCGAGCTTCGCAAGGGCACCCTCTAGAAGTACTATTGAAAGTGATGCAACATATGTCTCAGGTACCATGGGTATTCCCCACCACAATCACCTATGTGGTCCCTAGGAGAGGAAACTAAGGGCACCAATCCGTATCGGCAGCAGGGCAGAACGGTCTTAGGTAAATATTCAACAAATAAGAGAGGGGGTATCTCTCTTCTCTGCCTTCACTCTCCCTCGCACTTAACTCTTTGGAGGTAGAGCTTTCCCAGTCCACTTAATGGAATTGGATTTCGTTCATTAATAAATTTTCTATGTTTAACAGTTTGAGTGGTCTTGGAGAGTTAACTCTCTACTCACCTATTCCAAGGCCCTATGACCTAGCTAGTTGGTGTATGATTAATGAAAAAATACAAAAAATTATAGTTCATTTTAATTATAGCGCTTGATTTTAAGTGGTTTTTACTTAAGTCAAAGGTATACAGAAGTGAAATTGATGGTGTTTATCGATGCAAAAGAAATCAATGAAAACCTACTACACGAAAATGCAATATTTCCCTTTCGATGAAAAGGGATTTCTAAATGGGTTATATGAAACTAAATAAGCAAAAACTTATTTTATTTTTAGTTACTCACTCTTCACACACTTCAGAAAGCTATCAAAAAGGACTAAAATGCTTCAGTGCCACTAGTGCAAAAAAACTACTAATGATATGCAAAATTCTAGGATCGCTAACTAAGGAATAAAAAAGAGTTTCTCAGGAGAAATAGTTCAATCACTTTTGACAGGCAAGCAAGGCAAGTCCCAACAAGAACTCCTATGCATAGGAAAATCCAAAATGCACTTGATATAAAAGTGAGAGAAATATAGAAAAAGACTCCTTTCAAGACCAAGAAAATGAACCAAAAATAATAAACTAATCAAACTGCTTCAAAATGTATGAAAATTGTACAAATGAAATCAAAGCAAAAGCAACGAAAAACAATAAATGTTTTTTTTTATTTTCACTTATAAGGGAAACAAAAAGATTTCAAAAAGACAAGCACAAAACTACTCAAGAACCAGAATCAAGAAAATGAGTTACAAAGAGGCTTCAAAATGCATAAGCCAACTATGCTACTTTCATAGCGGGACTCAATCAAGAAAGAAGAAGAAAAATACCCAAGAAACTAATTCAAAACAATA
This sequence comes from Pinus albicaulis, assembly GCA_034641835.2. NCBI lineage: Eukaryota > Viridiplantae > Streptophyta > Pinopsida > Pinales > Pinaceae > Pinus > Pinus albicaulis. The sequence goes on along the minus strand of CM076571.1, from coordinate 620,249,442 downwards.
TCATACACTTCCGACAAACAAAAACTCAAAAAACCAAGAAAAGGTCACTTCAAGATTCACTAAAAGGTTAGTCCCAAGAAGTCAAGAAAACCAAAGAAGTCAAAAGAGGAAAAAACCAAAAACGAAGCAATGCATAAGGCCAAGATGAGCAGAAAATAATAGGCTCGTTGTTCTGAATGGTTAGAACAACCAAGAAGTCCAGAAAGAGATCTTGGTGCTACAACCGCAATTGCAATTTCACAAAACAGGCAAAACCACCGAATGACTAGGTCTTCACAAGAAAAAGAGAGAAATTGATATGCAGTCACAATAAACACAGTCTATACACCTATAAGGCACCTCAGGAGTGGCCAACCATAGATAAGAAAGAGTGACAGGGCTTCAAAACTCAGATTTTCAAATTTTCCCAGGCATACGTGGATTCGTTGTGTGAAACATGCATGTATACGCAACTTTAACCAAAGAAACATGCATATATGCGCGTTATTTTAGAGAAAACATAGGGCATACATGACTGTGTACATACGAAGTAGTGTATATAAACAGAAATAAGGAAAAAATAATAATTCAAGCTTGATCAAGAGATCAGGGCTTCTGTCTGGTTGGAAAAAAGACTTACTAGACTATAAATGTTATTAACATGTTAGGGAACCTACAAGACAGATAAACCAACCCAAACTAGGAATTACACATATGTAACTCCTAGTGGAGTCGCCATTTCTGTTATGGGAAAAGTTATCCTAAGGTCCTGGGTTGATAAACCTCACAAAGCAGGGGCATTTCATCACGAGAAGGACTCAAATTACCAACTTCTATGCTTTAAACTAGAAAGTGAGGATTGCAGATCTTACCCGTTTATCCTTCGTTTGTAGTAGATCTCATAGGGTTCAAACCCCATGAAAATCCTCGTGCTCCAGAACCTGCAAATCAGCCAAGAAAAAGCACAAAAACCTTGTTGTACAACATATATGTTATAGATGTTAGAAAAATAGCATACATGATCTCATAAAGATAACAAGAAATAAACTATTCAAGATTATTAAGCGTGTATAAGAGACACATGACACATGAATATCAGGAACAATATGGTACTTCTTTTATTCATAACATGTATAGAAAATAATAGTGGATAAATCACTTGAGATCTACCACGGCCGTGAGCAAAACCATCCTCTAGATTCATCCAACCCTAGCCTCACAAAGCTTCTTCCATGAATGGTGCACAAAGGATGTCACATAGAATGAGGGTGATCATCTCAAGGAAGCAAGGGTTTCCTGAAAATTTGGGAAGTGCAGGAGGCATAGGGTAAATATCAAACTTGATCAGAGCTATAATATGCTATAATATCAATAATTCTCTCTCTCCTCCCTTGGGCCATTCCCTTGAGGGGTATTTATACTTCCTCAAATTAGTTTTTTCAGTTGGGGAACAGTTAGGCCACGGGATAGGGTATTTAAGTTACAAGAAAAACTATAAACTCTGCCTCAATAATAGGGAAATTTTATATTTTTTAATATTTTAAATAGCATACACAGGTTAGCTATGGATGGACCCACGTGTGCACGCAAAAAAAACTAGGCAGAGTCGCGTATGGATTTTAAAATACAGTTTTTTGAGAAATGTAACCAAGTCTAAATGGAAGGGCTACCCAAGGCCAATGCATAAGTCATAAAGTATATAGAGGTGATAAATGATGCTATAATAAAAATGTAGGATAATTTTGATCATATTTTCAGACTGGACCCACTCCCATCATTTAAGCCCAATAAAAAATAACAAATCTAAAACCAATCACTGAATAAAATCACTCAATCACTAAACCAACTTAATCGTCAAATTAATTACTGAATCTCAACCATCTCTTGAAACTAGATCAAACCAATGCATAACAAATATAAACCATTAGATTTACCATACATGAATCAATATACCAAACCATATAAAACATAGTTTTGTTCCTGCAAACCCTTTTTTCAGAATGTATATGCTATTGTTTTGAATCATACCCACGTATGTACATGCTTCCCTTGAAGCAGACCCATGTACAAATCTCAAATTACTAAACAAATGAGTTTTATAAATTATACAAATAATATGTATATCAATGGATTCAATCCGATCATGCGATCTACTAAAGCAAGATACTAAATCCTTCTACAAATCAATTATGGAAAATAAACATGATTTCCAATCACAACAAGTAAAGAAAGAAGTAAATCAAACCACAACAAAGATATTTTCCAGGGGAAATCATACTACTCAAAACCCCTCTATCTTCTATTGTATATTCACCATGGAATCATGAAAAAATTACAATGCACTCTTCTCACAAGAGTCTCCTCCACTCTCACAATTTTCTCACACTGACTCGGACAAAATTGACCAACACTTAGCCAATTTCCTGCCTCTAATCAGCCTGCCTTGCTTGTGCAATTCATGTGGAATTAAATCCCTATTATTTAGGAATTTCAGCCTTCCAAAACTACGCAATGCTCATGGGAAATCCAATGGTTTTCTTACTGCATCTGGGCAACCTACTAATGATACAATTGATAGTTAACATCCCTTTAACCTTTGTCTCAACTAGGTCTCCACTGGAATTGACATGCATGCAACTATTAATAGTAAATCATTAGTTGCATGGTAGATCACTGCATGTGAATTAAATGTGATTTAATTCACTTGATATCTCACTATTGCAACAAACAGTTACAACTATTTCAACTGAATTTAACTCAATTAATTGAGTTAACTGATTTCTCATGCATTAAACTAATGCACATCTTGCAATTCGAATTCCATAACTAATAGAATCACTCTGCATGCCTCACCAACAACCCTCAACTCAAAATTCATGATCTAACTGATTTTATCACACTCAGTTAACTATTACAAGTGATTATGAGATAAAATTACATTTTATTGTCCAATTTATTTAAGGGAAAATTAAATTAGACACACATTTCTTGTTGAATTTTCAACATGATTTTGAATCAATGTAACCCTGAATCAGTCACTGAATCATATCTTGAATACATCACAAATTACTTAACCAAATAAATATCACCATACAGTAGCATCAACACTAATAAACATTCCATTCCATAATAAATTCAACCCAACCAGTACTTTCAAACACATATTATCATGAGACATCATCAACATACAACAACATACATAACATAACTTATCAAATAACATCAACAACCCATCCTGAAAAACCCTATGATGTATACGCAACTCTTACAAAACACATATGCATATGTATGTGATTCTCATGTTTGACACCTCTATACATATTATGAACTTTCATATAATGTATACGTGACTATCTAGAAGAAAATCCACGTATGTATGTGACCTCTCAGAGGTAAACTGACATACATATTTGTAATCACTAAATCATAACTTTGCTACAACCACAACACATACTTTCAAAACCTTACCATCAGACATTCATGTCAGAGTATCAATATCACTATAGGTATATCATTGTTATACATTATCAACAAGTAAATAAAATAACCACATATGATACCATACTTCAGATCTTTCAGATCTATGACTTCTCCTTTGTCCTTGGTGCACCCCTATTTCAAATCAAATAATTCATAAAAAATTCATCACATGCACCCCATAAGACTTGATCTCCATTTCCTTATATAGCATAAGCCTTAGCCAATACCTTAGGCTAATCCCTTAGTAATGTCGATGGTATTCTTCGACGGGATCAAATATCTGTTGTTGCACTCATTACTATGGTCCAATACCATGGTAAAGACCCATGGTATACAAATTACCATGGTGTGGATTTTTTACATGACTTCTATTCATTACACTTGTGTATGTACATGACCTTGCTTCATAGGACCTGTGTATACTTTCCAAAACTTCACCTTTATCATTCCTCTATCTCTGAACTTGAAATTCCTTTTTCCATCATCTTTGTCAAATTTGTACCATCCTTCATAATCATCTTGTTACTATAATGTTGAACTCACCTTTATCAAGTAGGTTTCCATTAAGGACGAAATATTAGCTACAATCTCCCCCTTTGGACTTGATGGCAACCACTTTGGTGTTTGGTCACCACAATCTATAAATATCTACAAATTCATATGTAAATATACCAAGCTAAGCACCAAGCTGCTCTCCCAAAACACCAAGTTTCTCTCCAAGAATTCTTCTCCAAACATCAAGCTTCTCCCCTCCTTTGACATCAAGGGAAAAGGGTTGACCAATGTTGAATGAAGGCTTCTTTTTCCTTTTGTAGAGAGGATCATTGTAGTTCTGATCTGCTTGAATATGAATATTGTATGTTGACCATGCTCCCCTTGATAATATGTTGAATCTTCTGAAAGATATTCAATTAAGTACATGACTCTATGTCTCAACCAAATATGACCTTTCCTATCAATAATGACTGATGCTTACATCAATCACCCAACACAGTCATCATTACATATTTGACTCACCATTACACTAAATGCCTAAAATAATGGGATTACATACATGAATGAATTGACCCCAATAGTCCATACATGACTGAATATTACATTGATTACATCATGGGTCTTTACATGACCTTTACATCAAGATACATATATGACATTTATAACCAAAACTGGAGAACTCAATAGTGAAGTAGCAAGATCACGATAGTCATCAACAACCATCATATAGCATATAGGAACCTACAATGTGAACATATTCATCATCATCATGAAGTAATATGTAGCATCAATCTTCAATAACATCAACATGTGACCAAATATGTAATTCTTTTAAGCTTCACCAAAAATTTGTAGCAACAATATATCAATAACCATCTTCTTGACTTCATGTAACATGCCTTTTCCTCATATATGAATATTTATAATTCAGAGGCAGCAATATTATGCAAGAAGAATTATCACACCATAAACAACTTCACCAATATGCAACTCAAGTAATCATCCATAATATCCTTGTCTACAATTCACCCATCAATGATATCTCATGACATAGAGATAGCAATATGTATATATCTTCTCATCAATAAGATACTCCAACAATAGTAAACCATGAAATCACCATCATCAATCAAGCTTTGTTAGTGACCCATCTCCTTGATCTCATATCATCAAGATCATCATGATCTATATATGAAGAGCCAAATATTATCAAGTAGCGTATATATCATCAAATGTAGCATATGGATAACATATGCATGCATCGTCACCATGTATCACCAACATATGTGAGAACCAAGGACACCATCATATCAAATTCTCAATAAATATATATAGGCATCATCCATAACTTCACCATATCCAACTTAAGCATCATCAAAGACATAATGACAACAACATATAAAATGGCAACAAGTAATGAGTGAATCATCAAACATAGCATGCACATCTTCTTCATCAAGTGTATCACGTAAGATCAACTTTGCTATAGTCATCATCCGAGACTTCAGCAACACATGCATTTTTCAGCAACATCACAAGACATATAACTTAGAAACACCATCATCAACCAACATCATATCTCTTCATTGATGTCAATAATCAATGAAATCATCATAATTTAGAAAGTGGTGCTCAAGAAGCTATAAAAAAATGTATTATTAGAAGCATAATAGGTGCTCCCCCTGAACCTATGCCAAATATTCACCATGAGGTATGATCACATCCAACTTCATCAATCAACAAAGCCATAAAATAAAGTAAAGCAAAAATGAAATATTGCAACAACTCATAAACCATCATGAACCAATATCATTTCTAAGTAACATTTTAACATCATAAATAGACTGTAACCAATCAATGTCAGAACAAAAAATTCAAATAATAACTAATTGAGGCATCTCAAAAACTCTCCCTGAGTCTGTCCCATTGTTTCTCCATCTCATAGAAACATACACGACTGTCTAGATCAAAACTCACATCTATACACGACTGTCCTTCATAAGTTCTGCATACATAAATTAAAATGTTGAACTTTCATAACCACAACTCCATTTGAGTTTGTATTGTATGTTATTGATCATTGTTACTACATCAGATGTAATGTCAGTAACCAAAATAACATCAAGATATACTTATGTATACCTCCCCCTGAGATCATATATCACCAATCCTGAGGAGCTGATAATCATCACCGTCACTTCATGAGGTCATGTACCTCACATCACTTCTATAGTCACTGTGAGAAGTAATATTTTAGGAACAATTTACTGTAGTAGAGACCATCTTCTTTTATTCTGAATATGAATAAGAGGGACTGTCCCTCTCATTTCTGCTTGAATTCTTCTCTAAAAACACATATAATTTTTCTGGATTTCTATATCCTCTTTCTATGACCTTTCCAATTTCTTCATCTATAACCTTGCATTTGGTTGATGTAAACACAATCATATTTCCTTTATCCACCATTTTTTCTACACTTAGAATATTTTTCTTAAGCCCTTGAACTAATAATGTATCAACTTCTCTTCTATGCTTATTAATTTTGGATCTAAATTTTCCAAGAACTTTCGCTGGAGCATTATTTCCAAGAATAACCTTACCATCTTTGTATTTCTTTAGAGACTCAAACATGTTCTTATCTCTAGTCATGTGATGATAGAATTAGTTGTCTATGTACCATTCATATTCATCTTTAAACGGGAAGAGAGCAAGACCAAACCTTATGTGTTCTTCTTCTTTCTACTTATTATGAGAAATGTTGGTGGATCCATCTTGCTCAGGTATTTTAACATCACTATTCTTATATTATTTCTTTTCATGTTGTCTATGGCGATCCATTGATTTTATCCTGCATTATTTTGCTACATGCCCAAACTTGTTACAACAATAACATCTTATATGACCAAAAAAGGAAGCAGAGGAATCATAATATTTCTGTTTCATATTCCTTTTATTGAAATCAATAGCTTTGTGACCAAATATGTTACAAGTAAAACAATATTCCTTAAATAAACTTGAGTACCTTGGAGTTGATGATAGTTTTGTGAGATGACTACTTGCTTGAGATTGAAAAAATATGCTTTTATAATTGTCCACAACATGTCCATAATTATGACATATAGAGAATTCAACATTATTCATTAGAGAAGAGATTTGATTAATGTTTCTATTGGGGCTCCTGTGATTTGGCAGATTTGGCAATACCAAATGACAAGACAACATCAAACCACTTTGGGATCTCAGGATCTAGCCCTCCTGGATCTAGAGAGGGATCTCTCTATATATGTAAAGAATGATATATCTTTAAGGTCAGTTTATGGTATTAGGCTAGTTATGAAGCATAGGGTTTTTTTTGTTTGTTTGGTTGGAGATCATTAACTGAGAAGGTTATGTGAAGTGAATAAGGAACTAAGTAGTAGGATGTTTCAACATGGGAAGATAGGTCAAGAGAAGTGACAATCCATTGGGCTATGGAGTCATAAAAGGGTTTACTCTCATAACAACTATCAAAGGGTTTCCATAGGGCAAGTCATCTATACCAAAGGATCTCTTTAGATAGGTGGTGAGATGGAACATTAAGAAGTGAGGTGAAAGAAAGAAACCAAAGTGTAGCCTAAGATCAGGTAAGTAATTTTAACCTATCCTGCTTTTGACATACTTTCAAAGGAAACTCTCAATAAGAAAACAAAGGGTAGCCTAAGATCAAGTAAAGACTTTTAACTTAACCTGCTTTCAGCATACTCTCAAGGGAAACAATCCAGCAGTCCTCATAACCGCTTTTAGACAGTAGAAAACATTCAAGATTAAACACAGAGCTAGGCATAAGATCAGAGAAAGACTTTTAACCTTCTCTTCTTTTGAAACCAACTCACAGGGAAAATTTCAAGACAAACTGTTGGAGAAGAAAATAGAGGACAGGGCTAACCATATACTTCCCTAGTTTCAATCTTTACTTAGCATGAAATGAAAATATCTTTCAAGAACAATGTTTCAAGTTGTACTCAGCAAGACATGGGCTCACCAACATTCCTTGATTGGTTATACTCTATAGAATTATTCTCAAATACACAATCAGAGGAAAACATAAAGATAAAGCTTAACAGTGAGATTTTGGGTACTTCCAACAGTATGTCCTAGTCTATACTTGTTATTCTTTATCATAGAATAATGGACAGTATGAAAAAACATGAAAGGAGACAATTACAGTAAGGAAAACATCACCAATAATATAGACCAGGATCCTGTGAATCTGCTTGTTCAATTGATGTGCAAAACCAATCACATACTTTTAGCCCAATGGCTTTTACAGTCCAAAATTCTCTTCCCATCCTACTATATTACAAGCTACTCATCTACTTCCCCTCAATAACAATTCAAACAATCAATAAAATCCTAACCCTTTACAATGAATTTTCAATGAATACTTATAGGTGAATGAGGAGGTGGAGTAGTAGATATGAACTTAAATGATTCATTAAGACAAAGGGGAGGAAGTATTTGAATGCCCACTCTGCATAATGGCTTTGCATTAACTGTTGGTACCCTCTAGGCTAGTTTAGAAGTCTTTGTCAGGTTGACAATAACTTCAGGTATGTCTCTTTGAAGTACTCTCTGGTTGTTGGTACTCTTTTTTGCCTTCTGAGATAAGCAAGGTGATAGAAGGTCTCTCAGGTCTTCCATACTTCCATAACTGCTATCCTGACAATTTTAAGGACTTCTGTCAAAGTAGTAATTGTTCTGGTGCTTGATGGAAAAAGGAGGAGGTCGTGTAGCTAGTCCTTCTTTGAAGAGGTACGTTCTGATGATATTAAATCACTGATGTGGCTTGATGTGTGCTTTAGGCTTCATTAAGACTATTTAATCATCTTCATGGTTCTAATCCTTGCTGACTGTGGATTAGGCTTCTTGGTCTTTAATATTATGCACTAATTTTCTTAATCTTCTTCCGATACTCTTTAGACTTCTGCTGACCCGTTTGTGTGAACACACAGGCTATTGAGGCGCTAGAGAGTTTATGTTAGGGTTAATAACCTGATATTCATAAAACATGTTTTAAACCTTCTCAGGGATTTCTTCCTCTATGATCTTCAGCTCTGTGATTGTCCTTCTTTGTTATGTGTCACCTGTATGTGAATGTGAAGACTGTATGGATTCATCACCACTGAAACCTGCAAAAAAGGAAAAACATGTTATAAAAACCAGCGGGAGTGGGGATGACTGCTTCGGAGGCTCATGAGGGTGGAGGAGTAGTGAGGGAAAATGTGAGCGCAGCGGAAAAATGGGGGAAAATCCTGGCAGAGCAGCTAACCAGGTGCAAATGGAGGTTTGGGTGTGAGGATGAACGTGGACCGTTGGATTAGAACAATAAACGGTGGGGATATTTCGATGGAGTCATTCAGGAGATCAGATGAATGGTGGACGAATGAAAACGCGATATAATGTGGGCCATTCGATCTCAGAGATCGACGGCTAGGAAAAAACGCGAAAGGGAATGTTGCGGAGGGCGGCGATTTGGCGGAAAACTGGGAATGGTTTTCGTGCGGAAAAATGGGGGGGGGGGGGGGCGCATTATTGCCCAAAAAAATTTGATTCCATACATTGATCGCCACATGGATTTCTAAAACCACTCATTTCATAAAATTTTTAGGTGTTAAACCTCTGGCATAAAATTTTTTCGATATGGAGTGTCAGCCGTCGGATGATGGGCGACAGATCCGAAGGTGCGGATTGCACGTGATAAGCAACAATGTGTGCAGGGAGAAACAAATGGTGGGCCCCGATAGCGACGTAAGGAGGCTTGTCGCGGGGTGAATAGCAGTTTAAGTGTGAACTGTTGGATCTGCATAAATGAATGGCTAAGATCTAAGGATGAGGCGGAAAGTTTGAAAGGAGAAAAGGGATGAGAGTTGGAAAGGCAGAGGAAGGGAGGCCCGATGGCCGTTGATCTCTGCAGATCAACGGTCCATATTCGCTGAGGAAAATTTCATCGGGGATGGAAGAATAGAAGGGGTAAAGGAGTTTGAATCATCGAGGCGTACGATGATCGTCAGATTTATTGGGATGGACGGTCAAGATCTGTTTTAACACCATAAGGTCAGAAAACAAAAAATAGAAAGAAAGAAAAGCTCCGAAGGGATGTTTAGACCCTTTAGTGCCTGATTGCAAGGCCAAGGTTATATGAGGTGGAGGGCTAAAAGATATAAGCCCTTGGGGGCTTAAAAACCTTTATATTGCGAAAGACTGCTTTAGGCCCAAAAATAAGGAATTTTAAGGCCAAATGGGGTTTTTGATAGATGAAAGAAGGGATTTTAAAACCAAATGAGGGGGACATATAAGGTTTTAAGAGGGTTTTGATGATTTTGAGGTTAAAATGAAGGTTTATAGAGGAATTTGGTGAAGGGAATAATGATGAAAATTGGGGAATTTTGTGGGAGTGAAAAGGAGAAAATGGAGGCCTTTTTTAGAACAGTCTCTTTCACAAACATTGGGGTTCATTAATGGAAACAGTAGTGAAGATTCTCTAAAGGGTAGAAGACACATGGAGGCTTCAATAATGATAGATTTACAAAGGAAATGTTTCTCTTGAAGGCTCAGAAACATATTTAGCCACCTGTTTGCTTTGACAAATTATTATAGGTGGCTAGCAGTTTCTATTCTTTGTAGAAAATTATTTCTTTTGAAAATTCATCTTTCTTGGATATAGATCTAGCTGAATCCTTATCTCTTTAACAGGAATTTTTAATGTTGTATCATTCAATATCCCTTCAAAATCATGTGAAATCGATTATCCTCTTATAGTTTCGTGACAATCAAGACCGAAATTAATGGAAGGAAACCTTTGACTACTAGAATGTTATCCAAAATCTTAGTACTATATTGAAATCTTGAGTGTTTATTATTTTCTTCTAATTTACCTTTTAGAATGTTTACCTCAACCTCCATTATTTGGTATTTCTCTTCCTTTTCTAGATACTGCTTCCTCATTCCTTCTTCAAATTTTCTTCCTTCTTTTATTTTCTCCTTTAACTTTATAATCTTGTCTCGAAGCCCATTCTCTTGTTCTTCAAATGCTTGAAGTAGCTCTTCATTTCACTTGTTTGAATTTTCAAGATATGCTCTTAGAGAGACGATCTCAACTTCAAGACCTTCACAATATTGTTTAGATTCTACTGCAACATTTACCGATTTGATATGATCCCTGTTATCACATGCCTACAACTTATCCTTAATATTTCTAATCCTTTTAAAGGAAAAAACATTTTTTCTTATAAGATTAAATACTTCTACTAACATGTCTTCTTTTGAACTAGTGACTCCACCTGACATAACATTCTCATCTTTTGATACAACATTATTTTCTTTAGAAGAAATAATACCTGTTGGTTATTTTAATGAACAATATTCCTTTGTTTTTCCTTCATGGATTGCATGTAGCTTATCCCATGCTTCCTTTGCAGTTGCATAATGCATAACCCTATTTAATTTTGAATTAGGTATGTTATTAATGATGTCACTTAATGCCTTACTGTTATTTTTCACTTCTTCACCTAATGGGGGAATTTTAGTGAAACCATTACATAATAAATACCAAAGTTAAGATCCAAGGTTCATTAGATTAGACTTTATATTTTCTTTATATTCTCTATAATTATCATTACTTAGCATAGGCATACCTTCATTGTCCATTGTTTCTAACATGCCTTGTTATTTTGCTTTTAGGGCCATTAATTTTGAATTAGTTTTCTCTTTAGAATTCTTACTTTCATTTTTACCCATGAGAGAAAGTTCAGTTGATTCATTGTCACCTTCACTATCATTATTACATAGACAAGGAAATAGAACACAATTAGAAAAAAAACCCATAATTGATAATTATTCGTTATTGTATTCTTCATTCTTCATCAATAGAAAGTGAGGTGCTCCTAAAGTTGAGTATTTGTTGACATCTATAACTATCATTGCATATGATATATCACTGTCACTACCACAATTTTATGACTCCTCACTTTGAGTAATTTTCTTCTTTCCCATCATCCCTAATCCACTCTAAGCAGTTAAGCTTCAATTGAAGTGACCTACTTCGATACCAATTATTGGGGGGGGGGGGGGGGGGGGTGAAATAGTATTTTAAAATCACTTCAACCTTTTCAATTTCTTATTTAGATTTATGTATACTACTATCATTCAGGAAACTAGCATATGTACGTGACTTTAGTAAATGAAAACAACATATATCCAATTAAATATATTTTCATATATTTCATCATTTGTTCTACTTTGACCAGTGTAGCGTTACTTCATTAGCCTTTAATTAAACAATCATCATGAGTAGTAAGAACAAAATAAACCATCACACACAAGAATCACAAAAACACATGAGGACATCGAGTTTTCTAGTTGGAAACCCAATGTGGGAGAAAACCATCGTTGTCATCATCTATGTCTTCATATTTTATTATAAATGAAAAAATATTACAATATTGTACTGGCTTAGACTCATAATAGTATGCAGGAACCCACCTGTATAAGGCTACAACTTTCTCTCATTCTCCATCACCCACTAGAAGGGAATTCCAACCCCCTAATCTTGTTTACCGGCTTCTGCCGAAAGGGATTTCCCACCCCCTGAATAGATTTACCAGCTACCACTGGAAGGAAGTTGTGATGCCCTCATTGAAGGCTCCAACCCTCTCACCTCTATGTACCATGTTCCATAATATTTCATATTGGATCCACCTGACACAAGACATCAAATGTGTAGGCCACTTTTCATTATATTTTTAGATTTGGCCCACTTCCATCATTTAATCCCAATAAAAAATGTTGAAAATTACAACAAGAAAAGATTGTAATTTAATTTTCCCTTGAATTAAATTCGAATAAAATTTTAATTCCACATCAGAAGACAATGTTTACAAGTTAACTAAGTTAGTATGACTTATTTGTTTCAATTAAAATGAGTTGAGGGTCTAACTTGAGTCATGTAAAGTGTCTCCTATAGTATAGAAGCCCTAGTTGAGTTTATTTTAGTTGTAATTAATTAACTCATTTAATATGAGTTAAAATCAATTTAACTAGTTCTAACAGGTGGAGGAACTAGTGAGAGGTCAAACAGTGGAACATGGACTTGATCATATCTAGTAATCAATCAAATAACTGATGATTCACTCATAAATAACTCATGCATGTAAGTTCTCAAAAATACGCAGTTGAGATTGGAGTTCAAGGCCAGTGTACTATTAGTTGTATAATAATCCAAATTGTACAGGTGGTGCATGCAGTCAGAGGAAGGCCCCTAATGGATTACACAGTATGGATTAGTAATTTCCCTAATTAATAAGGCATAAATAACCAAGGAAACAATGCAAGGAAATAGGGATCCTAGAGGGTAGAAAATTGGTCAAGTATTGAACCAAGCTTGTAACAATGTAAACTTTGAAACGGGAATGGAAACGAGTACCCGCTTTTTTGAGGTAGCAAAAAATGGTCTAATTTTGAAAAGCGTTGATTCAACATACTCTTAATTTTTTTAAGCATGTTTTTTACACATTAAATTTTCTTATGACCAAGTATAGACATTATTTTTAAAAAGTTAGTGTTTTTATGTTGATTTTGAAAAGTGTTGATGCCAGCATCATCCCATTTTTTTTAAGACTTATTTTTGACTTAGAATTTTCTAATCTATTAAATGCTAATAATTATTTTCTAAATTTAACAATTTTTGAGGTACTCGACTTCTTCCTCTTCACTTACATATTTTTTTCAAGTATTTTTCAGGTATTTTTTTTTTGTTTTTGTTTTTTTTTTTTTTTTTGTAGTGAGATATTTGATTTTTTGCAGTGTCAAAAAAACAAAAAAGGTCAAAATTTTAAAGTGTCAATCTTCTATCTAATTATATATTGTTAAATAATATTTCATTGCACATGAAATAATTGCCACTACAAAAGCTAGAATTTTTACCAATTTACATAAAAAACGCATTTTGAATATTGAAAAAACTTAAAATATACACATTTTGCATCCTTTTTGCTAAAACTTACATGTCAAATAAACCATTTTTATAGGAAAAAATTAACAAAACAAGTATAAAAATTAGCAATTTTTGTGAATTTTATGTGAAAAGTTAATAATAATTACATTTTTTTTCAAAACTTACATGATTCACATAAAAATGAAGTGAAAATAACATTATACGAATATTAAACATATAATAACAGCAAATGAATATTTATTTCTTCTCATAAAATGTTAGAGTCAAAAAATTACAAGTATAACTTATGAATAGTTACAAAAAATTAGCTTCATTTGGAAGCTTAACTTAATCAATAATCAATAATATCATGTAACCCAAAATCTTCATCTTCAAGAGTTTCATTATTGTCCTCTTCCACAATAATTTCATCATTGGCTTCAGTTTCATCATTTCCCTCTTCTAATGGATCTTTGATGTTTGTGAACGTCCCAAAGTATGCCTTTGCAATCATTCCATCTAATGGTGGTTGAGGTTATTTTGCTTTTTTTTTCCACACGAGATTCATTAAAATCCCCTATTCTCAAACCAACTTCTTGCATTGCATGTGGAAGAAATTGAAGAGCATTGATTCTTCGATGAATAAATTTGCAGTGTACTAGGTATTTTTCAATGGAAATGTAATTTATTCCTTTTTGTAAGCAACATGCTAATGTTGTACCTAATCATCATGTACAAAAGAAAAAATTTAGTAAATTAGTATAAACACATTAAAATTAAAAAAGAAAATAGTGAAATTCATTCTTATATAATAAAAATTACCAGAGCTTGAAAATAAATCCAAAACCCAATCTCCTTCATTTGAACATAAATCTAAAAGATAGTTAATCAATGATTGTGGTTTTTGATATCTGTTAACTATCTCTCCTTTTGCTTCTTTATCTTCATATGCTAGTTTTTTTACAACAGCATCATGGACTGGTACTTGGCTATGATTCTTTCCATATACTTGATTCAAAAGAATAGTCTTGTAGCTATCATCCTTTGTCCAACTTTCAACATGAATGAACTCATAGTCACTTATAATTTGTTGATTTCTGCCAGAAATAAGATTTGGCTTTTGCCTTTAACATGAAATAGTAAAATTTCAATTAACTTGTACATAAATTATTATTTTAACATTAATCAAACATAAAATTTCAACGTCTTTCCATGTAAGCTGCATCCTTGACTTTGATTTTCCCTTGTAGCTTTATAATTACAATCCCAATTGTGTGTTTGAATGAAATGTCACAAATCTCAAAAATGGTAATGTCATGAATTCTATAAATCCCGCAACCACTTTACTAAATGCTTGATAATTATAGGGGTCACTATCATATTCAATGTTTGGGATATTGGAACCATGAGGAATATCTACAATAACTAGGGAATAACCCCTTTTAGGTATGAGTTTTTCAATATCTTCACAATCACTTGATATTATTTGATATTGGATAGTGTGGATCCCATTCGAAATGAAATGATTAAGGCTGGAATCAAGTACAACACCACTAATACGTTGTTTTCTTATCCTTTCCATTTTTATTTTTTCAATAAAGCTTCTGAAACTATCTAGTGCTCCATTTTCATCCTTCTTCATCTTTAATACAATAAACAAAAGAAATGTATAAGTTATAAATTAAAAATAATATACATATGAATAGAAATGAATGTATGAATGAACATAACTTTTTAAATGCAAGATAAAAATATTTTAGCACTAATGTAGAACTTGACTTTGGGTAGTTGCATACAACATCATCCCAACTATCTTCATTAAACAATTTGACCTTTTGTTCTTGTATTCTCATATAAAACTTGTAAATGAATAAATGAAGTAAATAATGTTAGTATAGTTCTATGTATTAAAAATAATACCAAGAACAATATATTATATTTAACAGAAAGTTATAATCCAAAAAAAGGTAAAAATAACAAACTTACTTTAGAAATTCCTCAGACATTTCCTCCATTAATAATTCTCCTAACTTTACACGATATAATATTTTTTTGACAAGCTTTTCATCCTTCACTCCTTGCATTGATCTCTAAGCTGTGATAGTCATATATTCTAGAAGGAGCTTCATTTCAGGACCTGATTTACTGGTTGTATATATCAATGGTTTAGAATTTTTGACAATCTGACTTTTGATGTCAACGTTCTCCCATAACTCAAAATTTTGATCAATCAATTCCCATATCTCTCTAGTTCTAAATACCGACTGGAAAATGTTATCCATACCTCTGAATATTTCATAATTTACTTTGACACCTTTTGAACTGATTTTTTCTTCGATTTGATAACTGATTTCCATACAACATTCCTTCTGAAATGCATGATTAACCTTTGTCTTATCACCGCCACATTTTTCTTCAAATTCACTATGAATAAATATGACCCTTTGGATGAAAGTCATAGACATCATATACTCATTATTTGAATTATGATCCCATGCCAATAAATTTGCTTCTGTATCTGTTAAACCTGCATAAATGATACATTTCATTGTTTCAAAATGCGAATTATTGAGATATTCCTGCATCAATTTTGTTTGAAATTCTATAGAATGGTTTCCCCCAAGTATATAATATTTGTATTCAAAAAATTTTGACTTGTCAAATGATTCTTTGTTAGGAACCTGACTTGGACCAACAAGAAGAACATAATCAACCACCTGTGCAAAGGGGTTGTTCCTCATCAAAGTTTTCAAATTGTGAACATGAAAGTGGCGTGGCTTCCTAATTTGATATTTGAATTGTCCTTCATATGGCTTGTAGTCTTGAATGACATTAAGTTGAAATGACTTACCACCCTCAATTAATTTTTTCTTCATCAAATGATGTCGAATGGCATTTTGTTTTCTTTTCATAACGCCATCCTCTACATCAGCTCCTAGTGTAATGATTTCCCTTCTTGCTTTGGAGTTTTCACTAGGCCCTTCACTGTTTTCCATGATTTTTTGAGAATGAGCATTTTTTTGTTTCTTCCTCCTATCCGTTATGATATTTTCTTGAATTGAAACAATCTCCTCATCATAAACTATAAGGGAGACATTCTTCGACATTTTTATTTTTGTTTTTTTATGGATCTTCTCCTTTCTAACTTCAGTTCTAATATGATCCTCAGATATGGCAACACATCCTTCATCTTTAACTTCAGCTTCAGCTTCAACTTTAGCTTCCTCATTTTGAAAAGTAACATGTCTACCTTTACTAGATTGATCCTTTTGATACAATCTTGTAGCATCATGAAGTATTTTTTTTGCTTCTTTTCCATATCTTTTGCTTCATGTTCATGGAAAATGGAGTGAAAATTCATAATATCTCGCTCTATATAATAGATTCCCCCAAACATAATTGAAATGCCCCTCGTAAAATCCTATAAAACAAAATACAATATGTCAATATTAACTAAGTTACTAAGAATACAATGATACAATTTGAATAACGCAAAACATGTAAGTTTAAATAAAAATACTTACAATCTTCTGTGCAATATTTTGTATGATTTATTTGCATATATTTGAAGAATATTCCCCTCTGTTATACATCGACAATGTAAAATGATATCTATGTTTATCATGTGACTTGGGTGGTTTTGATAGTATATAAACACTTTCATTATTTGGAAGAATGTATAGGTCTAATACATTTACCACTAGGTCATAACTTTCAATATCAAAATTCTTACTATAATACAGATATAGTTGTAGAGATTCATCTTCTATATCTTTCAGAAACCATGCATATTTTGAAAAATTCATTTTTTTTTATTTCTTCCAGTGTGAAAGCGACTTCTTTTCTTTTGTGGATACATCTCCGACATTTTCAGTAATTAACTGAGGTGCAGTTCTTCTAGCAGTGATTTTTGAAGGCCCAGCTATAGCTTTAGATTATGAAAATGTTGACTTTGGTCCAAAAATATTGACAGAAACCTTATTTGATGCCATTTTCCTGCAAACATATATATCTACATATAAATTACTAAATCACAAAAAACAAATACCTTACGTAAACAAAATAGAAAACTTGTTTTTTTTTTTTTTAAATGATATTTTTATATATTTTTTCCTTGACAGAAACTGTAAAACACTTTTTTTTTACATGTCATCTACCCAACCCCCCTAAAAAAAAAAAAATTAGAATCGGCCCCCCTAAATTTAAAACAAGTTCCTTTAAAAAAATTGTAATTTTTTTTATATTTTCTCACTAACCCCACTAAAAAATTTTATAATTTTTTTATATGCACAAGGCCCCGATTCTCATAATCGACCCTATGGGAATATAATTTTTTATTTTTATTTTTTTATATGCCCAAAGGGCCAATTTAACTGGCCCCATTTCACACGTGAATCTTTAGTATTTATATATATATATATATATATATATATATATATATATATATATATATATATATATATATATATATATATATATATATATATATATATATATATGCCTAAATGGATGATTTTGAGAATCGGCCCCTTGGGCATATAAAAAAAGTTTAATTTTCTTTTATATGCCCAAAGGGTCGATTCCGAGAATTGACCCGTTGGCCATATAAGAAAACTATTTTTTTTAATATGTGCAAGAGGCCGATTTTGAGAATCATGGTCGATTCTCATAATCGACCTCCCTACCTTGGGCACCTTCCCGCTTGGGCAGTCGCCGCCTCGTGGCATGTCCACCCACAACACAGCACCGTGGGCATGTGCTCCGAGCAGAGGTGCCCACAGGGCGGTGTCTGCTTGAGCCCTAAGGTGCTTGAGGGCAGCCCTTGAGCTCCGGCAGACGTCGCCCCGTCGGTGGTGCTCGCCCGAGCCTAAGGGCTAGCACTTGGGCATTGTGCCATGCTGCGAGTGGATGTACCTACGGTGTGATGTCCGCCCATGATGTTGTGTTGCGGGCATACATCACCCCGTGCCGAGGGATTCGGTTCCCCCTGCCTAGCAGGAGGTCAATTCCCAGAATCAGCCTCCTACCGGGCAGGGGGGACGATTCTGGGAATCACCACCCTGCATGGTAGGAGGTTGATTCTCATAATCAGCTTCCTACCAAGCAGGGGACCGACTCCATGGGCTCGTGTGAACATCGCCCCGTGGGTGCTACACCCATAGCATGATTCCCACGGCTCCCATACTGTGGGTGGACGTTCCCGCATGACGACGTCCACTTGAGCTCGAGGGCTGCCACTTAGGCACCCTCGGGCTCGGGAAAACGCTGCCCCATGGGTGCGTCTACCCGCAGCACAACGCTAAGGGTGGCCCTCCAGATTGGGCGGACGTGCCCATGGGACGCGTCCGCCCGAAGCACGAGTGCCCTGGCCCAAGTGGGCGCACCCACCGACCCCCTTGCAAGCAGGGGGGAATATTTGCATAATCGACCCCTCTGTTTGCCTAGGGGGCCAGTGGGTGCACCCACTTGGGCCAGATCGGCCATGTTCTGCCCTAGGCGAGCCCACCCACAATCGGCATGTTAATTTTTTTTTTAATTTTAGATTTAAAAAAAAAAAAAATCTTTCTTTTTCGACATAAAAAAATTAATGGCAAAAGATGGTAAATTTTTAATGGTTTCAAATAACTTGAATTTAATTAATTTTAGCAGTTTCTGCTCTAGAAAATCGTTCCAATATTTTAAACAAGCCTCAAGAAATATTAACATGATGTGTGGAATAGTGAAAATGACATTTCTTATAAAGCGTAAATAATGGAATTTTTTTCAGCGGGGGGAATGTGGGATAAAAAACATTGATGAATATTAAAAAAATAAAATTTATAATTTAGTAAAAGTTATATAATTTAATTAAAATGATTTTAGTTTAAAAAAATTATTAAGAGAAAAATGTCTGGGGAATTTAATTTGAAATTAAGGTCCATATTATAAGAATATTTTAATAACTAATTTTCAAATAAATCGTTTAAATAAAATTTGGAGGGACATTATACTTCAAGCAAAAAAATTCACAGAAAAATTTTGGAGGGAATTTTTCATTGTTTCGGCTATATATTATCATTGGGAGAGAGATCATTTGCATCATTCAACATTTCTTGTTTGAGTGTTATGGATTCCCCTGATAGTGAAGTTTCGTTTTATGAAGCATCAACATCTTCATCATGTAACAAATCTATTCATATTGATGAATATAACTAGAGAAGTAGTGACAAAATGAAAGATGAAGATTTTCAAATGAATAGAGTGTCTAAATGTCATGTTATTCCTAATCCTATGGACTATGAAAGCAACAATGATGAATGGAAAGATGAAGAATTTCCAAAAACTAGAGACTCCAATTTTCCACTTAGCCCTAATCATAAGGACTTTGAGAGCAATAGTGATGAATGGCAGAATGACAAGTTTTCAGTGGATAGAGAGCCACAATTTCCACTTAGTCCTAATCCTAAGGACTATGAGATCAATAGTGATGAATGGTCGGATGGAAAATTTTCAGTGGATAGAGAGTCACATTTTCCACTTAGACCTAATCCTAAATACTATGAGAGCAATAGTGATGAATGGCAAGATGAAAAATTTTTAGTGGATAGAGAATCACATTTTCCACTTACTCCTAATCCTAAGGATTATGAGAGAAATAGTGATGAATGGTAGGATAAAAAAAATTCAGTAAATAAAGCGTCATATTTTATAGTTATGCCTAACCCTATGGACTTTGAGAGCAAAAGTGATGAAGGGAAGGATGAAGAAATTCCAATAAATTGAGAGTCTCAATTTCCACTTACTCCTAATCATAAGGACTATGGGAGTAGTAGTGGCGAAGGTTGGGATGAATAATTTCCAATAAATCAAGAGTCACAATTTCCACATAGTCCTAATCCTATGAACTTTGAGCGCAGAAGTAATGAAGGGAAAGCTAAATATGGTGAAGAATATCCTCCAATTCATTATTTGAAAACCACAAATGATGGTATTGAAAATTTTCATGCCGCCGAAGATTGTAATGAATATTTTTCAAACAATTATGGTGGTGAATTTCCTAACTATATTGCAAATGATCATAGTAAGAATAATTTTCCTCCTAATGATCATGGAAATGCTTGTTCAGAGAATAATGAAATGATAGAGATGTTGCCAACAAATATTGTTTCTAGGAGTAGGAGTAGACATTTTCGTATCAATCCAAGATGTTCTAGTTATACAAGGGGTAGAGTAGTATATCTCATGAGAAGAAGTTATATTAGTGAGCTCATTTCAAGTGACTGTTGTAAAAAGGATTGCTTGAAACATATGGATTTCAAATTTTCTTTCAAGAAAAGGAAGAACTCTTTGTCAATGAATAAAAGCATGTAGAATTCATATTTAGTGGGTTGCATGCAATCTACACTTGCGGGTTATGATTATCATATTGGGTCTTTATTTATCTGTATAAAGGCTTTCAAAATGATTCATTCAATTGGAAATTTTCATCTATCAAGAATCCAAGATAATTTGGAAAAGGATCCTACATATTATTCAGAAGTTCACCATAAATGAGAGTTTGGGCCACTAGCAAACATTGCAATGTCATGGCTGCAAGAATTTTTTTCAAAACCTGGAGAGTGTATGCCAAATAGAGATACAATACATATTCCAGATAATTTATCAAGACGAGAAATCTATAACTAATACAAGGAATATGCAGAAGGTGTTGAAGGAAATGGTTGTTTTATTACATGTCAATATTTAGTGCAGATATGGTGGAGAGAATTCAACAATGTTCCTATTCCTAAGAAGACAAGTATGGGGGTTTGCAGGACATGTGCTTCTCTAAATTAAAAAAGGGATAAATATCAAGGATCAGAAAGAGGTAAGCATTCATAACATTATTATTTTACATTTTATAGTGATCAACTAGGAAAATGCATTTATTAATACGTTTATTTTATGTTATGTGTAGATTCCATTGTTAACACCCTTCAAGAGCATCGTGAACAACAAAAAAGTGAAAGGAAAAAATTGTACAAGCATCAAAAGAAGTGTTATGATAATCCAAATAAATATTTGGGTTTGATAATTGATGGTATGGACCAGAAGAAAACACTTCTACCACATTTTGTTCGCACACCAAAAAAATTGCAAGAGGAAAATTTTATCCAGTTTCACTTGGTCAGTTGTATGGTCTTCAATGAGAAAATGTCACCAAGATTTTACTTCACAACTCCAAATATTCATAATGAAGAAAATCTGACAATAACCATAATTCATGATGTGCTTTCTCATTGGGGTGGTAATATTCCTAAAATTTTGTATCTACAATTAGACAACACTTGTTATGAAAACAAAAATCAAATTATTTTTTGGATATCTAAACATGCTTGTTGAATTGAGAAATTTTCATAATGTAAAGGTTGGTTTTCTTATTTTTGGGCACACTCACAGTCATATTGATCAGATGTTCAGTCATTTTTCAGTAACATTAAGGAGGAAGAATTTTGAGAGCTTTCCATCATTAATTGAATGTATTAAGAAATCATATATGATAGAGCCTATTTTTCATGTGTTAGAAGAAACTGTTGACATGCAAAGGTTTATTCTCAAAGGTTTATCCATCCTCCTTTGGGATAGGATGGAAATAGGTATTGAGTTGGTACCTGGTGGATTGGGCTAGGTTTCTGGATATATTTATGCCCAGGGGCATAGTTTACCAGGGACCATGGGTTTCTAGAGGAGCTTGGGGGAAAAACCATTATTGGGATCCAAGTGGGATTCCCCATGACATCACATAGTCAGTTGGGGATGGTAGTAGTTGTGTGGTGGGTCTGGTGACTGAGCGCACACACACCCTTAAACTTCCATCAGAGTGTTGAGCAGCACTAGTGACTAGCTATATTGATAGGAGAGAAGACTGACTTCGTGATATTCCTTGGCATGTTGGATGTGCAAGGGATCATAAGATGATCAGTATACTCTGGCAGGATCTTGTAGGTTGAGGTGGCATTAGTAGGCCACAAAGAAGGGCATTGTATGGATACAATTCTATCTCATTAATGTATTAGGAACATAAGCTACTAAGAATCAACATAGTAGTGATATTCCTAGTAGCATGTGAGGCATTAGGAAACTTAGGTCTACTAGAGAAGATGATTAGGTTTAGCTCACATCATGGTGGGTACACTAGTAGAGTGGTGGTGGAAATAACACATGTGGGAAATTAGATGATATAGGGTGGTATGGCAGTGGGCGTTGGTGTCCAGTGGTGCACATAGTTGTGCCGCAGAGTTCAGTATTATGCAAAGGAGTGCGAGATTATGTGATGTTGAGCAACAAGTTGTTATAGCATTTCCTCTAAAGATATCTCCGAATGAGGATGTCAGGAATACCATTGGGTTTGGCTCACCTAATATCAATGAGGGCGTAAATGAGCATATCTTGGTCATACCCCCTGGGGATCACACACATGTTTCTCCTTTGTATTTTTTATAGTAACAGATGATTTGGTTGTTTTCCCTTAACACTCTCAGTGTGAGCAGCAAGACACAAAAGGCTCACCTAAGACGGTTGGATGGTACTCAATGCACTAGGAGAGACACATCCTAACCAGGGAATATGGTATGTAGAATTAATTGTAGATTCAATACTGCTCATGTAATGTTCTAAAAAATAAGACTCAAATATACTCTACTCATCTATGAAAGGAAATTCACGATTGAGAATTTGTATCAAAATCATGCATCAAAATCTAACACACATACATGAGGATATATCTATGGGAAATAAAATACTCAAAATCCCTACATATATGTATTATATTAGTCATAAAATAGAGAAGAAATACAATTATTTCTCAAGCCTGGGCAACCTCTACACAGGTATAATCTATCTCACTGCCTCACATACTGACTCTGGCCAACGCTTAGCCAATTTTCATACCTTCCAAGCTCCTATTTCCTTGCATTGTTTCACAAGGAATTAGCCCCATATTAATTAGGGAAATCCCCATCCAGAACTATGCAATCCCTATAGGTCCTTCTCTTACTATATGCACCACCTGTACAACTTGAATAATTATACAACTGATAACACATTGCATGCATGATTTAATTATTAGTTGATTGATCAGTTAATCAGTTGAACACTGAAGCTGCACCCCACTGCTATACTTCCTAATAGTTCCTCCAACAGTTGGAACTATTGTAACTAACCTTAACTCAATTTAACTGAATTAAATTGTTACAACTAAAATGAAACTTAACCTAGGCTCCTAAAATTTAGCAATCGCTATACACAACTCAAGTCAAGCCCACAACTCAAATTAATTAAGCTAATTGAGTGATAACAACTTAGTTAACTCATTCAAGTTGTCTTGTGATGTGTAATTTTGATTTTCTCCTGATTTAATTCAAGGGGGGAATTGAATTATGATTTTCTTGTTTCCATTTTTCAACACTCCCTCTCAACAAGAAATGGATTATCATATACCACAATCCTTCCTCTATGGAACTCAAATTTTCCTCTTGAAAAAGCATTTGTTAAAATATCTTCATCATGTTCCTTTGTAGGAATTTATCCCAATAACATGATCCACCTTTGCACATAATCTCGTAGATCATGATACCATATGTCTATATGCTTCGATTGATCATAAAAAACTTGGTTTTCAGAGAGTTTGATATAAAACTGATTGTCACACTAAATAACAGTGGGATCCATCACCTGACAAAATAACCCAACAAGAATATTCCTCATCCATATAGCTTCACAAGTTTCTTAACTAGTAGCCATATACTCTTATTTTGTTTAACTCAGTGAAACTGATCTCTGCTTCTTATTGTACCAAGAAATTGTTGTTGATCCAATATTAAAGACTCCTCCTAAAATTCTCTTCTGATCTGATGGACTACCTGACCAATCTACATCTATGAAGCCTTGAAGCTTCACTCCCTCTATCCATTTGTACCAAATACAATATTTAGTAGTGCTTCTGAGGTATCTCAACACATTTTGGTTGCCAACCAATAAATTTTGGTCGGCTTAACCATTGCTTAACTAAGTTGGTTAACTGCATAACACATTATTTCTAATCTTGTGTTCACCAAATACATAAGTGGACCCACAAGCTACCTGTAAATAGTGACCTCCACTTCCTCACATAAAGTGGCATCTTCCTTCCTCCAACTCCCTGCTAGAGGACTTTCCATGGGTTTTCTACTCTCCATGCGAAACTTCTTCAATATCTCATTGGCATATTTTCCCTGAGAAACAAATAGTTCCCCATATCCTTGCCATACTTCCAAATCGAGGAAATAATGCACGATTCCCATGTCTTTCATCTCAAATTCTCTTTCAATATCCTCTTTGCAAGATTTGATCAACTTCTCATCACTGGTTAAAATAAAATCATCGACATATAATACTATAATCAACAATTTACCTTCAACAACAATATGGTAAATGTTTGCATCTGCTTCATTTTTGGTGAAGCCCAACCTGGTGAAACTACTTTTGATCTTGGTGTACCAAGCATGGGGTGCTTGTTTCAATCCATACAACACTCGATTGAGTCTTCACACATGCGATTCTCTATCAAAGGTCTCAAATCCTTCTCGTTGTCCAATGTACACCTCTTCCTCAATCAATCCATTGAGGAATGTTGTCCTCACATCCATATGATGGATCTTCCATACCATCTGTGCTGCAATCACTAGAGTTGATATGATATAAGAGTATCTTTCTATAGGAGAAAAGGTATCCTCGTAATCAATTCCCTCCACTTGAGAGAATCCCTTTGACACAATTTTGGTCTTGTGTTTCTTGATGCTTCCATATTTCTCTTGCTTCACCTTGTAGATCCACCTTGAACCTACCACTGACTTGTTTTCTTGTCTTGAGACAACTTCCCAAACACTATTTTTGACTATGGAATCATATTCCTCTACCATGGAATCAACCCACACTATATTCTGCATTATTTTCTTGAGTGAGGATGGTTTTATCTCAACTAGCTCACTCATTAGAGCCATGTATCTAGTGTACCAATATGGTGGCCTCCTCTGCCTGTGTTTTGATGTGGGTACAGCCACATTATCTCTAGCATCATGAAATAATCTGTCAACTTCCCTGGTGTGCTTCCTTCCTTCTCTAGACGTATCTACATGAGTGGGTGCCTCCACTCTCTACTCCTCTTCTTGTGGCTACTCCACAATATCTTAAAGCTCTTCCTTTGGAGCCAAAAGCTCCTCAGCTACATGCAACTGAATCTCCCTCTCAAGGGAACATCTCATGGCCTTCTCTTCATCGAAATTCACAAATTTAACAACAAATTTCATCCTATGAGATGGTAAGTACACCCGATAGTTTTGAGTTTTATTAGTGTACCCCAAAAATATTCCCAACTCAACTATCAGCTCTAGATTTTTCTTTGCATATTTGGAAACATGACAATAAACTGATGAACCAAAGATATTGAAGTGTGACACATCTAGTTTCTTCCTTGAAAATTCTTCTTCTAGGGTACTCATCCCGAGAATCCAATGAGGACTCCTGTTCTGCACATCTACCACTACGTTTCACACTTCAACCCACAAGTGCAATGGTAGGTCCTAATCATGAAACATCGCCCATGCATCTCCCACAATAATTTTTTTCTTCCTCTCAGCCACCCCATTATGTTGTGGGTTATGGGGTGCTATTAACTCCGGTTGATTTCCTTCCTTTGATTAGAAATTATTAAA
Source organism: Pinus albicaulis (assembly GCA_034641835.2). NCBI lineage: Eukaryota > Viridiplantae > Streptophyta > Pinopsida > Pinales > Pinaceae > Pinus > Pinus albicaulis. Next base: position 620,222,808 of record CM076571.1, on the reverse strand, counting down.
CTAATTCGACACATATTGTCCACTGTTATCTCTCCTGAGAGCCTTCACTTTCTTGCCAATTTCTTTCTCAACAAGTGCTTTAAATTCACAAAAATTGGATAATGTCTCGCCTTTGTTCTGCATGAAGAAAATCCAACACTTACATGAGAAATCATCTAAAAATATAACATAATACATGTGCTTGCTCGTGGAGGTTGTTGAGAAAGGTCCACACACATCTGAGTGAATCCTTTCAAAGGTTGATTGCACTCTATTGTCCTTATCATGAAAGGTGATGTTATCCTTGATAACAAATAGGTTGGTATAGGCTTGTCTTAGTTGAGTTAGACTAGGTCATTAGGGTGAAATAAGGTCATGAAATTCATTAAATTTCAAATTTTATATATAGTTTAAGGGGGTCTAAATGGCCATTGGTCATGTAATAGAGGTCTTATAAAAGTAAAATTAAAAAAATCCAATTACATGGGTTAAAAGAGTATTTTTATGACACTTGGAAACTTTTTCTAGAGTCCGCAGTTTTTTCTATGTAAATAATATGTTTTTTCTACAGAACTGCCTGACAGTTCCATTGCAAATCTATCCTCCCACTAACTGAAAATGCTATGAACTTTGTCTTTTTTGCTAATGTTGGGGTAATTAGTATCTTGTCATCATTTCAGTGGTCAGAACACATTTAATCATCATAGTATGTTTCATTTATGTGCCATATTGTGTCATCTGCATGTGTGGTAATCATCATGTCTTCCATCATTTCATTTTCCCTCTCATTTCTCTTTCGTAATTTAGCCTAATCCCTCATTCGAATAGAAACACTTTGCCTTTCACCCTTGTAATCTATTTAAGCCTTTTGACTGTAGTCTTCACTTTTATTTTTTTTCTAGTAGTTGTCTTAGGCTAGATGTTACCTTTTTCAAGGAAGGAGCCCGTTGTCTTAGAAAATTTTGTAGGTGTCAAATTTTGAAGCCAATCAGCGCTATATTAGAAGGCATAGCGTCACAAAAAAATCAAAACAAAGTTGGCTCTGTAGTCAGATACGCGCCCATGAATATGCAGTTGATTATAGAAGACCCTAGCTTCTCACAAGCCTTCACAAATAAAGGTTGTTTGAGGTTTTTCCAGAAACTGTAGGGCTATCATGCACATGTGTCCAAATATTTCTCTATGAACTCCATTGGTACAGATTCAAAGGTGGGCATCCTCAATTTTGTTGTTTCTCCTGATACTATTGCATAGGCAACTGAGGTTCCAAGGTTTGGAGAGGAGTGGTTCAAGGAAACAAAGTTAAAGCTTCAAAATTGTGATGAATTTCTAAAGCAGGAGCACATAGGCATTGAAATGACCTCAGGCATCTCCAGGAATTTCCTCAAGGACAACTATTCAAAACTATTGATGGTGATTAAAAAATATTTTACTTGTGAAGATAGATTTCACATGATCTACCAATACCATTTCAAACTATTGCTTCATTTCACAAGAAAACAACCTCTTGATATACCATTCTTTCTATTCAGAATTTTAGCAAAAATGGCTGACAAGGTGCAAGATAAACTTGAAAGCAGTGATACTTAAATTTTTCATCATATTTTAATTAAATTGTTAGCTATGGAGGCATTGAAGAAGTTGCAGGGATTGGTCTACTTTTCTGTTTTTGAGTGGGTATGAGGTAAATGTCCTCACTCCAAGAAAGACACTAAGGTCAAATAAAAACACTCCTAGGAAGGAAAAAGAACCAAGAGCTGAAACAGAGGTTGAACCTGAGGTGGAGGTGCAACCCATGGTGGATCCAATGGAGGTAGAAATTGATCAGTTGTAGGAGACATTGGTGCCTCAACAAACCCCTACTAGTAGTAAAGTTAAAATTGATACAAGAGCTCATAGAAGGATCACTAGAAGTTAGACAAAGGGGAAAGGCAAGCCTGAAGACATCTTGTAGGAAATTTATGTTGAAGAAACTCTTGTGGTGAAGCCTGTAGAGGTTAAAGGAGAAAAAATCAAGAAGAAGGGTCTTAGAGCTAAGAAGCTAGATTTTTCCAATGGAGATTTAGAATTTGTTTTCAAACCTAGGAAGCCACTCACTAGGTCACAACTATGAAAGGGAGACAAATCAGATAAACTTCATAAACAACCAGAAAATAAGAAGAAGCCAACAAGGGAAGAAATCATAGGTCTATCTCCAACAGAAGCAGAGGTGATCAAGACAGGAAAGGCAAAGAAAAGGTTCAAGAAAATTTTGAATTAGAGATTTTAAGAGAACAAATTAAGGAAGCCAAAGAAGAGGGTTTAGAAGCTAAATTGGAGTTATCATACTTTAAAAAAGAGAGGAAGGAACCCACGGACTTCAAAAAAGAAGTGAGAAAACAATTTTATTTTTATGATGAGGCTACAGAGAGGTCAAGGAAGACGTTGAGAAGAACATTACCACTATACAAAATGATGAAACATACCTTTAGAATAAACAGGTGGTTGGAGTCATAGAGAAGGAAACTACAAGGCCAAGTCAAAGAATTAGAAATCCAAATGGAGATGGTGCAAACAAAATTGAAGAAAAAGAGTTTGAAAATGATTGTAATGGACGACCCTTCTCCCCCTTAAAATATGGTAAGACACATTTTTTGGCCATTTTTGTCTTAGGATACTATATAAAGTCATTTATAGAGATGTAATCATATTTTTTGGAGATAAGGAGTTAAAATTGCAAATTCTAGAGAAGTTAGGCAAGTTCGTAGTGAGCTCTAGGCTTAAAGCTGAGTTTTCGCTACGAACTCGTTGTAGAATGTTTTGAGGTAAAAATTCCAAAATATATCATGACAGGGGTGAATAACAGCATGTGTTTACCTTATTTTACCTAATTAAGACCCTCCAATAAGCAGCAAAGTTTGAAAAAGTGAAGAAGGTGCTGAAATGAAAACGCTAGAAAAGCTAGACTATGAACTTGCCTTAAAATACTCTATTTTTACAACGAGATGAAGTTTTGGTATTTTTGTAGAAATTAATGTATTTAGGGGAGAATATGAGTCATTAGAATAGATTTAGGAGTATCATTGAGATTCCTGTTGATGAATGCCACTCAAAAAAATGATGACATAGCTACTAGCTCACCATTTTTGCCACCTCACCAACACACAACTCATCCTCAAATTCCGAATATCAGGGCTTGAATTCTAGCATGAATGTTTGCCACCTGATCATGGTTGTTGCCATGTCTTAGATAAATTTTTTTGGTTCATTAAACATCATTAGTATGGGTTATTTAAATTTTTTTAATAAATTTAATAGTGATTGAGTCCTTTTACGTTACAAACTATTTCTAACAGAATTATCTCTATTTTCTCTCAATGTAATGAATTCCTTTTGGGTTTAGATCTCTACATCAGTTTCAAGAGTCTGGACGAGGTGGAAGACCTATGTAACAAGGTTTTCACTTTATGAATAGAGGATTTTTAGAGTTATGGAGGGTTGATGGATGTAATGACGAAAGCTACTATTGTAATCTTTTTCTACTTTGTTAATATACAGTTGCAGAATACTTTTGTTCAGACTTGAGATTTTGTTTGATTTATTATGTATTTGTGTCCTTTATATTTTGAATGTTATCTCAGCTTTCTCATACATAAATACTTGGAATTCATAAGTTATTATGATCCAACTTCCTTTATGTATCTTTTTTGTTGTCATAATTGTTTTATAAAAACTCATGTGCCTTAGATTCCATGAATGATAATTTTGTGTAATTGAATTCCCATTCTGAATCCATGCCCAATGGTATCCCTCACTCATCTTTCACTTGCAAAAAATTATCTAAATACATCTAAGAATTGTCCATATTCTTTTTAAGCTTGCTTATTGAATATCATATCTTTTCCTAAGAGAGCTCTCACTGTTTGGAAGGGATAACTTCCAACCCTAAGTGGTTTGAAATAGTTACACTGAATTGACTATTGAGAAGCACAATTAGTCTCATTTTGGTGATAGCAGGTGTATTTGGAGTACTTACCCAACGTAAACCCTTTTCATTTATCTCAATACTCTAGTGCACCCTTGGAAAGTCCTGTAGAAATCTACTACATGATCTTCAAGGATCCATGGTGCAAATGGCCAAGTCTCCTATGCCATAATTCACCGATGTCTCATCTCTACACCCACTTTCCTTTCTTGCTCAATGCTGCATAGTCTTCTACATTTAATTTGTATAGGTTCTTCACTTGAACCTCGGTCTACTTCACCTGTCCCATGGCAATGTGTCTCAGGAAAGCCTTCCCTTTTATAAATATCAAATCGTAGCCACGGTATTCCAACATAGTAACTGAAACTAAAATATTCTTCAGAACCAGAACATACGTGACATATTTTAATTTGAGAGGGGAGCCCGAATCCCTTTGAAAAGTAATTGTACCTATACTGGCCATGCTATATCTTCCATCATCTCCCATCTCAATGTGCATCTAGAGGTCCTTCTCCTCCAAATAATTGAAAAATTATTTGTTTCCCGTCATATGGAATGAGGCTCCACTATAAAGATACCACACAATACCCATCATTGATGTCACCATGCATGAAATGAGGATGAAATCCATCTCGAATTGTGATGCTAGAGCTTCACCTTCCACTCTTCATGAGGGCTTCTTGCCAGCATTCTTATGTGGACACTTCATGGCATAGTGTCCCGGTTCATGACAGTGAAAGAAATTGATTTTTGACAAGTCTTTCTTCTTATCCACTTGAACAGATTCTGATTTGGAATGGTATTTCTTCCATTTCCCTTTCTTTACTTTTCCAGAAAAGCCACATTTCTCCTCATCCTCAACCTTTGATGAAGTCCCATATTTTTTTATCTGCTTGATCTCTTCCTATACAATATCAGACCATAATCGCTCCCAACTTGGTATTTTGTCTCTACCATTCACAAAATCCTGATGACTATGCCAACCCTTGGGAAGACCCAAAAGAGATAGAGCTACCAATCCAAGTTCATCACACCGACCCTTCCGAGTTCATCACGATATTGTGTGAATTTGATTAGGTACTACAGAATTAATTCAACCTTTTGCATTTTAATTCTCTAAAGCTTGTCCTTGAATGCTAGCTTCATGTGGTCACTATTATTCTCAAACAAATATGTCATTGTTTTCGACATCACGAATGGAGTTTCCTTTTCATGAAGATTCAAGACAATATGATCTCGAACTTCCTCCAATATGATACTCCTCTCTTTAGCTACATCCTTCTTCCATTGAGTGAGATCATGGGCATCAACTGTTGGGGTTTTACTACATTTGTCTTGATGTAATCTAGTATCCCATTGTCATATAATACTGCCTCCATATAGATATTCCATGCCACAAAATTTGTGGTTCCTTCCAAACATACTCGAGCCTGATTCTGGTGGAAGTCATCTTCTTATTCCTGGAGAAAGCGTGTAACACTGGTCTTGAAATTCTAACCTCCTGAAAAGATAACTTTGAATTCTCTTCTCTACTGTGAATCTAGCTCTGATACCATGTAGAAATTAATTGTAGATTCAATACTTCTCATGTAATGTTCTAAAACATAGGACTCAAATCTACTCTACTCATGTGCAAAAAGGAATTCACGATTAAGAAGCTATATCAAAAGAAGGCATCATAATTTAACACATGTACACAAGGATATATCCAAGGGAAAGAAACTGATAAAAACTCCTTCCTATCTATATTTCATTAGTTAGAAAATAGAGAATAAATACAATTCTTTCTCAAGCCTAAGAAACCTCTTCACAAGTATAATATATCTCATTACCTCACATACTAACTCTAGCCAACACTTTGCCAATTTTACTTCCTACCAAGCTTCTATTTCCTTTCATTGTTTCTCAAGGAATTAGCCCCTTATTAATTAGGGAAATCCCCATCCAGAACTGCGCAATCCCTACAGGTCATTCTCTGACTACATGCACCACTTGTACAACTTGGATAATTGTACAACTAATAGTACACCGCACTTGAACTCCAATCTCAACTAGGTAACTCGAATTTCATGTATGCATGAGTTAATTACTAATTGATTGATCAGTTAATTGGTTGAACATTGAAGTGTCACCCCACTGCTAGACCCCCTACTAGTTCCTCTAATAGTTGGAACTAGTTTCACTGACCTTAACTCAATTTAATTGAATTAAATTGTTACAACAGAAATTAAACTCAACCTAGGCTATGAAAATTTAGGAATCACTGTGCACAACTCAAGTTAAGCCCGCAACTCAAATTAAATAAGATAACTGAGTGATAAAAACTCATATAACTCAATAAAATTGTATTGTGATGTGGAATTTTGATTTTCTCCTAATTTAATTCAAGGGAAAAATTAAATCAGGATTTTATTACTACCAATTTCCAGCATGGTCCGGGCACGAGTTGGAAGATGTAAGATTGGGTTTGGCCTAATTTTCTAAATATGTAACACATGCTCCACCCTTGAGCTCACACTTAGAGAGATGCATGGCCCATTTTTCGTAGAATATTCTAAGGTGTTACAAGAGCATATACAATAGGTGGTGGACCTTTATTACAGGGGGATTGTTAGACTCTAGACAATATTGGGGGGGGCACCATCAAGAGACAGGATAACATATCTCACTATGTGGTATGGCAAGCCTAGGGAAGTTTTTCATACACCAAATGGATTCATGACACATGGATTTTATATATTTTTGGCTTATAGGGACCAAAGACGATGCATAGAGGGATTCCCAAAGTTGTCAGGACTATGCCACAATATATTTTTCTTTCGGATCTAGTGATTCCGTTGATTGATAGATCACTCTATCACGTGATGGGTGGAATCATGGTGGAGGGTGATCTAGTTCACTCTTGGTTTGGCACATGGGGTATCATGGATGCCTTCATCATATGGCAAGGAAAATTTTCCCTGTTGCTACTCAAGTTTGGTGTTTTCCTTAGATGGGAAGGCTTTGACATCATAGAGATGCCTGGGTAGGGTATATTCGTCATGTACAAATATTTCATCAATACGTTCGAAGAGAGGAGGATAAGATATGAGCACTATGGGTTGTTAGTTATAGTCAAAGTGGCACAATTTCAACATGGTGGCATCTTTCTAAGATTAGCATGGGACCCCGACATTACAAGGCTCGACAGTTCAACTACCTTTTGGGATGAGCTAGTTTCTACAGGGGGAGATCATTCAGATCTACCATTAGGTTTTAGTGAGTCTTTGAAAACATGGGGAACTACACCAGTATGGCAGGATGTTCATTCGAAGGTGATCAGGGGGATTACATGTGGGCAAGGATTTATCTCCACATATATTGGATTGTATCTTCAGGAGTTTACTCTTGAAGTGCATGATATCAATTACTTAGTAGGGAATATTCTTAGGGATTTGATCATCATTTTACATTACCAAGGTTCTCTACTTGCTGGTGATATGTAGAGTGTTTCTGGTTACTATATCTTGTTGGATAGTGAGTGGAGAAATAGGGGCTTCACATGGACCAGGATGGTTTGGGACCCTAGCTTCATGGGATTTGTTCATCTGATGTTGGAACGGCAATGAGGAGTGGTTCAGTGGCACATTTGGGACCCTGGCATTAGCTAAAGTAGCTTGTGGAGAAACGACATATGGTGATATTTCTTGAGGACAAGGATTTTTTTTGGGGGAAAGAGTGTAATATTCCTAATTTTGTGAGTGCGAAAAAATTGCTAAGGGGTTGCCCAATTTTGGTAAAAAAAAGGGGGGAAATATTATTTTATTAGAAAGTGTGGAAAATTAATATTTTATTGGAGAATGGTGGAAAAATAATATTTTATTGGAGAATGGCGAAAAAATAATATTTTATTGAAGAACGGTTCCAAAACATTATTCTATTGGAAAAGGGAGGCAAATTATTATTTTATTAAAATGGTGGCTATTAGATCCCTATGAATACTAGTGTAGCTCCCATATTGTTATTGTTGTGCCACATAGAAGCTCACTATTGTTATTGTTGTGCCCTTTCATTATTATTTTTATGTAGGCTCTGATTATATTGTGACCCCTTAGACTCCTATATATACCAAGGACGTCTTGTCATTTGTATCATTGAAGAATTTTTCATTTATGTGTTGTAAAGGAGGTTTCCCCCTCTAAAAGGCTGATTTTCAAGTCATTGATCTATATTTTCTTCTATTTTGTGATCTAGTTGTATAAAATTTTGTTTCAGGGCTTTGGATTCTAGGGTTTCATTGCTTCAAACAAGTCATATTAGAATTTTTGATATAAACATTTTTCTACGAGGCTTCGGATGTTGAAATTTCAACCACGCGAATCAGAAATTGTTGTGAAATTCGTGTAAAAATTTCATATCTTGGTTCACTATATTTTTTGAGATATGGTCTGTTATCACTCCGCCAGATCTCTAAGGCTGAAGAAGAAATCCCAACAGAGGTAACCATAAACCAATCTTTGGGCTTAGTATCTAGCCCTACCAAAACGAAGAGGGCTCTCTTTACAAAAATCACAGCCAAGAAGGTTGGATGAAAACGGTTTTAGGCCAGCTATGAAATGTAGAAGGGTTAGTTTTTGTTTTGATTGAGATTTCTGGATGAGGATTAGGTCAAAGAGGCTAGTTCAAGGCAAATAAGATGGGAATTGCAGTCCATTCAATGGGGCAAGGTAGGTAGAAATCTTAAAACTTTAAGGTGATTTTGTGAGATGGTTTCAGACTTATGAGGAGCAAGGAAGAGCATAAGAGATGTATTCTTCCTAAACTGAAGAAAATGGAAAAATTATAAAGACTTTCCCAAAACAAAGCATGAAAGAACATGTATTATTCCTATCAACTTGAAAATCATCATATAATAGGCATGAAATGGTTTATGAGCTTATAAAACATTCATATAAATGAAACAGGAGAAGAAAAAATGATAAACATTCATACCACAGGTATCCCAAAGAAATAGTTGCAACTCTTCATTAATTTCTGGCCAAACTAATTACAATATAGTCCTTGATCAATACAATAGCATCAAACTTATTCCAACCCTTGATAAGAGTGAATAAAGGGAAGATATTTTTACAAAATATTTTTTCATCATCACTGCACTCCCCATCCTGAATATTGGAAGACCATTTCAGTGAATTATGTGTATTTTCATACCTTTCTAAAAGTGTCATTGAATCCCTTGGCATGTCAAGAAAATTTCCTCTATTGATCATTCCTCAAGCAGACTCTAAAAAACATATGATTTTGGGTCGGCGTTGGTAGGTAGTAATGGCCTCGCGCCCATAGAGAAATTAACACTGGGCCCCACGCCCATTGGTGCTCTGTCTCAGTGGGGCACCTGCACTGAGATATTTTTGGAATTTTTTTTTAAATAGAAACGAAGTTTCCATGCCTAACCACTTCATAAGAGGAGTCATCATGGTTTTTCGACTGAATAACATCGAAGTCCTCCCTTTGGCTTCTTGTTTTCTACAATTTTGCAACTCCCCAAATGGATAAGACCTCTATTCCACCTTATGAGGGATCACAAACCACATCCTCGTCTCCTATAAATACTGCCATCTCATGTTGTTTTCAGCTCTCTAGACTTACCGAACCTCGGTGAAGGATGCGACCAGATTCACTCCATTCCATCTTGTTTATGGTATGGAAGCTACCCTTCCAATTGAATGTGAAATCCCTTCTCTCAAGATAGTTATTGAATTGTTGCCTAATACTTCACCAGAAGAAGAGCACCTTATATATTTAGAGAAGCTTGATGAAACTCACCGTTTTGCTGCTCTTGTCTTAGAAGCACAAAAAAGGTGGGTCAAAGCTCATTTTGATCAGTCGGTTTCCCCTCCTTCCTTTGTAGAAGGAGACCCCATCCTCTTGTATGACCAAGCTCATGATAATCCGGGGGCAGGAAAATTCCAACCCATGTGGCATGGGCCCTATATCGTTAAGCATGTTTTGCAGAACAGGTCTTATGAGATACTTGATAATGAAGGTTATCCTTTGGATCAACCCAGAAATGGGTTGTATCTCAAAAAATACTATGCATGAGTTTCTCATGCATGTTATTTTGTACATAGGTTTTTTTTTTCATTTTTGTATATTTTTTGGCTTGGTGTGCTTTGTGAGCCATTTTTCCTGCTTATTATGTTGTTGCTGATTGTGCAGATGTCTGTCACTCCTTATGTTGGTTTCGCAGATGGTGCCTCTCGTAGTACCCAGAACCTGTCTTCTGCAGCCTGGGTGATTTATAAACCTAATGGTGAGTTGATAGACCTTCAAGGTATTTGTCTAGGATGAAAAATGAACAATGTCGTTGAATATAGTGTTGTCATTGAACTCTTAACTGAGGCCATTTCTCTCGACATTCGTGCATTAATTGTTAACCTAGACTCCCAACTTGTTGTTCTTCATCTTAACGGGCATTATTATGTTAGAAATCCTCAAATATTAAGGTTGTATTTGCATGTTCATTTATTAGAAATAAATTTTGATCACATCACATATCAGCATATTCCTAAACAAATGAATGCGTTAACTGATGCAGTAGCCAATATTGTATTAGATAGACATTTGCATAATTTGTAAAACATCATTATCTCACAATAAGATTCATACAGGAAAATATGCATATATATATATATATATATATATATATATCGAGTGGTGGTGTAGGGACTATCACTTCCTAATGTTGAAATATTGGTAACCATTCCAGGATGAACGATACCAAGATGGACCCATAGCTGAACTGTTTCAGCTTTCCGTTCTTGAATTTTGTCAATTGACATTTCAAATTAATTGTCATGGCCTTCGCCCATTTGTAAAGGGTAGGGACCATACAATCTACGGCAAGTATCAGCTGTGTTTTTGTGGCTTCATGTGGAGCTTGAGATCCAGCAGCTCAAGTGATCGTGTGTAGCACTAGTTTTAGTGCCAAATAGGGAATGATTTGAATATCCACTTTCCCGCTCTTTGACCCTTTCCTTGCCCCTTGGCAATCCTTGTCTATGAACATACTCATTTTCTCCATCGTAGGCTAGGTACCTGTTAGGATTGGTACTTCCCCCCTTTGTGATAATCCGATTATGAAGTAAAATCAGAGACTTCAATCTCTAACTCCTAATCGTGGATCACAAATCTTTCCCGATCAATGTCCCATACAATGATCAGGTATTGTAATAACTCTGGTTGAGCTTGGAGGCACAATGCCATGAAGAATTTTAGAAGCCTGCAGTCCCTTAGAACATCCATGCATCTTACATTTCTCATGGCTTCCTCATCTTCTTCCCTGTGTTCTCTATCCTTCCATTCAATCACCATTTTTACTTTCACACACCTGAAAAATCACCACAGGGGCTTTCATTAGTCAAATTATTCACTTTTGAATGGTTTAAAATAGGCCAGTGAGTTGTATTTTCAAGAAAAGTTCGTGGCCATGGTAAATAGTCACGCCAAGTGGTGTGCCCCCATTGAATTGTAAGGCAGGTTGGTGTGAGTCCGTGCCCGAAACTTGTGCCGACCGCCGCGCCCTAATTTGAACAAAATCCCCCTACAAATGTGAAAAACTAAAATGTAGGCAATGAAAATTAATTCAAAATGCAGTTAAGGATACGAGCTCTCACCTGAAGAAAACGGATTCACGATTGGTCTTCTGGATTGTCCGTTGCCAACTCCACAACATCACAGTGAAAAAGGATAAAAGTGCTCACAAGAGGTAAAATGTGAAACCTAATTTATTTTTTACTATTTCTATCATTTTATAGACTTTTCAAAACCCTAATTAGGTTTTTTGGATTATTTTTCGATTATTTTAATATTTTATCTTGAAAAATGGGTTTTGCATGCGTTTCTTGTGCAGCAACAGGTCCTCAACATGATGGCGATGAAGTGACGAGTTGTATTTTATTACTTTTTTGGACTCGGTAAAAACACGAAAAAGTCACCCCTTGGAATCATCTTTCAGCTCTTTTCTGATTCTCGAAAATTGAAAAGATTTCTGAGACTCTTGTCATTTTGAACTTGTTAAAGGCTATGAAACGGAATCTTCCCAGTATACGTTTACTCCTTTTTTAGGCTGGGAAATATTATTTACAAAAAATGAATACCTTATCCTATCGCAACTAAGAGGCTCTCTTAGATATGGTTTTCTACTTTTTCGGATCTATGAGACTACCTGCGAAAAGGGACTTGTTGGAGTTTTCTTCTCCGCTTCTTTTCAAACTATCTAAACATGAAAATATGTCGAGTTCTTCCTTTGTCAGACTCGTTAAAACTTACATGACATCGTAAATCGTCACCATGACGTAACCGAGTTCCTCCTTCCTAGGGCTCGTAAAATGTACTAGGATGGATTTTTCCGAAGGACAAACTTATATGATAAGCATATGTTAATCCCTTCAAGCTTGTTTCCAAAAAAATTGGAGTACTCGCCAGCAATGGTGGGGGAAAATGGAACCAGTTCTCAGTCATGTCAGTAGTATGTCGCTCTTGAACATGACACTTGTCTACAATTCGTGCCAGGTTGGGGACATCCCATTTCGTCATTTTTGCCTCCATGGGTTTGGGTTATCTGTTTTGACCTCTCATCTTCTCTTTTCCACGTCATCATGACCTCAAATCCCCAGATGTCAAATACTGTCAAATTCTGGAGTCGTGTTGCCAATATGTTCAAGAGGAGTTTCCTTTTGCAGTTTTCCACCTCTGATCCTCTGTTTGGTCTTGATTCACTATCATCTTGTTCCTTTGTCTCGTGTCGATGCTGTGGGAAACATTATGGCCCTCCTTCGACCAGATCACTTCCTGTCGACTTCAGCTCATTATCCAGGATGTTGATCCAGAGACTCCCTTCTGGTACCTTGGAGCTTGCATGCCTCAATGGCAATTTCTTCGCATTCAATGACAGGTCCTCATCATTGGCCTTTGATTGAGTGATTTCGTGGGTGTTCAATGCTAGCTCACTATTAACATTCCGTGAATTGTACTAGTTGTACCTTGAGAGCCATTTTCATTATTTTTGGTTACTCTCACATATGTTAATAGCTTTCATCATTGGTTGGTAATCAAGCGACTTTCTTACATGTTCGAATTCAACTCACTCATTCGTATGCTTGAATTTGTACTTGTTTGGGTCGATATGGAGCGCAAGACCCTGGGTTTTGTCTGATAAAATCTACTTTGCAAGGTGATTTGGTTTATCATGACTATATGCATGACTCTTCTAATTGCATGGCTGCGACCATAATTGAGTCTATTTATTGATCTTTCTTGCTAAATGGCTACATCCATACCTCATATATTATTTTTATATGTACTCTATTATGGATGGCTGTTCCCATGCCACATATTCATGTATTAGAGATATCAGTTGTACTTTTTCTTCCATGTCTTCCAACAATGGTATTTGGTTTTGGCACGTTCTCATAAATCATTTCACCCCTCCCTCTCTCTCGGACCTCATGCTTTAGGGGGCATCTATTACACAATATTTTTTCACCATCCCTACAATCCCCATCCTGAATATTGGAATACTATTTCAGTGAATTCTGTGTATTTTCATACCTTGCTAAAAGTGTCATTGCATCCCTTGGCATGTCAAGAACATTTCCATTGTTGATCATTCCTCAAGAAGACTCTAAAAAACATATGATTTTGGGTCGGTGCTAGTAGGTAATTATGGCCTTGTGCCCATAGAGAAATTAACACTAGGCCCCGTTCCCATTGGCGCTTTGTCTCAGTGAGGCACCCGCGCTGAGCTGTTTTCGGAAATTTTTTTAAAATAGAAACAAAGTTTCCATGCCTAACCACTTCATGAGCAAAGTCATCATGGTTTGTTCGACTGAATAACGTCGAATTCCTCCCTTTGGCTTCTTGTTTCATACAATTTTGAAACTCCCCAAATGGATAAGACCTCTCTACCACCTTATGAGGGATCCCAAACCACCTCCTCCTCTCCTATAAATACTTCCTTCTCACATGGTTTCAACTAGCTGAAAAATCCTTACTATAGCTGGTGTGAAGAATAAGGCAGAGAGGAATCCATTGTCAAGAGAGAGTTTAGGCCCATTGCCTCACCAAGTCTGATCCCCAACAAATGATTGAGATGCGCTTGACTGAACTTGTCGAAGGAGGTTGTAAACTTATTTTCTCTATCATTAATACATGACTGGTTTTTTGGCTCCAATTTTGTGTTTGATCATATGCAAAATGTTTGATTCTCCTTGACGAATAGAACAACTATAAATGAAAGTATGTTTTCATATGTTGTCACCGTTCAATTGATCCTTGTGCAGTAACACAGACATTATCACTAAAGGACCGTGACGTGTAAAGACAAAGATCAAGGGATCACTGCTGCAAACTACAACAAAAGCGTTGGACCAAGGTAGGTCATCTATCCCAACTCATTTTCATTTATAAGCTAGGAGTCTGAAATTCCAGCTTGTTCCATTGTTGCTAGACCCACTCTAGGGCTAGAGGGATTACCTCTATCCGCAAAGGGGATTTACCTTGCTCAATAGATATAGACATAAAAATAAAATTCTTTCATCCTCAGGGGTAGAATCCCTGAGTTGAGGGAGAGATCCACAAAAATTTGAACTGATAGTTGGAGTATAGGGAGCTTTAAGTGACTCGTCCCTAATTACATCGAAACTGAGTCATTTGACTTGATGATAACATTTACATCATGAATCTACCCTAGGTAAATTATCCACATCGTCATTACATTTACAATCCTCAATTACATAGCTGAAATCATAATTTTCAAAGATAAAAGTCAAATTTGCAATGAAAATTCAAAAAGATCAGCAACTGCTCAAGTGCGCCATTTTTGTGCCAAACGCGCCCTCTCTTTTCCAGGAGCACCCTCCATGTTGTAAGCTACTTTTGAAAAATTTGTGGTGTCCAAAATGGGCCCAAGATGGCTTGTTTGAAATCCCTTCAAGTCTACTTTCTAGATATGCCTTCAGTTTGCAAAATGAAGTTGATTTTCCAGTCAAAACTTGATCCTCCCAAGACTGCTCAGTGCGCAACGCCAAGTCCAAAAATAAGGCAGAACCATGATTTTTTCCTTGTTTTTTTGACATTTTGACCTGCTATTTTTGCAAATATATACTGGAAAAGTGGTTTTATTAGATGTATTTTTCATTTTTCATCCATTGGAGGTGGCCTTTTGGTCAAAAAGTGGCTCAACGTGCTTGACGATTTTTTTGTCATAACACTATCCAAGAACACATAAAAAAGACAAAACTTGCAAAATTGACCCAAAATGTTTCAAAATTGGTGAAGTGAGTGCTGATGGTGTGGCTAGGCTTGGAGTGAAGCCTCAGCTATTATATCCAACTTCCTTTCCTCTTTTTTCATGGTCAAAGCCTCAATTTTTGCATTGTCTCTTTTGAGCTTGGCCATTGCAATTTTGTCTTTTTGGGAATAGTGCTTTACCTTCTTTCCCAACATATCATTATCATTGTTTGCCTTCTCCAAAATATTCTCTAAGTGCTGGTTAGCCCTTTCAAGCCATGGCTCCCAGTTCTCATTGAATACCATTGCAAGTTATTCATTCAAGGTTAGCTGATTAGCAAGCTCAACCTCTTTTTTCCTTTCTAGTGCTAGAGCTCTTTTCAGCCCTCTAGTCTTAGGCCTTCTCCTTGGCACTTTTTATACTACCTCATCTGTTACACCATATATTTCAAGTGTCTCTTTAAGAAAAAATTTGGTTTTTTCTGCCTCTCTTTGAGCTTTGATGAATTTAACCTCATCAATGACATGTTTTGTTTTCAGCTGCTGGTTCTCCTGCTCAAGAAAGTCAATGAAAAATTTAGAACTGTCAAGATTAGTTTGAAGTTCTATAATTATGACTTCTTTCTCCTTGATGATTATGCTAGTGATCTCATCATCATCATAATTCTCATCTAGGTCAACAAGATCAAAATCGTGTTCTGTCTCATGGAGGTCATCCGCATCATGAATGGCTGCCTCATGTACATCCTCCTCTACCATTTTTTCTTTCCCCTTTTGTACCTGCTTTTTTGGTGAAGAAGGTAGGGCCGCTTCCACAATATATGGAGAAAATACTTGCCTATGAACCCTCTAATATGTTTTTTCCAATGACTCTATCTTAGCCACATTAGCCTATTTAGGCTCATTGATCTCAGCTTTGCTAGGTGACTAAATCTCAATGTAGGATAGAGTTGATGGTGGTGAAATAGATGAAGGAGACTAATCTAATGATGATGCATGAATTATGGGCTGAGATGGAGGAACGGATGTGGAAGGATGAGATGATGAAGGTACATCTTGGGCATGCTGAATAGGTGGAGAAGTGAATATGTCATTAGCTATTAATGAAATCCCTAGAATGTTCAATTGTTTGAGGTGACGGAGGACTCTTATTTTGATGAGGGAGTGATGGAAAATATTGTTCATTTGGTGTTCATACTCTCTCTGGAAGAGTTAGTAGGGTATGTTGAGCATCTTGACCCTTGTGAAGTGCATAAGTTGCCGGATGTGATAGGTATAAATTCTAGAAAATCTACCTTCACATGAAAATTATTTCATGATGATCTTCATCATGGGAGCATATCTCTCCAGGAGGTAAGAGAAAGGAAATCTCCTCTTTCTTTCATTCTTGTATCTACATTTAATGTATGGCTCATAGTAATTCTCCTCCAAGTACTTTTTCTTGAACCATATCTCCCCAACATTTGGGATCCCAGTGGTAGATGATATAATGGAAGTGGAGACAGAAAAAGTGACACCAGTAAGAGTAACCTAGTTGTCATGGAGGTTAGAGATGAAAATTCTGGTCAACATAGCATGGTGTTGGACCCTCTGAATTTTCTCATAGAATTCAAAACATCCAACATGTTTGAAACATGTCACATCCATAGGAGGTGCCAATATTTCCTTGGTATTTGCTGGCTGAAGTCTAAGTATTATCCCCCTTTTGTGTGGCCTCTTCTCCTCTATTTCTTCTCCCTCATTGTGTGGTCTGTTTTCTTCTTCTGCCATGGTGTTTTAGCGTTAAAACCCTAGGGAGATTTGATGATGGTGGAATATGGTTTTTAGGGATAGGAATGGGATAGGGAAATTGAGGTAGATGGGGGTAGGGATTTATGAGTTTAAGGGATTTAGAGGGGTTTGGAATAGGAAATTAATTACAGGTGTATGGAATTGGGAGCCTAGTCAAATAATGTACCTAGGGCTTAGGGGTTTAAGGGATGAAAGGATTTAGAAAAAGGGAAATGTAATGTAGGGCTTTGGGAAAGGGTTTTTTACAATGTGGGAAGGGTAATGAAGGTTTGGGGACAGTAATTTGGGATTTGAGAATGTATTGGAAATTTTGGGGGTAAACTAGGCTTTTAAACTTGAATAAAGACACCAATTTCTTTTAAAAAACTTCGCAAACACAAAATCAACTTGATGGAGGAGAGGAATGGATAAATCATAGCTTACTTGCTTTGCTGGAGGCCATGTGTACCATTGCTAAATTCTGGAGGCAATGGCATGAAGGTTTGAGGTGTTTCTGGCAATTGTTGAGGAAAACGGGCAGGCGTGTAGTGCCACACACAGGTGTACCCTCCCTTTGGTAGGCGAAAACGCTTCCCCTTTTTTGTGAATTTTTCTTTATAAACTTGATTTCTAAGCTATACTGAGTTTTCTCAATGTTGGTAGGATAAAAATTAAGTTGAATTTGATGCTATGAGAGCTTTATTACTTAAGTGAAACTGATTTTTTGATTTAAAACCCACTTTTCTAATATTTTAAATTTCACTTTTCAAACCTTTGGAAAATACCCTTTGCACTTTGAATTTTTTCTTTGAAGGTTGATCATGCTGGAGTAGGTACTCTTTAATTTGACATTTGTTGTTTCAATTTTCCATGTAGAGTTGAGTTGGAAGCTTGGGAATAGTACTTATTACATATAATGAGAATAAAATTACATTAAAATAAAAATAAATTACATCTTTGGTTTTGAATAAAATTACAAAAAACAAAAATCATAACTTGAAAGTACAATTATAACTTTGGAAATTTTCCTTGGAGATCATATTTCATGTTGGAAAATTCTCTTCAGATGATAAAGGAATATTAGTTCAATCACTCTCATAATTTTTCTGACCTTATGCAAATGAAATGGTGTTTTATTTGGACCTTAGAAAATGAAACCTAGTGACCTAATGGGACCTTGAATGACCAGAATCCATGGTGACTTTGACTGACATAATGATATAATGAAATGAACTTTCAATACTGATTTATGCTTAGAAAGACATGAAGGTGGGCCAGAAAATATGAATTTTTTGAGGGAGAGTGAAGTTTTATGACTAGGGCTACCATCAGTCATTGAATGTTTTGCATGAACTAATGGAATGATTAAAAATTTCTGAGTGGGACTCCTAAAATGATATGAAAAGAGTATTTTTGATCACTGATGGCAGTATGAAAATACTGACACTAACATTGGCCTTATTAGGGATGATAGCTCTGAAAGAGGTGTCAAGAACCACATAACTTTGGATTTTTCATATCAGTGCCTCTTCCATTGGGCCAATATGGTAAAAAACTCAAACTAAAAAACTTGACTGAAAACTAATAACTTAGAGAAATAGACTAACTCAGTGAAAACTCAAGTGACTGAAAATTGACTCAATATTGACTTGCTTAACTGACAACTAAAATTTTTGAAAATGGCAGAAAATCAATGAAGCTCCATGGCCTTCACTTCGGGCTCCAAACTCTAGTGACTCTCTACTTCACACTTGCATAAAATGTAACTGATATTTACAAAGAAATGGAAAAATGATCGAGAAATTTGTTTCAAAAAAGATAGTGTTTTAGGAGCCTACAATTAACTGGTCCTCCTAAACACTCTTGTCCATTCATCTCTTCAAGTAAATAATCATTCTGTCCCCAACAAGATGAAATGTGATATGGCCCTTTCCATTAATTCTCAAATTTACCATGCTTACCCTTCTCTTCATTTCTGGCATCCTAGTGGAGTACCACATCTCCTATCTTGAAGTTGTTTTCCTTAGTTTTCTAATCATAGATCTTCTTTATCCTGTCATGACGATTTGAAGTATTCTGAAATACTTCATCCCTTATCTATTGAAGGTGTATCATTTGATTAATACAACGTTGTATGTCATTTTCCTCAGTCCCTTATTCTTGCAGAAATTTCTTTACTGGGAATGATAATGATGAAGGAAACACAGTATCAATACCATACACAACTTGAAAAGGAGACACACCAATAGAATTCTTATTACTCACCCGGTCTTCTCACAATGCATTAATAAACTTAATTCTTTTTATTCTCCTCTAGCATCTTCTTAATGGTACTAATCAAGGATTTATTAGAGGACTCCACCAATCCATTACCTTGCGGGTAGTAGGTTGTAGAGTGTCCCAATTTAATTTTATATCTGTCACAAAACTCAGTCATCTTCTTATACTTGAATTTTGTCGCGTTATCTGTGATAATCTCAGTAGGACAACCAAAACAGAACAAAATATTAGTTTCTAAAAACTAAATGATGACAGAATTTGTTTCTTGCTTGGTCGGGATTGCTTCAATCCATTTTGTAAAGTAATCTATGGCTATAAATATCCACTTATGTTGTGTGGATGATGCTAGGTGAATTTCACCTATGAAATATCGACCCCACTGTTGAAATGGTGCATGTACTGAAATAGGTTGAAGAGGTAACGGGAGAACATTTATCTTACCCTGAAAAACTTGACATTCATGGCAGCTTATTATTGCTTTTTAAACATCTGCAAAAAGTGTCAGCCAATAATATCTGCTCTCAATATTTTATTGGCCATGGTCTTCCAATATAGGTGGCCCCAACAATCTCCTCTATGGAAGTCATTCATCACTTCCTTAGATTCTTCTTCGACCAAATAGTTCAACAACACACCTCTGGGATCCTTCCAGTAAAGTGCATTATCCAGTATGCAATACTTTGAAGCTTTGAGTTTCAAATATTATCCTTGACTCTTATTCATGCCTACAGGAGGGTTTATGTGTTGCAAAACATAAACAATATCAAAATATCGTGGAGATGGCAAAAAGATATCGGATACCTGAATGATATTCACTTCTTCTTCATTTTCGGACAAAGATGAAATCAATTTGATGTCAAGAGCATGAATATTTGACTCAGCCATGAGCTTGGCTAAGCCATTACCTTTGATCATCTTGGTGGGCTTGATCTCAAGGTCATACTCCAGTAAAGCTGTTATCCATCTTCCTCTCTTACCTTCTGGGTCTGTCTGCATTAGAAATTCTTTCACAGGTGCATTAGGTACATAAGCAAGAGTGTGTGAATGTAATATGTAAACTCTAAATTATTTGAGTGCTTTAACCAAATCAAGAGCCTGTTTATCTATGACGTAGTAGTGAAGGGATGCATATCTGATATTGCGACTGAAAAATGCAATTGGTAGCTTTATTTTATCCATTTTCTACATCAAGGTTGTTGTTGTAGTGTGCTCAGAAGAAAATGAGAATATTATGAAATCACTAGTATAATCAGGACTTATCAAAACCGACGTTGCAGTCAAGGAAAACTTATCTGAATGGAAATATTTCTGGGAATCTTAGGACCACTTCACATCACTATCTTTCTTCAACATATTTTTCAATTCTCTAAGATGCTCCACTAAATTAGGAATGAATTTATGTAAGAAATTCATCTTACCGTTGAATGACTGTACTTCATTTTTACTGTGAGGGAAATCAATCTGTTGAATTTCCTGAACACAAGAAGGGTCAATCCAAATTCCATCCTTGGAGATGATGTGACCAAGGAGTTTTCCCTCCTCCATGGAAAAAAGGCTTTTCTTTGGGTTGAGAGATATTCCAAACTTCCCGCATCTCTCAAAAAAAATTCTCAAATGGTGCAAATGTTCTTCATCAAAATGTGAAAACACTGACAATTCATCCAAGTAAACAACCAATAAAACATATTTTTCATTGGAGAATGCTATATCTATGGTACACTGGAATGTAGCCCCTGAATTTTTCAAACGAAATGGAATTTTGGCATATTTGAAGGTGCCCCAAGTTGTAGTAAATTTTGTCTTGTCCTGATCATATTCGTGCACCAAAATTTGGTTGTAGCCTGAATAACCATCCAAGAGTGACATCCAGGAAGAACCGAAAACTCTTTGAAGTATATGGTCCATCTTTGGAAGTGGATAGTTTTCCTTGGGGGACACAATATTAAAGTTTCTGAAATCTATACAGAGTCGGATTTCTCTAGTCTTCTTTCTCACTGAGACCAAATTTGAAATCCAATCAGATAATTTGATCGGGAAAATGATACAAAACTTGAAAAGTCTATTTACCTCCTTTTCAATTGATGGTAGCAATCTGAGATTTATCCTTCTCAACTTTTGACTAAAGGGCTTTTGATCAAAATTGATCAGAATAGTGTGTTGAATGATGTTCTTGTCATACACCTTTAAATCTGAATATTACCATGCGAAAACATCAGAAAATTCAGAAAGTAATTTAAGATATTCAACCTTTACCTTCGGAGATAAGGACTTGGATAGTTTCACTATATTTTTTTGTCGATTGTCCCAATGTTTACATCTTCAACACCCTTTTCCATAGGCATCAATGCAGGCTTCCTTGCTACTTCATCTTGGTCAAAAAAAAATTACAAAGGTATGAGACCTTTTGGAATATTGTTATCTTTCAGTTGTAGTATATCCATCTGATTTGCTTCTATATCTTGGTCATATTTATTAGAAATCTGATCTATAGAAAAATTCTAAAATTCTTCTTCAGCTTGGAGAAAGTTGTTTAGCTGCTTATCATCCCTGCCAATATCACAAGTTTTTGGGAACAGTGGGTCATTGCTTCACATGAATATGAAATCTTATGTTTGAAAATATGGGGATTTTTAAATTTCTTGCAGCGTTAGCCAATGAATCTGCCATCATGATTTTGATTCCTTGGCACCACTATAAGTATACACTCCTGAAACATTTTCAAAATATCAAGTACAACATTCCTATATTGTCTCATTCGAGGATGGTTAGCTTGATATTCACCTTTAACTTGCTTGATTACAAGTTCTAAATCACCATACACCGCAATCCTTCTTGCACCCAGTTTCTTCAATATCTTTAAGCCAGTAATCAATGCTTCATACTTGGCTTCTTTATTAGTGCAATCAAAAGATAATTTATAAGAGCACAACCTCACATTTGTATGGACCTTATTCTATTGATGAAAAGGGCTATGTGCCTAGATTCCAATGCCTGCCCCATATTTCCCCAAGGCACCATCAAATTCCATGGACCATAAACCATTCTCATCCTTCTCATCCTCTAAATGTTGAAACTATGATTTTTTTTTGGCTTAATTTTCTGAAGTGTCTCTTCATGCTTTTTCGGACTTTATTCCACTTTATCCAATGGTTGTTTTGAATTTTTCAATGCTTTATCTGGTTGATGTTCTGAATTTTTGAATGCTTCCTCTGATGGTTGTTCTGATAAGCTTGGAAGATTAATATTTTATTTTTCTATAACTTTTCTAATACAATTATGGATCTCTGGAACATCTTCTACATCTACTAGTTGGCTATCTACATCATTTAATCCAATATCATTAAACAAAACGAATGACTCTAAATCTGTATGTACAACGTTTATCGGATTATTTTTGGGATTTTTTTTTCTTGTGATCATATATTTCATCTTAGTTTCACGATACAATTTTCTCAATTTCCCGAAAACAGGAATAGTAGCATAATAAAAGTCTAATTACAATGTGCCTCATAATCCCCCCCCCCCGGGATCTTGACAAAAACATTCCAAAGCGTGGCAGTATGTCAGCTACCACCACATCTATTAGAACATTCTTTGCTGGAATATGCTCTAGGAAGAATACCAAATCTTTAATCAGACCAATATAGCGGACTCTACCTGAATAGAAGGAGTATAATTCATGGTAGGGATGAGTGATGTCAAGGCCCAACTTCTCCATTATGGCTTTTGGAATTATATTGTGGGAGGCTTCGGAGTCTAACATGGAATGATGTAAAATACACTGGTGGATTATTAGGCTCGTAAAAAGGAAGAACCTCGCTATATTCTAATTAACCATCAATAGCAAGACCAAAAAAGAGTTCTGGATTATCATCTTCGACATTTACCATGTTGGACAAAGGATCTACTTTAAGCATCTTGGAAACATGGGACTTGTATTGGTTACTTAACAAGCTCGGTTAAGGGGATATACACTTTTAACTTTGAAATTTTTGTATCTAAACTGAAGTGGATAGTTTTTTCTACCTCTTTAATGACGATGTCTCGCTATCCGACATGGTCTTTTAATGGAACATCCTTCTTCTGAGTGTCCTTTTCCTTATTTGTTGAACTTGTGGATGGCTGATATGTTTTATTCTGATTTGTGATCACAAGCTCTTTTCCCTTACTCTGATTTCTCGGAGGATTATACCTTGTTAGAGTGTCTTTTTGTTAAGATGCTCTCTTCTGAATGGGATTCACTAGTACATCTCTGATCCTCAATGACATCTGCCTATTTTGTGAACTAAGTGCATTCAAGTACCCCGATGTTAATCATCTATTTCCATCTCTAATTCATGATAATTAGCAAGGATAAAATCTTCATCTTTAGGCTGATATTTCTTTTCAAAATACTCCTCATCTTTGGTAAAAAACATAGGTATATCATCAGCTTTGAAAAGGAGGTTTTCCTCAAAATTGTGTCTTCATCTTCTTCTTCTCCTTGAGCATAATTCTGCTGCAAGGGTGTCCTGATTTTATGTTGCTACTGTGGTGGTTGTTCAGGAGCCTATTGTTCTCTCTTCTTAATCCTTAACTGAGGCTATTGCTGACCTCTATAGTTAGGATTTCTGACCTCAGGCTGTCTTTCCGTGATGGAAATCCTGTCAACCATACGTTCAATAGTTCTTATCAAAGCATCCATATTATCATTGGAAGATGAATTGGATGGCTCATCTTTAATAGTAACTCTCCTTTCAGTCCTAGCTCTAGCTCTCTCAATCAACAGATTTTCTTCAACATTGATCGCGTTATTTTGTATATCTTCCACTGTAGCTGGATTTATTTCCCTTAATTGATAAGTTGTGTCAAGATCAAATGCATCTGGATAACATATGAGAGATAAGCCTGGAGGAGGCTTGATCTCAACGGTAATTGCATTGTAAATCCTATTAAAGTGAGTATTGAAATCTTGAACAAATTCATTAAGACTTATTTTAATGTTCTCATACTTAGGAAGCAACTATAAGTGATTTTTCCTTACGTCCCAAAGGGATATAAACAAATCAATGAGCTAGTCTGGTGTGGAAATGGAATTAGCAGTGAGAGACCTAAACCAAACTTTGACATCTCTAGAGAAACTTTGGGCTATAATCCTCATTTTTGCATTGTCAGCATCGACTTCCTCCAAATATATGAAGTCCACCTTAATAATATGTTGTCTTGCAGATATGGTGGAGTTTTCATCAAACAAGGGGAGTCTTTGGCCATAACCCTGAGGTAAGTCATTCAATTGGGCTAGTAAGATGAGTGGGGAAAATTTTGCCATTATTCATGCTGAGTGAAGAGCTAGATTGAAAATAGGAGGGATTGGATGAATAGGTAAAGGAACAGAAGTTGCAGGTACTGAAGTAGTAGGTATGAATGATGAAGTCAAAGGTGCAGATGAATAAACTACAATTGATTGAGTATGAGGTTAAGTTGAGACAGAAACTTCCTCTTGATGGTAGAATTGGATCCAATCTTTGATGTTAAGGTCAGGTTCGGGCTTAATATCCTCGAAAAACCTATATTTCAGGGGACTAAGGTCTAATTTAGACAATGACTTGACCTTAGATAATCTTAAAGGATCGAATACTCTATTGGATAAAGAGGTTTCAAACTTTTATTTAAACAATGATAATTCGAATTTCAGATCATATGGTATATCTTCAAGAGAAAGTAGCTTAACAGGTAGAGAAACTGATCTTACCAATGGAATGGTCCTCACTGAATGTCTGTAGTTTGATATCTATGCCTTGAAAATCTCTTCTCTGGATCATCTATCAGATCAACTAGATCATGATCGAGATTTGCTCTAGTATATCTCCTGGAAGCCAGATCTACAATCTTGGCACTACAATTATCGAATCAGCTTTTCTGAAATTTAACGCTATCATCCAAAGGATCAAATTCCAAAATTTTATTTTCATACACCCAAGGAAAATAAATATTTCATTCCCCGGCAATGACGCCAATATGCTATCTCTCCGCCAGATCTCTAAGGCTGAAGAAGAAATCCCAACAGAGGTAACTAAAGACTAATCTTTTGGTTTGGTATCTAGCCCTACCAAACCAGAGAGGGATCTCTCCACAAAAATCAGAACCAAGAGGGCTGGATGAAAAGGGTTTTAGGCTAGCTATGAAATGCAGAAGGATATTTTTTGTTTTGATTGGGTTGGTTGGATGAGGATTAGGTCAAAGAGGCTAGGTGAAGGAAAATAAGATGGGAATTGCAGTCCATTCAATGGGGCAAGGTAGGTAGAAATATTAACACTTTAAGGTGATTTTGTGAGATGCTTTCAGACTGATGAGGAGCTAGAAAGAGAATAAGAGATGTATTCTTCCTAAACTGAGTAAAATGGGAAAATTATGAAGTGTTTCCAAAAACAGAGCATGAAAAACATTTATTTTGCCTATCAAATTGAAAATCATCATATAATAGACATTAAATGGTTTATGAGCTTACAAAACATTCATAAAAATTAAACAGGAGAAGAAACAATGATAAACATTCACCCCACAGGTATCTCAAAGAAATAGCTACAACTCTTCATTAATTTCTGGCCAAAATGATTACACTATAGTCCTTGATCAATACAACAACATCCAACTGGTTCCAACCCTTGCTAAGAGTGAATAAAGAGAATATATAGACATCAAAACAACATTCTCTCATCCTCAGGGGTCTAATCCCTAAGTTGAGGAAGAGATCCACAAAAACCTGAACTGATAGCTGGAGTATAGGGAGCTCTAAGTGACTCCTCCCTAATTACATTGAAATTGATTCATTTGACTTGATGATAACATTTACATCATGAATATACCCCTAGGTAACTTATCCACATCATAATTACATAGGTAAAATCATTATTTTCAAAGATAAAAGTCAAATTTGTAGTGAAAATTCAAAAATATCATCAATTGATCAAGTGCGCCATTTTTGTGCCAGGCGCGCCCTCTATGTTGTAGGCTACTTTTCACTAAGTTGTAGGTGTCCAAATTGGGCCCAAGATGGCTTGTTGGAAAGCCCTTAAAGTTTAATTTCTATATATGCCTTCATTTTGCAAAATAAAGCTAATTTTCCATATCAAAAATTTATCCTCCCAAGACTACTCAGTGCGCAGCGCCAAGGCCAAAAATAAGGTAGAACCATGATTTTTTGCTTGTTTTTTGACATTTTGACATGCTATTTTTGCAAAAAAAGGTTGGAAAAGTAGTTTTATTAGATTTATTTGTCATTTTGCATCCAATAGTGGTGTCTTTTTGGTCAAAAATTGGCTCAAAAAAGAGCGCAGCGCCAAGGGCATTGCGCGCTTGACAATTTTGTTGTCATAACATTGTCCAGGAACACATAAAAAGGACAGAACTTGAAAAAATGACCCAAAATGTTTCAAAATTGGTGAAGTGAGTGTTGATGGTGTGGCTAGGCTTGGATTGAAGCCTCAGCTAGCATATCCAACTTCCTTTTCTCCTTTTTCATGGTCAAAGTCTCAATTTTTGCATTGGTTCTTTTGAGCTTGGCCATTGCAATTTTGTCTTTTTGGGCATAGTGCTTGACCTTCTTTCTCAACATATCATTATCTCTGTTTTCCTTCTCCAAAATATTCTCTAAGTGCTAGTTAGCCCTATCATTCCATGGCTCTCGGTTCTCATTGACTACCATTGCAAGTTGTTCATTCAAGGTTAGCTTATTAGCAAGCTCAGCCTCTTTTTGACTTTCTAGTGCTAGAGATATTTTCAATCCTCTAATCTTAGACCTTCTCCTTGGCACTTTTTCTACTGCCTCATCTATTACATCATATGTTTCAAGTGTCTCTTTAAGCAAAACTTTGGCTTTTTCTACCTCTCTTTGAAATTTTATGAATTTAACCTCATCAATGACATGTTTTGTTTTCAGCTGTTGATTCTCTTTCTCAAGAAAGTCAATGAAAAATTTAGACCTGTCAAGATTAGTTTGAAGCTATCTAATCTTGACTTCTTTCTCCTTGATGAGTATGGTAGTGATCTCATCATCATCATCATGCTCATCTAGGTCATCAAGAATAAAATCTTGTTCTGTCTCATGGAGGTCATCCTCATCATGAATGGTTGCCTCATGTACATCCTCCTCTACCATATTTTCTTTCCCCTTTTGTAATTTCTTTTTTGGTGAAGAATTCAAGACCCCTTCCACAATATGTGGAGAAAATACATACCTATGACCCCTCTGGTATGTTTTTTCCAATTACTCTATCTCAAGCACATTAGCCTGTTTAGTCTCATTGATCTCAGCTCTCCTGGGTGACCCAGTCTCAATGTGGGATGGAGATGATGGTGGTGAAATAGATGAAGGAGATTGATCTGATGATGATGCATGAACTGTGGGTTGAGATAGAGGAATGGATGTGGAAGGATGAGTTGATGAAGGTACATCTTGGGCATGCTGAATAGGTGGAGAAGTGAATATTTCATTAGATATGAATGAACGCCATGGAATGTTCAATTGTTTTAGGTTAAGGAGGAATATGGTTTTTATGAGGGAGTGATGGAAAATACTGTTCATTTGGTGTTCATACTCTCTCTTCTGGAAAATAAATGACATATTATCAATGCTTAGGAACAGGTAGTAGGGTATGTTGAGCATCTTGACCCTTGTGAAGTGCATAAGCAGCCGGATGTGATAGGTATAAAGTCTATAAAATCTACCTTCACATGAAAATTATTTCATGATGACCTTCAT
Organism: Pinus albicaulis; assembly: GCA_034641835.2. NCBI lineage: Eukaryota > Viridiplantae > Streptophyta > Pinopsida > Pinales > Pinaceae > Pinus > Pinus albicaulis. The sequence goes on along the minus strand of CM076571.1, from coordinate 620,194,804 downwards.
CATGGGAGCATATCTCTCCAGGAGGTAAGAGAAAGAAAAAATCCTCTTTCTTTCATTCTTTTATCTAGGTTTAATGTATGGCTCATAGTATTGCTCCTCCAAGTATTTTTGCTTGAACCATTTCTCCCCAACATTTGGGATCCCAGTGGAAGCTGATATAATGGCAGTGGAGATAGTAAAAGTGACACTAGCAAGAGTAACCTGGTTGTCATGGATGTTAGAGATGAAAATTCTGGTCACAGAATTCAAAACATCCAACATTTTTGAAACATGTCACATCCATAGGAGATGCCAAGAGTTCCCTGGTATTTGTTGGCTCAAGTGTAAGTATTCTCCCTCCTTTGTGTGGCCTCTTCTCCTATGTCTCTTCTCCCTCACTATGTGGTTTTTTTTCTTCTTCTACCATGGTCTTTTAGTGTTAAAACACTAGGGAGATGTAATGATGGTGGAATGTAGTTTTTAGGGATAACGAATGGGATAGGGAAATTGAGGTAGATGGGGGTAGGGATTTATGAGTTTAAGGTATGAGACAGGGAGTAGGGATGTAGAGGGGTTTGGAATAGGAAATTAATTACAGGTGTAGGAAATTTGGAGCCTAGGAAAATAATGTACCTAGGACTTATGGTTTTAAGGGATGAAAGGCTTTAGAGAAAGGGAAATGTAATGTAGGGTTTTAGGAAAGGGGTTTTTACAATGTGGGAAGGGTAATGAAGGTTTAGGGACTGTAATTTCAGATTTGAGAATGTAGTGGGAATTTTGGGGGTAAACTAGGGTTTTAAACTTGAATAAAGACACCAATTTCTTTTAACAAACTTCACAAACACAAAATCAACTTGACGGAGAAGAGGAAAGGAGAAATCATAGCTTACTTGCTTTGTTGGAGGCTATGGGAACTACTATTAAAGTCTGGAGACAATGACACGAATATTTGAGGTGTTTCTGGCAATTGTTGTGGAAAACGGGCAAGCGCCCAATGCCACACACATGTGTGCCCTCCCTTTGGAAAGTGCACAACGCTTCCCCTGTTTTGCGAATTTGGCCTTCTAAACTTGATTTCTGAGCTATGCTGAGTTTTCTCAATGATGGTAGGAGACAAATGAAGTTGAATTTTATGCTATGAGGCCCTTAATACTTGAGTGAAATTGATTTTTTGATTTAAAACCCACTTTTCTAATGTTTTAAATTTCGCTTTTCAAACCTTTGGAAAATACCCTTTACACTTTGACCTTTTTCTTTGCAGTTTCATCATGTTGGAGTAGGTACTCTTTGATTTAACATTTGTTGTTTCAGTTTGGCATGTAGAGTTGAGTTGGTAGCTTGGGAATAGTACTTATTACATATAACGAACATAAAATTACATTAAAATAGAAATAAATTACATCTTTGTTTTTTAATAACATTACATTGCAGAATAAAAATCATAACTTGAAGGAAGAATTATAACTTTGGAAATTTTCCTTGGAGATCATATTTCATGTTGGAAAATCCTCTTTAGATGATAAAGGAATATTATTTCAATCACTCTCATAATTTTGTTGACCTTATGAAAATGAAATGGTTTTTTATTTGGACCTTGGAAAATAAAACCTAGTGACCTGATGGGACCTTGAATGACCAGACTCCATGGTGACTTTGACTGACATAATGATTTAATGAAATGAAATTTCAAGACTGATTTATGCTCAACAAGACATGAAGGTGGGCCAGCAAATATGAATTTTTTGAGGGAGAGTGAAGTTTTATGACTAGGGCTACCATTAGTGAGTGATTTTTTTGCATGACCTAATGGAATGATTAAAAATTTGTGAGTGGGACTCCTAAAATTATATGAAAAGAGTATTTTTCATCACTGATGGCAGTATGAAAACACTGATACTAACATGGTCCAAAGATGCTAGGGTTTCTGCATGATCCAAAATTTAGTCTCAAACAATGTATCAATTTTAGGGTCAAAGGCTAAAACAATGACACGTGCCCTCTCGTACAAGTTTTCTCTACTAAACAAGTCCATAATCAGGTAATCTTGAGAGATTTGGCATAATTTTAGCTTAAATAATCCAATATTTGTCTGATTTGTGGGATTGGAAAGAAGACTCAAAAGGATACTACAAGATAAAATTCCAAACCTTGGGAGGCTAAAATTATAGAGATACAACAGCTTCAAGATAGAGCTCCTAAAAGCAATAAAAATGTGTGTATTTTTTTTAATTTTCAATAGCATTTGTTTGAAACATCAGTTTGAAGTGATTCAAAGAGCATAGTGAAGCATATATATCATTTTCTGATTTCAAAATGTCTCAAAACAAAAAAGTGGATACACCTAGTAAGCAACCAGAAATATCTACTATGACACATGAAGAAGAGGAATAAATGAAACATGATATATCAAAATTACGAGACCAAGTGCAACAAATTTCACTCTCACAAAGAGTAACCAAAAATGAATTCGAAGCGATGATGAATTTTAAGATGGATTGTTTAAAAGTAAAAATAAAAAGGGACATGGAAGGCTTGAAGGATGGTTTAAAATCATACGTGGAAGCAATGATGAATGTCAAGATGGAAGGGTTGAAGGAAGGTTTGACTAAGTTGCTACAAGAAAGGCTTCCTAGTTGTGACAGGGTAATCCATGAAAATAATGATGAAGAAAAAAGGAATATGAATTATGATTTTAGAGATTGTAATGTTGGCTTTGAGACCCACCACATTCAAAACGGGGAAAATTTTAGGGGCTAATATTCACAGGAGTTCTTATATTCCATGTTTTTTCCAAAAAAAAGATCTGCAGATTTCCATTTTTCTAAAATAGAATTCACCCAAATTTTATAGTATAAAATAAATTACCTTTAAAATTGTCAATATTATATATTGTCTAATATAAAATAATTAGAAATCTAAACTTTTTTACAAAATTATCATCAAACATTTTAAAATTTGGATAGTAGGGACTAGTAAGATTCGTCAAGGTTGCTAAAATTTAAGATAAACTTCAATCCTTAAAAAATTTCTTGATTCCAAATATAGATATGAGGAAGTTTGATTGCAAGTATCAGGTCACATGGATACTACATATGGAGCAATTCTTTGATCTACATGATGTGCCACATACACAAAAGATATGCATTGCATCTTTATATTTAGAACAAAATTAGTTTGTGTGGTATTGATGGATTTGTTCTCGTAAATCAGTTATCACTTGGGTCATCTTTTCGGAAGAATTGGTAGCACATTTTGAGGATACAAAGAGCAATACCTTATTTTTCCAATTGATAAATCTCAAACAAAAAGGTTCAATGGAGAAGCACATTGAGGACTTTCAAAGATTGAATATTAAGGAAAATGATATTCCAAAGGAGCATAAGATTGATATATTCATAGGGACTTTAAAAAATAACATCAAACATGGAGTTCAACTTTTGGAACCTAATTCATTGGAGAAGACATTCAAGGTGGCAAGAAAAGTTGAAAGAAAAATTACTAAAATAAGGAAGTCTACCAAACACAACTATAAAGATGGAAGTGTTTCTTCTCCTAGCCTCCCAAAACCTACAATGTTGACACCACAACAACTGGAGGAAAAGGAGAAAAAGGTATTTGTTACAGTTGCGATAGAAAATACACTAAGGGTAATAAGTATGCTGAGAATAAATTATTTTACATAGATTGTGAAGAGGAGGAAGAAAATGAACACGAAACATCAACAGAAAAGGATATACACCAATATTAACCCCAGAGAAAGAAGAAATGAATCCAACCATATATTGTGATTCATTGGTAGGTGTTATAGCATCATTTTTCACCCTGATGTGATTAACGATTGTCTCTTTGACCTTGGGCACCCTGTCCCCCCAGACTTGAACAACTTCATAAAAACAGTGTCTAAAAACCCATACGCGACTAGGCCCAAACTTTTCTGCGTACACATGCGAGTCCATTCATACTTTTCCACGTATATCGTTTAAATCATTAAAAATATATATATAATTCCCTATTTTCGAGGCAGGGTTGATGGTTATTCCTGTAATTCAACCACCCCAGCCCGTGGCCCAACTGTTTCCAACTGCTAAAACTACTTTGAGGGAGTATAAAAGCCCCTCATATGCATGGCATAAGGGAGAGAGAAAATTATAGATATTATACTTTGTTGGAGCCTTATTTCAAGTCTGATATTCACGTGCCTCCTGCACTTCCCAGGTATATTCAGGAAACCCTTGTTTCCTTGAGATGTTCATCATCCTATATGACATCTAGTGTGCACACATCTTGGAAGAATTCTTGTGAGGTGAGGGCTGGACGGATTCAGAGGATGGTATGCTCGAAGACCGTGGAAGGATTCAGGTGATCTCTCCACATTTCTATTACTATACGTGCCATTTATAATAAGAAAAACCATCTTATTCCCGATATTCACGTGTTTATATCTCTTTATATATGTGTAATGATCATTAATATAATGTTTGATATTGTTCTTATGATATTATACATGAGTTACATTGACATTTAGAGACTATATATGTTGTACAACTAGAGTTTTGTGTTCATTCTTTCTTGATTTCCAGGTTACGAAGCACGAAGGGTTGCTGGGGGTTTGCACCCCGTGGGATCTACATCAAACGTTGGACTTTCGGGTAAGTTATGTAACTTGTTATATCTAGTTTTCAGCATAAAAGATAGGTTAAGTGAGTCATTCTTGAATGGTATGCCCCTAATTTGTGAAGGTTGCCGACCCAAAAACCTTTAGGGAGTTATTTCCCAAAATAGAAATGGTGACTCCACTGGGGATTACATTCTTGTGATTTCCCTTTTGGGTTGTTTCATTTGTCTTGAAGGTTTCCAATAGTTTCAATCACTTTTTCCAGTTCATTAAATATTTTTCCAGTCAGACAAAAGACCTAGTCTCTTGATCAGGCTTAACCTTTTTGTTTTTCCTTATTTACTTTTCCATACGCACTTTTCCTTCTGTACAGTCGCGTATACACATTTTTTTTTTCAAAGGGACCCGTGTATACGCGAGTTTCCTTTGACACAGTCATGTATGCACGCTGGTTTCAAAACTGAGAAAGCGCGTATGCCTGGGTAAAATTTGAAATCTTTTGTTTTAAGCTTTTTTAGTCTTGTCTGCGTGTGGTGACTTGTTCCTGTAGTATCTTTGAAGTCTCTAGACTGTGTCTAAATTGGTTTTGTACCTGTTTTTCTCTTAATTTTCTGAAGACCGGCTCATTCGGTGAAATCTTTGTTTGTTGTGCTTGCAATTCTGGCTTGAGCACTAAGATCTTTTTTTGAAGATTCTTGGTTGTTCTAAGTATTCAGGACAGAGAGCTTGTGCTCATTTGCTCTTTCCTAACTTTATGTGTTTCTTTTCATTTTGATTTTTTCCTGTTTTTGCGTTTGGTTTTCTTGATTTCATTGACTAGGTCTTGTTGCAATAATTGAAGAGTCTCTTTTTGATTCTTTGAAGTTTGTGTTTGCCACAAGTTTATGCTGTTGTGCTGAGTTGATTTGTTGGGTTTCTTTTCTTCCTCTTGCTCATACAAGTCCTACTATGAGAGTAGCATGGTTGGCTTAGGGCATTTTGTTGAATTTTTTCTTGAAATTCAAAGTTTGCTTGACACAGTAACTAGATAGTTTCTTGGTCTCTTTGAAGTCTCTTTTCTTTATAAACTCAAAAGCCCAAATTTTTTTTTGTCTTCCATTGCTTTTGTTTCTCATTTTTTTTAATGGTTTCTTTTCATCTTTTGAAGCTTTGTTGAAGTCTTTATTCTTAGGTTCTTTACTTGATTAGGAAAGGAGTCTTCTTTTGATTTTGTTCTTTTATGTCAAGTATGTTTTTGGCATCTTTATACATTTAGTTTCTGGTTTGGAACTAGCTTTGTTGACTGCCAAAAAGTGATTGAAACTTGGTATTGTTAGAGATTTCTCTTTGCTTTTCTAGATCTAGCATCTTAGGATTTTCATGCCATTAGTAATTTGCATTAGGTGCACATAATAATTTTTAGTATTTTTCGTAACTTTTTGAGGTGGGTGAATACTGATTATTTGAAAAGAAAAGTAAAAAAGTAGTCTCGTAGAACCTGTGTAGAAATCACTCTTCATTGAAAGGCAATCAGTGAATTTGCATGTAGTTTGGTTTTCATTGGTTTCTTTTTGTGTCATACAAACATCATCGGTTTCATTTCCATATTCCCTTGACATAAAATAACAGCCAATTAAAATAAGCAATATAATTTAAAAATAACTAGAAATTTTTGTATTAGTGTCCTACTTCAACTAGCTAGGTTGTAGGGCCTTAGATTAGGTGAGTGGAGAGTTAACTCTCCAAGGCCGCACAAATTTTGAAACATAGAAGTTTATTAATGAGAGAAATCCAACACCGTTAGGTGGACCGGGAAAGCTCTCCTCCAGAGAGTCAAGCACGAAGGAAAGTGCGGGCAGAGAAGAGAGATACCCCCTCTCTAATTTGCTGAATCTTGACCTAAGACTGTTCTGCCCGACTGCTGATATGGATTGGTGCCCTTAGTTGCCCATCCTAGGTATCACACAGGTGACTACGGGGGGGAATACCCATGGTACCTCAGGCAGACGTTGTATCACTTCCAGCAGTGCTTCTGAAGGGTGCCCTTGCGAAGCTTGGGTACTTGCACCAGCAAAGGCTATTGTTAGGAGGTTAGCGTAACTATTTCTGTTACCTTTTCTAGTAGGCCTGGGTCCTAATTACCCCAGACTACTTTTGAGAGGTCCTATTGTTCGCTTTCTTTTATTTTTGTGTTCGGTCCTCATCACCTGGAGCAGAAATACTTGAGAGCTGCTTGTCTGGTTGTATCTTAGGGACTCTGTAGAGTGTACTCTTTGCTCCTATATTGCTTATCTTCATATATTTTTTCAAGCCTAATAAATATTTTAAAGTGGCTGACTAATTGCCTTGTCGATCGAGGAGGCTCCGGGGGTTATCTCCCGTGAGTACCGAGCCTTCTGCAAGAATGCGTAAGAGTAATTTAGAGGGTGATTTTCACTTGGTGTTTTCAGACGCAGCATAGAGAGATCCTCCGTTAGGGCTAGTTGTTTTTGTAGTTGGTTCTGGTGTTGGTGTCAGTGCCGAGAGGAGTGCTTCACTCATCTCGAGAGTTTTATTTCTGGTAGAAGAAGTAGAAGTAGAGGAACTTCCTCAGCCTGCTGAGTCTCTTCCATCTCCTCTTCCTGCTAGTTATCCGTTTATCATTGAGTACATCAGACCTGAGTCTTAGAGACCCAAAAAGTCCTTATCCATCATATTCTCACCTTTCTATGGCAATGACTGGGAACGCAGCTTCAACTGTGAGTGCTGCAAGTATTCAGACTCCTCCTTCAGTTGAAGGAGGAGGCACTATTGCTATATCTTCAATTGCTTCTAGTGTGACTGTGTTTGGCTCTGGTCACACCTAAGCACATGCTTCTCAATCTGGTCCCTTTTGTTTCGGAATGCCCACTAGTGGGATTCCTTCATTTTCCTTTTCTGCTACTGCAGCTGCATCTGCACCCATCTCTTATATGGCTAGTGGATCAGCTTCTTTTCAAGGGTTCCCCTTTGGAAGCGGGCATATTCCTAATTTGACTCCTTCTTTAGGGTCTTTTCCTTTTACTTCCCAAACTCAGAGTTTTAATCCATGGTCTGGAGGTCAATGTTCTACTACCTTTATAGGTTGAAACCCTATATTTACAGCAGTAGGGGCAGTGAATCAATTTCTCGCTGGTCACCAAGGGAACGTTCCTTTCCCTTCGTCAAGTGCTTATCAGGATTTTTCTCCTTTTTCAAATGCTTGGAACCCCTATCAGGGGGTTTCTTCTTCATTCACTGCCTTAGTGGGGGGAAATGATCCGTTTTATAGTAACTCCATGTTGGGAGGGGGTCCTTCTCCGAATTTTTCTATGGCCCAAAATTTTCTACGAACTCTTTCTATCAACTTGGTGCCTCATCAAATCCATGGTATTCTTTTAAGAATGTGCGGAATCCATCCTATTAGGGATGGAATTCCCAGGCTCCTCCTTGTTTACCATTTATAGCAACGTTAAACTTTCCATATTTGTCGAAATTGACTAACAATCCAATATAGTCCAAGGTGGCCTCCGGTCCCCACCAAACTACCTCCAGACATTCCAAAGTTTGGAGGGAAGAATGGAAAGGATCCGGTAGATCACATCACCACTTTCCATCTATGGTGTTCATCAAACTCCCTGATCGATGATTCGATTAGGTTGAGGTTATTTCAATGCACCTTAATTGGAAATGCAACCAAGTGGTATATTGAGTTGACTGGGGGCAATTTCGCCACTTTTGGAGATTTGGCTACCACGTTCCTAAATCATTTTTAGTTGCCTGTTCATTACGATGTCGGGACTGAACTCCTAGCTAATTTTAAGCAGGACAAGGCAACCCACATTTATGATCATATTCAAGAATGGCGAAGAAGGAAGAGGCTCATTAAAGCCTATATTCCAAATGAATTCCTTCTGGAATGGTTTTTGAAATCCTTGCAGCTAGATATTTCTAAGGACATATCCCTATCAGGGGTATTTTCTGAGGAGCAAGAAATTTTTAGGGCTCAACAATTAGAACTAATTTATTCTCAGTCTAGAGTCCTCAATAAAAAATTTCCTGATGCTCCTCACTCCAAATTGGACTTGTCCAAAGCTAAACCTGGTCCTCATGGTGATGGACTTATTGGGTTGATCGATAGCGGTGAAACTAACCTGCTTAGCCAATTGCAACAGTTGTCCATACAATCTGCTTCTTCGGGTCAGGTTGTGCCTTCAGTGCCAACCCCTTCCCAAGATTTTTCAATAAATTTCGTCCAGACTTCTAACCCCAAAGGAAATCAACAATTTGAAGGGAAGAAGAAAGGACAGAATAATAATAAGAAGAAGGGAAAAGATGAGAAGGGAAATGCAAATAAATCCAACGAGCATGTTGGTGAGGGTCAAAAGGATAAAAAGAAAGTGAAGTTTCCATGCAAGTTATGTACTGGAGATCATCTTACTCACCTTTGCCCTAAAATTCAGGATGTGCGGCGCTTGTTAGCTCAACAGGGTTCTTCCAATTCCCAGGCTGTGTTAACAAACCCTTTTCCCCAAGGGCAGCAATTAGTTGTTGGTGCAAATCAGAATACTGGGGCTCCTTCTGGGGGCACCCAGGAAGGGGAAACCACATCAAACATATATATAATGAATGCTCACGCAGATATCGCTACACGATCTCATGATTATGGCGAAGTCGAGTCTTCGAAAGCCAAGGGTGCTCTTGATAGTGTTGGTCTGCTTCACATTACGAGGCCCATTGTTGAACCTATTGTTATAGCATCATTTCTCACCTTCATATGATTCATGATTGCTTTTATGGCTTTGGGCACCCATTCCTACAGACTTGGACAAATTCACTAAAAAACAGTGTAAAAATTCCCATACGCGATTATGCCCAGACTTTTCCGCGTGTATACGCGAGTCCAACTGCACTTTTCCGCGTATGCAATTAAAATTATTAAAAAATATATAAAAATTCCCTATTTTTGGGCTGGGTTGATGGTTACTTTGGTAGTTCAACCACCTCAGCACGTGGCCAACTGTTTCCAACTGTTGAAACTACTTTGAGGGAGTATAAAAGCACCTCATGTGCATGGCCTAAGGGAGAGAGAGAATTATTGATATTATACTCTGTTGGTATTCCCTATCCAAGTCTGAATTCCCGTGCCTCCTGCACTTCCCAGTTCATTACAAGAAACCCTTGTTTCTTAGAGATGCTCATTCCTTTATATGTCATCTCGTATGCACCAGTTCAGAAGGAATCTTAGCGAGGCAAGGGTGGGACGGATCCGGACGACGGTCTGCTCGAAGATTGTGGAAGGATTCAGGTGATCTCTCCACTCGTATTTTTGTACATGCTATTTATAATACAGAAGTACCATCTTGTTCCCGAAATATACGTGTTAGTGTCTGCTTACATATATGAGAAAATTGTTATTTAAGCAGTCATTATGGTTTATCTGATGTTTTATATGGATTTCACTAACATTTAGAGTAGATATATGTTGTACAACCAGTTCTTCGTGCTTGTTTCTTCTTGTATTTCAGGTTAAGAAGGAAGAAGGGTTGCTGGGGGTTTGGACCCCGCGGGATCTGCTTCAACCGTAGGACCTACGGGTAACTTCCTCGATCTACTCTATTTAGTTTTTCATGAACATGTATGGTTGTGTGAGTCCTTCTTAAGTAGCATGCCCCTGCTCTGTGGAGGTTTAAGCCCAACAAACCTCTAGGGTGATTTTCCCCGAAACAGAACTGGTGACTCCACTGGGGATCACATTCTTGTGACTCCCCTGTTGGGTGGTTTCAGCTGTTTGATAGGTTGCCGACAGTTTTAACTTTCATTTGCAGTCCAGTTTACTTTTTCTCAGTCAGTCTGAAGTCCTGGTTTCTTATCCAGGTTTGATCCTTTTTGTTTTTTCACTATTTACCTTTATATACGTGCTTTTTTATGCACACAGTCGCGTATACATGCAAGTTTGTCTAAAGGAAGTCGCGTATATGCGTGTTTCCTTTAGCACAGTCGCGTATGCACGCTTGTTGCTAAACTATGAAGTAGCGTATACCTAGGCAGATTTTGAATTTTTGGATTTCTTGACTTTTTAGTCCTTTCTGGCTGTGGAGACCTGTTCCTACAGTGTCTTTGTACTCTCTGGATTGTGAAGAAGGTGGTATTTTGTCTTTTCTCTCTTTCGTTTGATTGAAAACTAGTATTTTTGGCAAAGTGTTGTTTCTGGTGCTGGCACTTCTGGTTTGAGTACCAAGATAGCTTTCTGGGCATTCTTGGCTGTTCTGCTTCATCAGGACAGAGAGCTCCTGCTCATTTACTCTTTCCTGTCTTTATGTTTTGCTTAGCACTACGATTTTTTCCCGTTTCTTGATTGGTTTTCTTGAGTTCATTTGGCTAGGTCTTGTTGCAGTTTTCGAAGAGTCTTTCTTGGTTCTTTGGAGTTTTTGTTTGTGGCAAGGTTGCACTATTATTTTAGGCTGAGTGGCTGAGTTTTCTTATCTTCTTTTGCTCGTATTGATCTTGCTACTAGTTAGCCCTATAAGATTTGGAGCATTTTGGAAGTTTTTTGCTTGAAATTCAGTATTGTTTGGCTTGAAATTTTATAGTTTTACTTGGTCTTTTCGAACTCTTTTATAAAACACAAAAGCTCAAAAAACATTTTGCTTTGTTGTTTGCTTTTGTTTTTGCATTTTTGTTTTCGTTTTTTTTGTGTCTTTTGAAGCTTGGTTGAAGTTTCTTTCCTTTGGATTTTGGCTTGATTTTGAAAGGGAGTTGTCATTCATTTCTTCCTCTTGTTTTTAAGCATTCTTTGGTGTCTTCATATTAAGATTTCTTGATTTCGGGAACGAGCTTTCCTGACAACCAAGGAGAGTTAAAACTGAAGGAATTTTGGGAAATTTCACTTTGCTTTAGGAGATTTTGCATCTTAGGATTTGCATGCT